>OZ034807.1:34864858-35464858 GCA_964028335.1 Altica lythri | reverse complement strand
TGTTTGGAAAATTTTCCTGCTTTCAACATTACGCTTACCGCATCTGAAATTAACAGTACAACTTTTCAAACATCATTGTAAAACATTGTTCAATCCACTTTTCACTATTTGACAAATCATTTCAGCATTCACAGTTTCACGAAAGACACTAGAAACTAAATAGTTTTGTGAAGAATGTTTATAACTTTTATAACTTAGTAACAATAACTTCAAAACAGCGTTATAACACATATATTCGTTATGCCAGTTGTTTTATCTGCACACACCCAAATATAGGTACTACAAATTGGTTAAAATATTTTAAAAGCATAAATGAAAGAATGTGTATTTTTTAAAAGAAATTTTATTTTTATTTAATATAATCTCCCTCAGCTAGAAGACACTTATTCCAATGATCCTCTAGTAATTTTATACCATCTCTGTACAGGTTTTTTGGAAGCTGAGCAATATATTGTTTAACGGCTGCAATAGCATCTTCTTTCGACGAAAAACGCTTTCCACAAAGAAAATGTTTCAAGTTTCTGAAGAGGTAATAGTCGGAGGGAGCCAAATCTAGTGAATACGGTAGGTGTTCAAGCAATTCGTACTTTGGTTCATGCAAGTCAGCTATCGTCAACAAACTTATGTAAATACGTGCATTGTCGTGGTGAACAATGATTGTTTTCTTTTGTAAACCGGTACTTTATTCCCAAACTGGTCCAAAGAGTTGCAATAATATGCAGAGTGAATTGTTTTACCTATTTCAAGATCAACAAAATTTTTTTTGAATCTCCAAAAACTAATACCATAACATTTTTTGTTGATTGTTCTAACTTCACCCCTTTTGGAGCTGAAAAAACAGTTTAAATCCAGTAAACGTTCTTGTTTCAGTTTCATGATGGTTGATCAAAGTCTCATCCATAGTATTAAAACTGCGCACAAAATCGGTTTTATTCTGCTTAAAACGCTCCAAAATAGACTAAGCAATTTGTTTTAAATTCAGTGTTTGTTAAATTTTTAACGAACAGCTTGTTCATCTGTAATTCTTGGTGTAAAGTATGGAGTACTCGTTCATCTGAGATGTTTATGGTATCAGCAATTACAAACTTAGTAAAACTTAGATGCTTACAAATAATATTATAGACTTGCTTACTGATTTCTGGTGTTTTCATCTTCGACGCTTGTACGACCACGTTTAAACTCTAAAACCCATCGGTTTGCACTTAGAAATGAAGGAGCAGATTCCTTTACTACTTTTGCCATTTATTTTCTATTGCTGATACACCTTTCAAAACAAAGGTGATATACCTTTCAAACCAAAGGTTTTTATCACTGCACGTTAATCCATTGTAATAAAATACACTAACAACACCTTAACTTCAAATTGCTTGTAAATAAAGAATGAATTGACAGATCAAAATAGAATTTTTTTGTGTTTTCAAATGGAAGACGAAATATTAAAATAGCGTATAAATTTTGATTTCTGTACCGGTTAATAGGTGTCGCTTTCAAAACTTTTCAACCCACCCTATATTTGTTAGCAACTATCATTTTTATTGCTGCCATTAATTTATTGTACTCATTTTTTATATAATATTTTGCAATTATGGAGTCTTTCAGTATTCTATGGTTACACACTATATTTACCAAGAAAATTTTTGAAAATTGTATTGTACAATTTTGTTAATGGAGTGTTTGCAGAAACAAATCTTCATAAAACTTTTGCTCTGGACATTACTCTAAAGATTGATTTTGTTTTTCTTTTTTAAAATATTATGTCATACTTTATTTTTCACTAGCTGAACCGGCGAACTTCGTTTCACTTGACAATTATATATTTTTTTCAATTTTCGTTTTTTCTCATTTTTATGATTTTTTTGTTTTTCGATTGATATCCATGATTTTATTACTGTTTTTGTCGATTTTATTATATTTTTTTCTCTTTTTACAGGTTTTTAGTTTTTTTTGTATGTTGTGATTTTTACACTTTTGTTATTCCTTTTTCGTTGTTTTTTAACATTTTTATTTTATTTACATTTTTTGTGATACTGTTCGGTTGTTTTTTCCATTTTTTAAATTTTTATCCATTTTGCATTTGTATATATTTCTTTTTAATTTTTTATTGGGTTTTCGATTATTTCCAATTTTGCTAGTATCTTCTAAGATGTTCATTGAAATTTAGTGATGTCAAAGACAATTTTATTCACAATTAAATACTCTTAATCAACAACACATTTATTTGGATAGAGATTAATATTATTACGTTGATACAACTCTTAACAAATAATGCATTAATTTCGACCAAATTTGATTACCATAAAAATGGTTCTAGTGAGTTAATGTTAAAAGATAGACATATACTGTCGCGGACATTTTTTTAGATCATTTCAAGAGGAATAATTCTTTCATACATATATTTTTGTTATCTTGAACCGTTTTCGCAGCGCACGCAATGGAAGCCCTCAAGGATCAATAATTTTACCCGTTTTTTTCACATTTTCCATTACTTCTTTGCTCCTAATAGTTGCATCGTGATGTTATATAGCCTAAAGCCTTCCTCGATAAATGGTCTATTCAACACAAAGAGAATTTTTCAATTCCAACCAGTAGTTCCTGAGATTAGCGCGTTCAAACAAACAAACAAACAAACTCTTCAGCTTTATAATATTAGTATAGATTTAAAGTTAGCACCTGATCACAGTTTCGGCAGTATAATTGGTTCCTATTAGGACTAGGAAAACAATTAAAATCCGACAATAAATCTGTCATATTAATTACAACCACATTTCTATCACTCTGGTTTAACTAAACAAATATACTCATCACAAAAGTCTAACTTAAATCGTTATGGTTTGTTTAAAAAGCAAACGGCTTGTTTCAAAATGAGACGCCTATGTGATGAATCAAAATTATTTGCATGAGATTAGAATAACCGTAATAAGTAATTACACAGACCAGTTACGATAAAGAATAATAATATTTTCCTAACAAAATCTATTAGGTCGGATTTTATTACTGTCGAATTATTGTAAAAAATGGATAAGTGGATTGGAAAAGTAGGTAGCATTAGTTACAGGAGCTAGTGCTGGAATAGGTTTATCCGTTGCAGAAAAATTGGTTGAAATAGGTGTTAAGGTAATTATTTGTGTAACTAATAACCTATATAGATAAGATTGTGCTTTATTTTAATAGGAAAAATACCCATTTATAGTCAACATAAGAATAAACAAAAAAAAAACCTAGTATCGAACATATAAAAACAAAATGTGTGGAATACTTAAGAATTAAAAGAGATTATGGACACTTCAAAAAGTTATTAGAAGTAAATTAAATTCATGACAATCTATTTAAATATAAATTGTGTGTGTCTACTTATGTACGCACGAAAGAAGTTATACTTCCTTGACGTAACAAGATAAAACCTTTTTTTAAAAATTATCCATCGCGTTATCTTATGTTTGTAAAGAAAACGACACTAATAATAGAAAAAAAATGTATTAAATACATTAAAAGAAACCAGTTTTTATTTTACTTAATACTTTACTATTCACATTTCTTGACCTTTACTATTGTTGTATTTATTCTGTGGCGAAACTGTCATTTAAAGTAGAATTGTAATAAAAAATAGGTAAATAATACAAATCAAGTAAACAAAATTAATAAAATAAGTAAAAATATAATTCAAAATTTTAGTATAACAAATAAGAAAAAAAACTTAAATGTTGGTGTCGGTTTTTCGTGATGGTGGCGCGCGCGCATTTTAAAAAGCATCCTCCTTATTCCCTAGCGCAGTTATTTACCTAACGCCTAACGTATTTGGGAAGTAGATTTTTCGCACGAGCAATTTATTTGCAGCACGACCGAAGGGAGTGCTGCATTTAGTGCGAATGCGAAAAATTCCTTCCCAAAATAGGATACAATGTTTTTTGTAACGAATAATTTAAAATTAGAATTTAATAAAGCAATTAATAGCTTGTTTCTTCAAACAATTTGAGACCGTTATGAAAAAATTTTTTTATTATTTAAAAAAAAAATTTGGATTGGTTTATGGATCACAAAGTCAAGAATATTAATGAAAATGTTATGCTAGCGTAGATATTTTGTTGACCAACAAACTAGTATAAGGTCTCGTCTCTCTGGAGCATTTATTAAATGCTCAAATTATGTTTGTTAACATATAAAAACACTTTTGTGGCCAACTGTTTAAAACAAATTACGGTAAAGTAAAAAAGCACGAGTGCGTAAAAGTAACTTTTACGCTCTCCGGCGATAACTGTAAAATATGCATTTAAAAGCAATGAGTACAAAAAGAAATTTAACGTCAAAAATGTATAAAAGTTGTGAAAAACTGAAAAAGGTTTACAAAAGTAGAAAAATTTGTGAAAAATTGGAGAAAACCTTTCTAATTTGCAAAAAACTGCATACAAATTTTTAAATGACTTAAAAAGCGTATAAAAACTGTGAAAAACTGGTAAGAGTTCTAAAAAATAAAAAAATAAAACGTAAAAAATTGGAGAAAATCTTTGTAATTTGGAAAGAGATTAAGAAATTCCCAAAGTAATTTAAATTTAAAAAATAAAATAAAAACTACACTATAAATTGTGAAATCAAAATAAGCAAAATTCTTTTCTTTAACTAAAAATAATAGGTACATTTCTCATAATAAATTTAACGCAGAATAAAATACAGAGAAAAAAAAACATTTTTTCGCACCCTTGACAAAAATTTGTCTTTTCTCCCTAGATACTAAAGAAAATCGATGTTCCCACCACAAGTAAAGAAAAATATGAAATAGTGTATACGCCTGGAATAGCAATAGGTACATATAAATAGCGTTTCATTAGGCAAAGTAAAGAAACCATCTTTTTTAAATTGTTTTTTTTTTGTCTTGCACTTCTGTGGGGTTATACTAAAGTGCGATATACAGTATAATAGTATACCTGGATTTGCATTCACGTGGCATTGACGTCATTTTGACGTATATGCAAGTAGAACCAATACGGTGTTAGAATGAAGCGTAGTTGCCAGGTTTAACTTAGAAAGACTTACCGTGTATATATATATATATATACCAGAAGATTTTTGGTTAAAGTTTTAAATCGCAGTGCATCTGTATCAATTGATTTTGGATTTTTGAAACTAAACCTTATTATCCATTCGAATCGTTGTTGGAGTTAGATTCTGTTGTTATTTTGAAGTGATTCGATGGATAACCGCGTGTCGGGATTTTTATGAAATCTTCTGTGGATAAGATCACGGTACAGTCAGCGATTTGTTTGGTTAATTCAATACCATCCAGGCCGGCGAATTGGCGTTTAGAGTGGCGGTGTTTAAATCACCTATCAGTACAGTTAGCAACGTGCACGTCTTCGCACATTCATACCAGTTGAGAGTGCCACGATTCTAGAGAAAATAAACCCTATTACAATAGGGTTCTCGGTACGGGCCTAAGCTTTGGTTGGCTGATTTTTTTTTGGTTCGGGCCTTATTTGTTTGGAGCAAGCCTAATTTGTTCTTGGTACGGCCTAGATTATTTTGGTTCAGGCCTAAATGTTGAGGAAAACCTGAAGCCAAGGTCTGGAGGAGATTAACTCTGGAATCCGAACAGATAAGCTATAGGCCTTAAATATTATTACTTTAATTTTTTTATTTCTCTGACTGTAAACATTGTATATTTTATTGCTGTGTAAATCATTTGTAAAATTTTAGTTAAGTAGAGCGTGTGATCACACTAAAAAGGGGCACCATTACATTAAGTAACCATTGTTAAGACGCTAGGGTTAACAGTAGTGTAAACCCATACTATATTTTTTTTATATTAAAGGAGGGTCTAGTTTGATATTTTTGTTTTATTTAGCTCACTTTTACGTTCTTATACGTGCAATTCAATTAATCTTGGTTAAGATTCTTAATTTATTTATTTATCTCCAGTGAGATAGGTCAGTGCCTAGGACAACAGGGGTTTCCGATTTTAACTGTTCAAATCAGTGGCGCGACTCACTCTTATTTTTGTACTTACCCTCTACGGCTGAGCTGGGTACTAATTTGCCAGTAGAGAAACCACTTACCGATCTCAGCTGGAGTTGAACTTCTACTTGAAGAACTTGATTAGTTTTTCAAAATTTATTGTTTTATTTTTATTCCTTTATTACATCAAAAGTACGTGGCAAATTTTGGCGCCCAACGTGGGGCCCACATTTGTTTAATTGGGGTGAATTTTTAGTTAATTGCTAGAAAATTTTTGATAATTGTAAATACCATATTTAAAGTGAGCTAAGTAGTAACTTGTTTAACATTCAGTTAATCTTTGGCGTTATTAACCCTTGATCAAACCAATCGCGAAACGATTCATAGAGTGTCTATTTTAATATCTTTAGTAAGTTTTTTTTTTCATTATTATTATTCATCGTCGCTAACTTGTACTGAACCACAAGCTTGTTGTCTATTTGTGGTAAAACCTTGTAGTAGTCTCGTATTCGTTTATTGTTGTTTTCTTTTCTATATTTTAGTTTTAATCATTTACTATGGAGTATAAAATGGATATTTCTTATTTTAAAAAGGACATGTTGGCCCATGAACTTTTAATCCGTGGGATTTTAGTTGATCCAAAGCAGACAGTTGATCAGATGAGGATGGCCCTGCAGCCAATTCTAAAGATGGAGAAATCAGGTTCTTTTACGCTACCCCCATATTCAGTAGTAGACTTTAAAGGTGAAATAGAGGCTATTTGTAAGTTGTTGTCAGAAGAAACGGTTCTCAAGCTGGAAGGTGAAAACGTCCTTAGAAAATATAATTCTTCGGTGCCCTGTGGCTGGGGGTAGAAGAATTTCACCACCCGAGGATATTCCAGGCGGGAAGGTAAAAATCCTCCAACCTTAACACTTCTGGATTCAAGTATTGTTACCTATCTTGCCTTGTACCTTTACCCTACCTTACCTTACCTTTACCTTTTGTTGTGGTTACCTGCTTCGTTGACTTTAAATTACCCTGATGGTTTTGGCCTCTTTTTATGTGGCTGGGATGCTATTTTCACGTTTTGTGTGGATCTTGAGGCCAAACCTTTTAGTTTTCCCGACTGGACCATTGGTTTGGGTGTCCGGTGGGAAAAACCTTAGTGGTAGTCGAGAGAGATTCTCTGAAGCGGTTACTTGAATCCAGTCAATTCAACAACCATCGTTGATTCCTTTCTGTGCCCTGTGGCTGGGGGTAGAAGAATTCCACCACCCGAGGATATTCCAGGCGGGGTAGGTAAAAGTCCTCCAACCTAACCACTTACCCAGTTGATTACACCATCTTCATCTTTTCCGAGCCCTGTGGTTGGGGGTTTAAGAATTCCGCCACCCGAGGATACTCCAGGCGGGGAGGTAAAAGTCCTCCAACCTTAACACTATTAGCTCCATGTATCATACATAGAATTCGCACTGATTACTTTCTCTATATTCTTGATCATCTTTTGTTTCAAATTCATTTGTTTCGGAATCAACCGAACATCCCACTCCATCCTCAAATCAAATCAAATCAAATTAAATCTTTATTAACGGCAATTGCCAATTTTACAAAAAAAAAATACACTAAAGAAAACAACTATAACAATTAAGTTAGATTTACATTGTAAAAGAATAACAAATATCAACTAAGCAACAGAAAAGCACAATTTAATACAATATTTAATTGGACCAACAATTTACCATAAACTACTAGGTAGTTTATTAACAAATAAAGAGTAAGGAACGTACAATTTATTTATATTACACAAATATTTATCTGAATGCATCATAATACGCTGTAAAGGTGAATAGTAAAAATAATTTGTACGACTAATTGGTACATAAAAAATATAATTTCTACGCATAGAGTACTTTGAGTTGTAAAAATTTGATGTAAAAAACTGAAGAATATCCTAACAATCAATTTTATCATTAAACAATTTATTAATAAACTGAAGATTAAAATGGACCCGCCGGGTTTTTAAATTGGTAAGATGAAAAATACTTTCAAGCGTCCCATAGGAAATATTATTAACATTTATTAAATTAGATTTATAAGCAAGATATTTTAAAAATTTGTGTTGGATACTCTCTATTCTGTCATTATGAACGGAGTAATAGGGGCACCACACAGTAGTACAATACTCAAGAGTTGATCTAATAAATGCGTTATAAAGAGTAATTATACAATTAATATCCAAAAAAACATTAGTAGTTCTTTTAACAAAACCAAGCATTTGATTAGCTTTAAAAATTATACGCTCCACATGAGGTACAAAAGATACCTTAGAATCAAAAAGAACTCCTAAATCACGAATGGTGTCTTTTATTGTTAACATTTCTGAGTTAATGACGTAAGAGTAATTAATAATAGTTTTCAAACGTGAAAATGTTACACAATGGCACTTAGAAACGTATTTTACTGGACATATCTTCAGCAACAAGCGATTCAAAAACTTTTGGAATACATGATAAAATTGAAATTGGACGGTAATTACCTATATTAATCTTTTGGCCGGATTTGAAAACAGGGGTAATAAAACTTATTTTCCACATATCTGGAAAAAAGCCCGTACGAAGAGAATGTTTAAAAATGTAAAACAGAGGTCTGGATAATAAGAAAGGAAAGTGTTTTAATAATACAGCTGGTATGCCATCAGGACCAGGAGAATAATTAGTTTTTAGACTGCACAATTTTTCAAAGATATCACTAATATTAATAGAAGGTTCAGAATAAGTTGCGTAAAATTATGAAAGGGTAGATTATTAACTTTATAAACTGAACTAAAATAACTGGAGAATCCATTAACAATTTCTATGGAAGAGTTAAAATGTTTATCGCTTAAATGCATAGCGGACGGATAACCAACAGTATTTCGTTTACTATTTACATATTTCCAGAAAAAATTTGGATTTACGCTTATATTATTCTGAACATCATTAATATAATTTTGATAATCAACAGCTGCTATTGATTTACAAAGACTACGCAAATTTTTAAATATTAGGTAATCATTCCAGGAATTTGATTATTTATAAGCTTTGTGTGCAATCTTTTTATCAAAAACAGCCTGTTTTAAGTTCTTTGAGTACCAAGATGGAAAATTAGAATTGTAAGTTTTACTCTTTTTAAGTGGTACATATTTGACTATGCCCTCATAAAGAATGAAATATAAACTATTAATCATTTCCTCAACAGAACAACTGTCATTAAAAATATCCCAATTTTGGTACTCCAAAAACACACAAAGTTCATTAAAATTAGTGTTTTTAAAATCATAATAAAAACTAGATTCACTCAAAACTGATGACAACCTTGTGCTCGGAACGAGATTTATTGTAGTTGTGATGGCTGGATGGTGTTGATCTAGTGGAAGTAAAGCATCAGTTCGAAGGCACGAAATCAATTGTGTTGAAAAAAGAAGATCTAAAAGCACTTCGTTGTGATTTAAATTAAAGTTACATTGAAATAGATTATTTGAAGCACAATAATCATTTAGAACCGTCGAACATCGACGTTCGTCTAAGGTCGCCTCATCAGATGACACAGAGAAGCAACTTAATTCCTCGTTAAACCACTTAGATTTAGGAAGGTTAAAATCACCAAAAATATAAAACTGCGAAGATATGTATTTATTATGTAAAGATTCAACCGACTCAATAAATTTCACATAGCACCCCGAAGGTGATCTAGGAACAATGTACACTGACCCAAGAACCACACTATTACGATTATTCCACACCCGAACAAACACTTCCTCCAAGTGATCATCTGTAACCAATAACTCACTATTAAATTGTTTTTTTACCGCGATTAATACACCTCCCAATCTTCCCGAAGAGCTTGTTAAAGAAGATCTATCCTTTCTGTAAATATTAAAATTATCTAGACCTAATTCTAAGCTGGAAATGTCCTCACATAGGCCAGATTCAGTAAATATTAAAACATCAAAATCATCAAAAAGAGTGGCAGCAATAACAAAATCATTAAGTTTTGTCCTTAGACCTCTTACATTCTGGTAATATACCGTCAATAAAGAATTTATTAGTTTTTTGGTTTTTTAGTAATCTTGGGTTGTCCATTACGATAGGTTATTTTTAAATCACTTTCACTGTCTTTTTGACGAGATATGAGAGACCTTTTTAAATTTTGATACACTTTTAATTGACTTGCAGTGTAATCATTTCGGATATTTATATCAGAACCCTTTAAAACAGATAGATTTCTAAATATAAAGCGGACATGATCTTCAGACTTGAAAACAATTTTAATTGGACGATCTTTATTAGTAATAAATTTACCCAACCGGGAGAAGGTGGTAACTTCAAATTCAGTTGAAAACTTAGCAAGCAAAGCATCGACGGCAGCTCTATCTTCATTCCTGTCATTGGAGTCAGGTATACCAAATAATAATAAATTTCTTTTTCTTACCTCCCTTTCGCAAATTTCATCAACAACTGCTGATACAGTTAGTTCAGACTGATCATTCATTGTTGAGAGTTGATGTTGAATTCCTGCAATGTCAGCTTCACATTTTAAAATTGAAGATGTGTGTTCAGCAATAACGGATGAGGGATGCTCAATTGCTTTACTACATTTTGTTACTTCGCTGATAAGATTATTCTGAGTCTCCTTTATCTTAGCAATATCAGAAGAAATACCTGATAATGTTCTCAGTAACAGATTAAGTTTTTCATCAATGGATTCCATAGTCGGTGGTTCCGACATCGAGAAGACCGAATTGATGGCGGTAGAAGGATGTTCCATGGGATTATTTTGACTCAATGAACTAATAGAATCACATGCCGGACACAACCAATCATCCTTTTTTTCGTGAATGACCACTAATTGATCCGGTAACACATTCAAACAAATAGCATGATAATGCACTTTGTATTTAGAACATGTTAACTTGTCTTTCCAAGAAATAAATTTAGCACAAATTTTGCATGAAAACGGCATTGTACTTTCTTAGTACCTAATAAAATAAGAATCTAGAAATAAAATTGGTACGACTATGACTTACAAGTAAACAAGATTATAAATATGATAAAAACCAATACAAAATAGAATTGTTTAATAAAAACAATTCAAGATATAATTCATTCACTTCTTATTTCAATCTCAGTAGACTATGCATTTTATTTCTTGGATTGGCACTTCAATTTGTTGGGTTGGTACCTACTGTCGAAATATTGACAGCACATTGTCAAAGGTAAAATTGTTGAAGATTCAATAACGAAATATTTGATGCTTTCTTAGATTCAATATACAATGCCAAAAAAAATAAGTACAGAAATTCACAACAGCATCGTTAGATGTTATGGTATGTTTAGGAAACAAGCTAACAGCTGTGAGAGTGTTTATTTAAATCAATTGGCCGAGGTTTTTCAAGTAAGTACGATTTTATGTGTATTTCTTTTAAATCAATGCTAGTCGCTAACATAAACTTATATATTTTGCATTAGATTAATTGAGAGAGGTTTTTGTAATGAATTTATAAATATGTATCACTTTTTTAAATAAAATTTATATTATTAAAAGAACACATAACCTTTTTTGACAGATATCATAATAAATTATATACAATGTTGTCAGATTTCAAATTTCGAAATTATACATTTTTGTAACTATAATTTAATTCAAAATTTTGTTAAATATTTTTAAATCTCTTAACTACCGTTGTGTAACTGAGGTATATTTTTTGAATCTAATTAATATGACAAACATTCTAAATGCTTAATTTTTTTAGATCAGTGTATCGAAAATACGAAAGATTATTAAAGAAGGATTGAAAAATAATGAGAAAGTCGCAGATAAAGGATGTAAAACTGATACATTTGAGAAGTTTATTTTAAAAAAAGACTTACAGCGACAGATTTGGATGTACCACGCTAAAACTGAACATTTTACTTTAGACAAACTTTTGACTGATGCTAAACAAAATTTTGATTTTAAAAGGGGGACGTACGACACTATACAAACTTATAAAATTAATGGGATACAAATTTAAAAAAGTAAATGGACGATATATTTTATGTGAACAACGACACGTTAAAATTAGAAAGATCGCTTTCATTCGGAAATATAAACAACTAAAAAGTCTTGCTGAGAGAGTTAGATTCGTGTACCTAGATGAAACATGGATCTATCAAAATGGTAGTTCAGTGCGTCAGTGGGTGCACGATTCTGACCTAAAAAGTAATCCAGCTCGTGTAAAATCCGAAGGAAAGCGATTTACTATTTTATTTTACACGCAGGGACTGATACTGGATTTTTGGAAGGATGTGACTTGTTACTAGACTCTTCGAATACAGACCTTGACTATCACAAAAGTATGAATGGTGACCTTTTTAAAAACTGGGTTGTTAATCAACTCATTCCTGCTCTATCTGTATTTCAAGAAAAATGTGTGGTGGTCATGGACAACGCGCCATACCATTCAGTTCAAATTAACAAACCACCCTCTTTTTCAGCGAAAAAAGCAATGATGCAGGAATGGTTGATTAACAATAACATTAGGTTTGACACAAAAATGACAAAGAAACAACTGTACTCTATAATCTTACCTTATAAAACTGACGAAAAGACATATGTAGTGGATGAAATTTTAAAACAACGAAGACATGAAGTACTTCGACTACATTGTCATTGACATTGTCACTACAATCCAATAGAACTAGCATGGGGGTTTACTAAGACATATTATAACAAACATATTACATCTACTTATCTTGACCAGGAAAGAGTTAAAAAAACTTGGACAGAAGCATTGACTAAATGTACACCAGACATGTGGCAAAATTTTTGTAGACATACAGACGAACTTATTTTGGCAGATTGGACTACTTACATGGGAAACTGCTCACATGACAATATTCCTCCTTTAATTATTTCATTGGAGGAATCAGATTCTGACGATTCCGATTTTGGATTTGATAGTGACTGATTCTTCCAGTGAAATAATGGAAGAGGATTGATCATACAAATACACCGACAACATTTACATGTTACATCTAAATCTGCATCTGTATTTGTTTTTATTTGCTTTTATGTAATTTATTAAAATATTTTTTTCATTGTATCGGTTTGAAATGTCTAACAAATCCTAATTTTTCTGAAAAATTTCTGTTATAAAGAACATTATTAAAACATCAGCATATTTAAGTCAAATGCGACACCACCTGGGGCGGACCAGGAAAATCAAATTTTTACTGGAGTATAGTTTCCTCAATTAACCCATTGGATGTGAAATTTTATTATCCTACAGCCACTAATACAATAATGTTACACTACGATGCCATTTGGATGTGAAATAGAAGACTTTAAAAAAGATGGAATAATTTAAAAGTTTTATTATACATTTGTAAAAAGGATCTTTTACTACCTATTGCTTGAGTAATTTAAAAGTTATATTAAACGTTTTTATTAATATATGTATATGTGCTACATTTTGAATTTTACTTATATTATTTATTTGTAATAAAATGTAAATATAAAAGTATAAAACAACACTTTTCCGCACGCATTTTAATTCAGAAAATATCTCTTTCTCTTTTTTTATTAAATGAATATGTCCTTCAATAACCTTTTGGAAAATTATTGTATTATTACTTTTATGATGTTGTACCTACTACATACAAATAGTAAAAAAAAGATTATTTTGCATAAAAATAGAGATTTTTAAAATGTTTGTTCTTAAAAAAATCATAATTTATTAAAACACCTCTGTAAACGTTACTCAAAGCAACAACAAACTTTAATTGTCACAAATTAAAATTTTGTTACATTGTTAGGAGTTGAAAATAAAATTTAAAAAATGAATAAAGTATCTTTTTTATGCTTGTAGAAAAAATATTGATCCTAACTCTTGCGGGAAAGTATAACTTGATAGGATAATAACTATTTTCGTTCTAGATCAATAATATAATATGATAATTGACTATAAACAGGGATCTGTTCTGTGCAAAGGAATGTGTTATTTTGAATATCAGTCAAAATTCATGTGAATTTAAATAGACCATTCTTGGATATTAATAGTACCTACTTGCAGCGAAAACTGACGTATCTACTTTAGTTCCTATTCAATTTAATATTAAATACATTGACTTATTTTCGGCAAGTTTTAAATTTGGTTTGCAGATTTAATTACTTAAGATATTTGTAATGAATACACATATTTTTATTGAAGACGTGACAACATCGTATTTACAATTAATAAGACCACAGAACAATATGAACAGACGTGTATTATACTGGGCGAATTTCATGTAACTAACAGAGCCTACTGAGATGGAAATAAAAAGTAAATGGCTTATAGCTTATTTAATCCTTCACTTTAGAAATTTATTAATGCCAATAAAATCACGCACAGAAAAAAACTAATCAAACGATACCAAATGACACAATACTTTTACAACTTTTACTAGGAAACTCCTTGATTTATAGGTTCTTTTACAACCTATCCTCTTATGATAAATCATATATTAGAATTCACACTGTTGGCTATAACTGACATTAAGAACTCACACTGACTACTTGCATACTCATGCACCTTCTCTCCACTACTGGAACCACACTGAATATTAGAATTCACACTGAAATATCAGAATTCACACTGGGATATGAGAATTTACACTGGGATATCAGAATCCACATTGGGTTATCTTACTGTTCCTCTGGGTTAGTCTTCCAACCTTAACACTTTCTTGATCCAAGTTTCGTTCTACCTTTAGTAAACTTATCGCTACCTTATCTATATTTTGTTACTTCGTCTACCTGCTTCGTTGGCTTTAGAACAACCTCATGGGTTTGGTTTCATTCGTAGTGGATCTACGACACATATTGTGGATTTCGAGGCCAAACCTCTGATTTTCCGACCGGGTCATTGGTTATTGAGTGTCCGGTGGAAAAAACCACATAGTGGGATTTGTAGAGGTACCTTTCGGAGTCGATTTAGTAGGAACATAATATTGTTAACTTATCGTACCTTTCGTTTCTTGGATTCAGCCCCTTGTTTAACATAACCATCGTTGACTCTTTCGTGCCCTGTGGCGGGGGGTAGAAGAATTTCACCACCCGAGGATATTCCAGGCGGGGAGGTAAAAGTCCTCCAACCTTAACACTTCAGGATTCGGGACTTCTTGTTTTCTTTTCTTTATTTTACGTTGTCTCTGGTTCCCGAATCTGAATTATCTTACGTTATTTCCATCAGTAATTATCTTACGTTATTTCCATCAGTATCCTTTTTTATGCTTTTCGTCTCTTTTCTCCTTTCAATACCTTTTTTTTATTATTATTATTACTTTACCCTATTTGCGTCTGGAGTGAGTGATAGGCTTACTTTTCTTTCATTTTGTTACCTTATAAGAGTTTATAGGTAAGTTGAGATAATGGTTAGATGTTTTGGATATTAGTCCGGTGTGAATTTTATCACACTGGGTCCCTTCAGGTCCCGGGCTTGGGCCCAAAATGTCCTTTTGCGATTTTGTATTAAGCACGCGCGAGGTTTCTTTTTTTTTTGTTAGTCTCTAGGTTGCTTGGGAAGTATGATATTAGGGGGGGTTTCTTTTTTTTGTGGTTATTAGTCTGGGGTGAACTTTATCACCCTGGGTCCCTTCAGGTCCCGGGCTTCGGCCCAAAATGTCCCTCCGTGTTTCTTTTTCCTACGGCCTTAGGCTCCGGTGGGTGCCGGGGCTGTACGGGGGGTCATCCTTTAGTGGAACCGCGTTGCTTACGCTCCTTCAGTGGGAGGTGAATTACCTGCCGGCAGGGACCCGAGGAAAACTGTCACTATGCGGGGGTTCACTACTGCTGTTGGAGTCAGATGACCTTGCAGGGCCTCCCGTAGAAGTCCCGGTAGTACCGGAACCTTTGATACCATAACGTGTCCCTTTGTTATTTACCGGCGGATGTCTAGAAGTGGGTGGGGACTGTGTTCGTTGTCTGCTGAGTGAGAGGGCTTTGTACACTGTAAGGTGTGAGGTCCAGGGGTGTTTAGTGCAATGGTCATTACACCAAAATTAAAATAAAATAAAAATGAAAATATAACAACTTGTATTACTGCAGCAAAAAGAAATACATCTGACTTTTTCGAAATATCAAAAATAATAATCAATCAAACAATTTGTTTCGCCTTTATTATATCAACGACGATCCGCTTCAATTTAACACCGTATTGGTTCTACTAGCATATACGTCAAAATGACGTCAATACCATGTGAATGCAAATCCAGGTATAGATTACATTACAAATGAAGAAGGTCGCTCATTTCTCTCGTCGTATAAATTATTCCCCTCCCTCCCGAGTAATGTATATCATTTTTTCTTCTTTACGGTCAAAAATTTTGTAATCAATTCGTGAAATTTAGACTTAATCTTCATTTATTAATGTGGTGATTAAAAGACTTGTTTACTGGTTGGCTATGCTCGATCATCCCTTTGGCGGATTGTACCCATTAAAAAGCAATTTATCAGCCGGTACGACTTAATAAGTATATGATGCGTGAATCATCCTGTTTTTTGTAAACTTTCAAATGTTTTTTTAATTATTTATGAATTTTCTACTTTTTGACGAGTTTTTTAGTTTTGCAAGACTTTTCACGTAGTTAAATATTAAAATCTTTGACATTTACTGGTTTATTAAATCACCCAATATAAATTGTTAATACTACGGTTGTCTTTTTAGTTTGCATATAGCAATACATACAAAAAATATCTTGTCTTAAACTAGTTTATTGCTGTTTGAAACATGTCCCTCCAAGATCGATACAATTTTGCACCAATTGGTAAAACTGCTATTCCAGTATTCAGTAAACACCTGCAAAATCGCTGTTTTAAAGGCATCGACGGCTTCTTCTGGCCACCGGAATCGCTGCCCACACATTGAATTTTTGATCTTTAAGAACATGAAGAAGTGGTTGAGACTTAGGTCGGGACTATACGGTGGAGAATCTACCAATTCGATATTTTGAAGCTCTTTTGGGCAGAGTGAGCACGTGCACTGTCCCGGTGGAGGATGATTCGCTATTGTGTGTTGCTTTATCGGAGTGTCGCGATAACTTCTGGTAAACAAACGTTTATATACAAATTGGAAGTAACCGTTCATCTTCTGAAGCAATTGTTGCCGTATTGATTTTGACACAAAATTTCCGATAATTTTCTTTGACATTGTTGGTTTTTCCTCATCGTGAGACACCCACACAGCGGATTTTTCGGTTCGTAGGAGTACATCCAAGCTTCCTCGATACTTACAAAACTATAAACGTTTTTTGAGCTTCCATTTGTTGAACCGTTCCAATGTTTTTCGACACCAACTGAAGCGAACGGCTTTTTGCTTTTCTGTGAGCAAATGAGGGATCCAACGGGAAACCAACTTCATAACAACCAGTTCTTCATGTAGAATCTTTTGAAATACCCAAAGATGCCTTTATCTCCCGATATTTTACATGATGGCCATCCTTAATTAGCTGACCAACCGCATCAGTGTTTTGCTATGTGCTGCTGTTTTGGGTGGACCTAGCCTGGATTCGTCGCTAAGACTGGAGCGACCACGTTGAAATTTGCAATACCAGCGGGAAATAGTTGACTGATGTGGTGCGTCATTCCCAAACACAGAAACCATTTAGCGAAATATTGCTGTTGAAATTCGAAAATTGGATAAAATTGGCTAGGATCCATTTTCCGTCCGACTTGCTAATTTTAAAAATTCACTGTAAAGCAAGCAATAAAATGCTAGATTTATGCCAACACTTGATTGAGGTTAGATTAGGTTAGATAGGTCTGAAGGTTCTATTATTGGCGCCTTCTAAGCGGCTATATGGAAAACTAAAAAAGCAACCCTTGTATATTATACTGACTGGAAAGGTATTGACAGATAGATGGCCTCACTGACTCTAATCGCTAGATATGTTTAAAATAGATCAAAAAAATTAAAAGAATATGGATAAATCATCAAGATATTAAAATATTTGTCACTCTCTTTGTCCATTAAATCACCTAATATAAACAAAATGGTTAATATATTGTAGGTACTGACCGAAAAGGTATTAACATATAGTTGGCCTTAGTGGTTCTAATTGCTAATAATGTATAAAATATATAAAAAAAAGAGTGTGCGTGTAACCTTCACGCGCGATTGAAGTAAAACTTGTTGACGTACGTATAGGAAAATAAATATTTAATTACAATTCAATCATATTTATTGTCTATATACTTGACAAAAAATGAGATGTTATATTTATATTATTCATTAGAAATTTGAAAGTTATCATTATTTTTTATATATGAAATAATAGGTTTATGATAACTAAAATGTGAAACATAGATTTTACTCTCTAAATACCATTTGAAACCGTTTGAAAATTTTGAAAATTTCATAAATAAATTTTGAAAATTTAAGCTCCTCCCATAGCTGAAATCACACCGTTACCCCTAGTCGCGCCTAAAGAAGTTTTGCTTCAATAACAGGTAAACAATATTAAAAATATACACACATTACATTTAGAATGTGAGATTTTGTAGCTGTATCTACCTTATTGTAATACAACACAACATAGTTAGATAACCATTTCATTTTGTAGCATTTTATAGCATATTCCATAAAATTAAAATCCTGAGTTGAGTTTGTTTTCTTCAGTTCTACGAAGGATCTGTTATTGCTGGTAAAAGATCAGCCATCCTGACTAGTGGTTTTATGGCCTTTATGGCTACCTAACCAAACCTAAAATAAGTATAAGCAAGTGTTAAAACATTTCGAATATTATTATTTTATGAACAAAAACGTGCAACATGCTTCTTTACTTAACGTAAAGCTTCCCTATAAATAATTATTTACTATCATAATATGTATGTATGTATATAAACTTACTTAATCAAATCATAATGAATGTCGCTGTCTCGTCTTTTTTTCATTTTCATTTTTCTTCAAATCTTTCTGGCGCTTATAATATGCCCTTTGACGTTCACAATTTTTTTTTCTTTTTAGCTCTTTAAGTCTATAAAACGAAAATAGCTAGGTATAAATAATAGGTATAAATAATTAGGTATAAATAGTGTAATTACACACCAAAAATAAAATTTATGCATATAGAGTACCTACTCATTCATTTTCATTCAATATTTTTTCATCACTTTCTTCATTAATAAATCCACTTTGTTTATTCATATTTAAAACAAACACTTTATACACAAATTTAAACTATTTACCACCAATGTATTTTGGTTGACAAGATGACAAGCTGTCAATTCATACAATTACAGATTTAATTTTATTTAATATAGTAGGCAGAATCGTGTTAGGTATTTTGTATCAGGTTTTGTTTCCGGTACGCGGTACATTAGAATGACGTCACGTCCGTTAGAATTACTGAGTTACCCCTAGTGCCGCTAAAGAAGTTTTACTTCAATAATTATATTTATTGGCAACCTTAATAAAAATTAGGAATAACGATGTTTAAATTGCTACAATATTCCAATTTAAAAATTGTTTAGGTTGTAGGCGTTGCTAGAAGGAAAGAGCGGTTGGATGAGCTCGAAAAGAAACTATCCTCACAAAGAGGTAAATTTGATCCATTCCGAGGAGATATTTCCAATGAAGAAGATATTATAAATGCCTTTAAATGGACAAAAGAAAACGTAGGACCTCTAAGCATAATAATAAACAACGCTGGTATTTTACGACCAGGAAATTTAGCTTCTAGCGATACTAATTCATGGAAGGATCTCCTAAATGTTCATGTTTTAGCCGTTTGTATTGCTAATAGAGAAGCAATCATTCACATGAAAGAAAATAAAATTGATGGTCATATTATTAATGTTAATAGTGTTGTAGGACATACAGTACCTGCGTCTGACATGAATATAAAATTAAATTTATATCCTGCCAGTAAACACGCTCTTAAAGCATATACTGAAGGTTTACGAAAGGAACTTGCCAAGGAAGGATCCAAAATTAAAATAACAGTAAGCCATACAACTATTAGTAGTATTTTTTTCTCAAAATCAATAACGTCTAAAAATCTGTTACCTAGCTTTGTTTGTAAATAGTTTGTAATCATATATGTAACACTGTAGTAGCAGCTTATTTGTGGTTAAGCTCTTGAGATCTTACCAAGTGGGCTAAAAGTTCGTAAGCTAACACACAGATAGCGCTATTAGTAATTAATCCCAATGATTTTTATTTAATCTAACCTTCAAAAGACAGGTGTATATATTTCACCGCTGTTGGACCATTAGTTTATGAGATAGAGCAATTTTAGCAACTTTTGTTAGTTTGAAGAAAATGAATAAAAATGAATTTCTGCATTGCTTTTTGGCAAAAAAAAAATGTTAAAACCAACGCATAACTTAATAAATATAATTCGGACTCTGTATCAGAAAAACAACCATTGAAAAGTGTAGTACTAAAAGTTTAAACGAGTCAACGCACCAAGTACGGTCCACGCAGTTACATTGTTGATTATACTAATTAGAATTTCTGGTTAATCTGAATAAGGTATACGGTTTTATGTTTTAAAGTATTAGTCCGGTTGGTGTTAAAACAGAAATGGCTGCATTCGTACTACAGGAACTGACTCCAGAGCAAATCATGGAGTTAAAGAAAAAACATACGGAAATGTTAGAAGCTGAAGATGTTGCTGAATCTATATTGTATGTCTTAGGAACTCCTAAACATGTTCAGGTAAAATTAAAATAATGTACAATACTAGGTAAATCTGTTTTACTAATGACTCAAATTTATTTTTAGATCAGTGAATTAATCATACAACCTGTAGGTGAAGAACTTTAAGAATGTGCTAATTTATTTTATTTTTAAAATATATTGTAAAACTTAAAATTGTTCCCATTCTTGCATATAATCGATGTAGCTAGGTTTCAAGGTTTCTTTTTTAAATTAAAGTTTTTAAATTTTGTCATTGTTTTCTGGTAATGTAAACTTGCCATAAAAAACTGAGAAATATGGCTCATGCTAATACCTTTTGGCGTGTAGTACCTAATACTGCTATTTCTTTAATTGGAGCAACTAACTGCTTTACCGACAGAGCAACACTAAAGCTACTTCAGCAGATGTCGTTTGAAAATATATGTCATTTTAAATAATGTGTTTATTAAAAATGCCTACAATAGGTTTGAAAAAAAAACGCTTAAAAACAATATAACTTTACGAAGCCGCGGCTATTCTCAAAGAACACTTTAAAAAATCATCATCCAACACAAACAGGTCAGATTTCTTAAACTTTGTGCAGCCATAAATTATTTTAAGAAAACCTTTATGAAATTAATCAAGTTTCCGCTTATCCCACACGTAATGCTATAGTAAGATGCTTGCAAAACTTCACTAACATAATCTGAGCAGAAAGGTCTTACGATATCAATTTAAACTAGGTAGTAAAAAACGTTGCATATGTTTAACACACCGGTAAAAAATGCAAACGTTTCAAAAAGATATTTTAAAAAATAAAAAAGTTTTAAGAAGTCTATAATTTTTTGTAAACTTTGCCGATTTTATGCGGTGCAAATTTTAACTTCTGTCCGCACTCAGTGTGCTATTAGTTATTTTTGACGACAATTAAAAAGTAAGAAAAAAGTCAACCCTGTATCTACCATAAATAATGTATAACCCGGGCTGGACTACAGAAGGGGCTTCTCGGTTATTATTGATTCCTTTTTTGTTATTCTAATAGGAGATATGCAAAGCTGAAAATACTCAAAACATCCCGTAACCTGCATTTGATAATCTGTGAAAGTGGAAATCGGAATGGAAAAACTCAAAGAACACACCAAGGGTTAGCGCACACTCGGGTCTTTGTTGGGTTAAAACAAGAAAACCGCATATTTCGGATACAAAAACAGGCAGAATTCAGTGGTGTAGTATATTAAGGATTATTTCTAAATATGTTATTTTCAATAAACAAAAAAATGTGTACACACTGTGGTGATCTAATAAACAGAACGCACACAGAGTATTTATTGATCCGAAAGTAGTACTGCGCGCGACTCACAAATACCGCCACGCATGTACTGCTCATTAGTTGCAATTGTTTTCGCTCGTCGTCGCTCGTCATCACTTGCCTCTGTTCGGTCGGTGTCAGTTTTTATGCACAAAGTCACTCGTCTGCGGTCAGCCAATAGCATCCACATATTTTTCTTCAGCCATTATACGATTTCGGATAAAAAACGTGCAAAACTTATTGGTGTAGTATATTTAAAAATATTTCTAAATATACTTACCTTAACTTAATGAGAAACGGTCAAATCTTAAGTCATGTCAGAAAAGCGAAATGGAGTTACAGCTTATAAATGCGTTAATACATCTTGGCGAACTATGGTTAAGCCAACATAGATGGCCTTGTCATCGCTTGGTGTCGCTTGCTTAGTTGGACAAGTGAAGGGGACTTCAAAGTGAGTAAAGCTCATTTGGCGTCGCTCGTCATCACTTGCCTCAGTTTGAATTCAGTGCTTTAGTATATTTAAACATTTTTCCAAAAATATTGCTTTAAATGAACGAAAAATTGTATATACAGTGTAGTGGCACACACACAGCATTTATTGATCCAAAGTAGTAAAGCGCGCGTACCACAAAAATCGTAAGGAGGTGGACCATCTATTCAACCTAACGTGATGAGAAAAGCTCGAAACTAAAGTCTTGGCAGGAGAGTTAAACGGGATTGCAGCTTATAAACGCGCTTACACATGTTGGCCGAACCAAGGATAAAGCCTACATTATCTGGCCTTGTTATAGTTCGGTGTTACTTGCATAGTTAAACGAGTGAAGAAGAGCGCCAACGTGTATAGAGCTCATTTGGCGCAACTTGTCTTCACTCACTGTCGCTAGCCATCACTTGCCTCCGTTGGATAGGTGTTTTTTTTTTTTAAAGAGGGCCAGGCTTAGAGGTAGTCCATGGGATTGCATCGCAGCTAGTACAGCTTATTGTGCACCCTCATTCACAGGTCCTCATTCTTCGTCAAATCCCAGGTTCTTAATGAACCAAGATATTCTTTTGACTATGGTTTTCCGTTCTTCCCTTTGATCTCCAGTCGGTAGGCCAAGGGATCTCACACGCAGACCTTGCAGGGCTGGGCACATAAATATCACGTGGAAGGCTGTTTCCTCCTCCTCACCGCATTTTCTACATAGGAGGTTTTCAACTTGAATTCCCATCTTATGTAGGTGTCCGCGAAATACCCAGTGGCCGCTGATGAAGCCAACCACTTTCCGCAGGGTTTTCCTCCTCAGCCCAAGGGCATCTGCCGCTATAGCACCAGTAGGTGTCTGCAGCATTCTCTTTGACTGTATTTTACCTTCTGTTCTTTCCCAGCTCTTTCGATGTTCTATGCCCATCCACTGGCGAACAGCTCTTCGTGCTGTGTTGTAAGCAATACCACACGTCGGCTCTGGGCCAATGAGCGGGCTTTCAGCTCCTTTGTTTGCCCACTTGTCTGCTCCCTCATTGCCAGCGATACCTTTGTGCCCCGGAACCCAACTAAGGATAACCTTGTTGTACTCTCCCAGGGTTTTCATGGCCTGATGACAGTCCCATACTGCTTTAGAGGTAAAGTCAAAACTGTCAAGTGCCATTAGCGCTGCTCTAATATCCGAGTTTATGTATATGGTGTGGTCTGTCATACCACGCTCCAAACACACTCTTGCACACTCTGATAGGGCAACAACTTCAGCCTGGAAAACAGTAGCCAGCTTACCCAGGCTTACGCAAAACTGCGCCTTGGGTCTGACTCCATATATTCCCGCCCAAGTGCCTGTTGGCTTCTTCGAGCCATCCGTATACCAAGTGAACCCCCTTTTCATATATTCAGGTTCACCTTTCTCCCAGGCAGCCCTGTCAATAATATTGACATTGTATGGCTTTTCTAGATCTGTGATCTTCACCATCCTGTCTGGTAGCATTTCCAAGGTGTCCATCTGTACAGTGTCCACAATCCTTGTATGCCCACTGGCGGCGTTATACTTCCAGTTGCCACTGCAACCCATTCTGTAGGCTGTCATCCTTGCCTCCCCTTTCACAATAATGTCGAGAGGTGGGAGGTTTAGCACTACTTCCAGGGTTGCAGTTGGAGTACCTCTCATGGCTCCTGTGATGCCAAGACACGCTACTTGCTGGATCTTTTGTAGTCTCTTTACAGCGGTAGTTTGCGTCCCCTTGGTCCACCAGACTATCGAGCCATACACCATCATCGGTCTTGCAACCCTAGTGTATAGCCAGTTAGTCATTTGTGGGCTCAGACCCCATGTCTTCCCAACGGCCCGTCTCATCATCATAAGTGTGGTCTGAGAGCGTTGCGTTATATGTGCCAAATGGCTGTTCCAGGTGAGCTTATCGTCTAGTCTTATTCCTAGGTACTTGAACTCTCTCTTAACCTGGATCTGGTTACCGAAGAGAGTTGGTACCCTAGCGATATCAACATTTCTCTTCCTTGTAAATGGTACCATTACAGTCTTCATTGGATTGACCCTCAGACCCTCCTGGTTACACCACCTTTCCACTATGAACAATGCCCTCTGCATGAGTTCTAGGCATGTGTTCATAAATTTTCCTCTTATTAGGACAACAATGTCGTCAGCGTATCCTTGAGCGTACATTCCCTGTGCATTGAGCTCAGAAAGGAGGTCATCAACCACTAGATTCCACAGATTCGGTGACAGGATGCCACCCTGTGGACACCCTCTTTGTGCCTTGACCTCCTTTACCGTTCTACACAGAGATGCTTGCGCTCTCCTACTTTCGAGCATGTTGCCTATCCACCTCACCACAGTGTTTTCCACATTCCTTGATACCAGCTTTGACACAATAGAGCGAGTACTAGTGTTGTCGAAAGCTCCTTCTATATCAAGAAAAGCAACCAACGCTATTTCCCTATTTGAGATAGCATCTTCAATCTTGCAAACCAGCGCATGCAAGGCTGTTTCGCATGACTTTCCTTTCTGATAGGCATGTTGGTTCGGATGCAAAGGACGGCTTAAAAGGACCCTGTCCTTTATATGTCTATCCACTAATTTCTCCATGGTCTTCAGGAGAAACGATGTAAGGCTAATGGGTCTAAAAGCCTTAGGCACAGCATATGTGTCCCTTCCAGGCTTCGGTATGAATACCACTCCATGCTGTTGGTATTACTCCACTGGCTAAGCTGGTCCTGAACAGACGCACCAAGGGGAGTATCAACTGGTCCCCACCTTCCTGCAGGAACACAGGATAGATGCCATCGGTACCAGGAGTTTTAAATGGTTGAAATGCCCTAAGAGCCCATTTAATGCCCGTAAAGGTGATCACAGCCTTAGCGCAATCCCAGTCCTCCTTTATCGTCCGCATCGTAGTCCCTCTCTTTACATCATTTTGGACTGTGTTCTGCGGTTGTACGGACCCTGGGAAGTGAGCGCTTAAAAGGCACTCTAGCGTTTCTTCTGGGCCGTCCGTATATGTACCATCCTCTTTAAGCATTGTGCCTAAAGGATTGGTTTGACCTCGAGCTAGGACTCGATGGAGCTTTGCACATTCAGGAACAGTTTCAATGTTCTGACAGAATTCTCTCCATGACTCTCTCTTAGCTCTCCTTATTGTTTTGTTATATACACTGAGCACCCTTGAGTAGTTGTCCCAGTTTCCTGTACGCTTTGCAGCATTATACAGTCTGCGAACTTTCCTCCTCAGGGCTTCTAACCCACTGTTCCACCAGCAGGCTTGCCTGCGTGTGTTCTTCACAGTCTCTGGGCAGGTTTCATGGTACGAGCTTAATATGGCCTCGTTCAGAGAATTCGCCATACCCTCCACTCCGTGCCCTTTTATGTCTTTTAGTTGGTTTAGTCTGTCCCCTAGCACCTCCCGGTACTGGTTCCAGTCTGTCCTTCTAACGTTCCTATAGGTCTCTTTTGTACAGATCGAGCCTATAATAAATTCAATGTAACTGTGATCCGACGCCGAATGGTCATCGGATACCTTCCAGTTTGCAACTTTTGTCGCCGCATAATTGCTAGCCAAAGTTACGTCCAAAACCTCTTCCCTTAGTGCTACCCCTCTCCTCTGCCTAAAGGTTGGTTTGGAGCCCTTGTTCAATATAACTAAATTAGATTCAGCTATGAAGCTTAACAAGCACTCACCTCTTTCGTTGATGTCACTGCTTCCCCAGGCCTTGTGGTGGGCGTTGGCGTCGCAGCCTAACAACAGGTGTCTCCTTTCCCTGACTCCGTATTCAATCACCATCCTCATTTCTCTGGTCGGTGGTGGTTCCCGGGAGTCATACGGCAGGTATACGGAAGCAAGTAGGATTCTGACGTAACCGTCACCTATCTGCCCGTATATCTCTGCAACGGCACAGTCCCTAGAACAGAGATTAGTGATAGGTGTTGATTTTTATGAACAAATTAGGGGCGCTGGTTCATAATAGTTGAGCACGCTCATTAAATAAAACAGCAGAAGCTGCAGCAATTTCAATGTCTACGTTTAAAGTATTTTGGTGCTTAATCAATACTGATAGTGGCCAACGTGTGGGCAGGTCTAAAGACACTTCTTCACATTGCCTATTTGCATTGTACGTGTGGACATTAGAAGTTGCCTTGTACCTATTTACAGAAGCTACCGTTGTCCTATTCTCATCCTATTGTATAAGCAAGCGACTTAACGATCCGATTACCAGTTTACGAGTTAGAGATTACAATCTAATTACGTTGTAGAATTCACTGCAACACGAATGCCACGCTCCTCATCAAGTACACCGCTTGATAACTTGTTCCAACGAGCAACAACATCCATAGAGATTATGCCACTGCCATCGATACCAAGAAGACCATTCAGGTTTTTTATAACGATTCTACTAAGCAGACCTACTTTGACGACTTCTCACTCCATCAGCAGATCTTCGCAACCAAACCACTCCACCAAAATCCCATATCGACACCAGCACGTTGAGCCCAGTGCAAATATCAACACCATACGACCCGCTTCTGGTTAATCTCAGCGACGCCAGAAGGTTTTTTGTCAGCCAACGGTATCGGTACGCGAAGTACAAAGTTGTTGATTGTTAAAGACAATTTTATTTACGTTATTCAAAGAGATTATCTTTTTATTATTTGTTTTTTTTTTTGTAAGGTTTTCTATGAATCTGGTGTGTACAAACCCTATTTAAGAACTAACATTAACTAACCCACGTAACAGTATGGTATATGATTGATGTAAAGCGTACATCGGGGAATCATGAAGACCACTTAAAATTCATCTATTAATGCAAAAATTTTCTAAATAAGGAGATATATTGACCAGCAACAAGATGTTTGATATTCGCAAAAAATTGAAAAAAGTTGTATTTTTAATGTTGGAAGAGCATGAGTAGTATAAAATAAATACCAAAAATCACTCTGCTTCAGTTTCACACGAAAATCGAAGAAAAATACTAAAAATTCTTACAAAAGTGAAAAAATTGTGACTAATTGAAATAGTTGTAAGAAAATAAATAAAAAATCATAAAAAAAAAAATGTAAAAAATCCCTAAAATAAGAAAATGTGTTTTCGTTATAATCAAGAAATTTTTCACCTATACTATTATATCAAAAACACAATAAAAATATTTACGAACCGTAAAATAATCCGTAAAAATCATCAATCTTTAAGTTATGAAGGACACTTGTAAGGAATTTCATGTCAATTATTTCAATTTCCTTTCTGTTATATCACATGCAAGGTTTATATTGATGAACCACTACTTAAACCGGTGATTTAATTCATTTTTTTACATTATTAACAATTGTTGATAGATTTAGTTTGGAATTGCAATAAATCATGAAACGTTTCGAAACCGTATTATTGATAGTGTTTGTGATAATACCGCAAATGGAAAATGCAGCTTTGCAAAGTGTTGGAATAAAAAACACTTTATACGAAATTCCTGGATTAGGAAATAGACCAGTACAGATTAAAACAATTCGTGGGATAGAAGATTATCAAAGTGATATATTTGAAGTATTTTCAGAACCGTATTTACAAGTAGGTATTAATTATTGATTTTGAATAGTTTTTTGTTATTTAAATAATTAAATTTGCCGATATCTTAGAATTTTTTTAGATTGTTAGATATTCGTAATTTTTGTTTAATTTTCTAGTATTTTATACATATTGTATTATTAAAAGCATAATTCGTTAAATAAAATAATAAATAAATAAAAAAAAATATTAATCGTAAAAATTTTTGCACTTCACAATAGGGATGTGGACTATTTTTGGGAAAGTGTTTAAAACCATGCATAAGTACCAAATATAGCCTAAACTACTTGTTATTATTTTTTTACTACAACTAATAGCTTTAAAATAAGTTATTTGAAATTTCATTTCAAATTTCGTGCCAAAACGAGGATATCTGTGAAACGCCCGCTGTGACGTCACTTGCTCCTAAACATCGTCGAAGTTGTATGTAATAGAAAGTTATTTCGTAGTTTTGTGTTAATAAGATGGATTCTACATTTTATAAACATAAAGTTTAAAGTAAAAACAGTAATAATATTATCCAAATATCAACAAACACCATATTACTTGACAGCGAAAATTCTTGTTTCGAAACAAGTGACATCACACATTTTGTTTGGTGTTCATTGTCACGTGACTTGAGAGTGAAATATTTAATTACATTTTATTAAATAAAAAATTAGTCCCCTGTTTATTGAAGAAAATATTGTGTTTTTTATTATTTATATTATAGAAACTAACTTTTCGTGGTAAAATTTTATACTTATTTGAGTACAGTCCACATCCCTATTATAATTTTTTTCTGCTCCAGAAAAATATATAACATTAGTCAAAATTTGTTTATAACAGATTAGTAAATTAATAAACAATTAAATAAAATTAATAAAAAAAAATCTTTTTTCTCTAAACTGTTTAAAAGTATAAATAATGATTTTTAAAAGCAAAATAATTTCTTAATAAATTGTTTTAACAATCAAAATATTAAAAAAAAAACGATTTTAAACAATTAAAAACTAAAATTAAAAAATTTTTTTATTTTAAATCATCATTTTTTCTGGACAACAAATAAACAAAAAAAAATTTTAAAAATGTTAAATTTTTCTATTTGTTTAAAACAATTTTATAAACAAATTGCGTAAAAAATTAAAAACCTATGTTAATTACTGCCATTGTTTAATATTAAAACAGGCATGACTAAATAATAATTAAAAAAAAATTATCAACTTTTAGATATTTCATTTTGCAATAGTTATAAAAAATCATAATTAACAAATTAATAAACTTTTATAAACATTCATCGCAGGATCTTGTAAAGTATAGATATGAAAAGGGCTCCACGAAGTTTCAAAATCTTAGGCCAATTTTTTTTTTATGAAGGATGTCCTAGTAGGCATATACCTTAATACAAATAAATGTACCAAGAACATCTATTGGGGCAGAATATACAGGGAGGTCCAAAAGTAACGGATAAATTCATTTTCTCCGTTAATAAGCGTGTAATAGGAAAATCCTGAAACACGTCAATTTATAAATTTAAAGTGACACTTCATGACGCTAAAAAACCACCCGCCACTGCAAACCCCTTCCCAAGGGGTGAGAGCACCCCATTTTTTTAAATGGCATGAGGGGTCATGTGATACCACGTTTGAAAGAGCATTTAATTGCCTATTCAGCAATGTAAAAATTTTTAGATTTCATTTTTTATTTTCAAGAAAATTCGATTTACAATTTTGGAATGTGTTACTTAAAATGTATTGAAACGTGTCGTATTGATATACCAAGCATGCCTACTAGATTATTTTATTATTAGAAATTTTAACTGTAAACTAACTATTACAGTATTAAATATTGAATTTTCTTGAAAAAAAAAAAAATTCAATTTACAATTTTGGAATGTGTTACTTAAAATATACCTGAAACGTGTCGTAGCGATATTAAAGCATGCCTATTGGCTATGCGCACGACACTAGAGGCTTCTTGCGGCCAAATCACAAAGCTCAACTGCAGGACCGCTAACGCAGGGTTTAAATGGAAAAAAATTGAAATACAATTTAATTAAATTTTTAAAATATTTCATAGTGTTTTTAAATAATTTTCTGACCATCTTCGTATCTTATTTTATTACGGGATAAAAAAGTAAGTATATACAATGTATTAAGATTAGGTAATCCCTTAAAATTATTAGAATGTAAGGTTATACACAGTATAATATATTTAAAAAAATCTTTTTAAATTCTAAAAAGTGTAAATAAGTGACTGAAAATCAGTAACAAAGATTGCAATTTAACTAATAATTAATACAAATTAATAAATGTTTAAAAAATTTTTATTTATTTAAATGCTTTTTATGTCTGTTCCAACAGATATATCTCTAAAAGTTTGTTTTAAATTGTAACATACTTTTTACTTATAAACCTATTTCAAGTTTTTATAACAATGGAACCACTATATTAGTTTGAGTCTGGAGGTCACACTTTTCACTTTCAAGAGCAAAAAGAAGATTCTCTAAAAAACATCTGATTTTCGTTGTTTTCATCGATTATGTAAGCTTGAGAAGCTTTTTCTAAACAAGAACTTGTGCTTCTTTCATAATATTCTTCGTTGTTAATGAATTCATCGTTAGTTACTTTGCAATAAGGGCCCCCTTAGTATTAGTAGATTGTTCTGTAGAAGAAACCTAAGTACTTGTTGACTGGGATTAATCTATGCAACGCTTTAAATAACAATTATACCAGCAATAAAATATTTTTTATATTACTAATTTAATAATTAAAAGCATTACCATCAATATGTAGAAACTTTGTACCTGTTGAGAACTTGAATAGCATTTGCTGTGTGACACAATAACTGTATTGAAAAAATTGTTGGCACATAAGCTGGACTATTTGGTAGAACAGATTTTTTGTTTCCAATAAAATGATCGCTACAAATTATATAGCTGGGTGTTGGTGACCAAGAAGATTTCTCACCACTAAAAAAATATTTTAGCATTTATTTTTACTACATTTATCCACATGTTTGTTGTATAATTCATTCTGATATTACCTGTATAAAAATATACATATTTAGGTATATATAAAGGTTATACTTACTTTTATATTTTTACTTTAGATATCTATTTTTGACGTTCTTCTGGTCTTTTTATTTTCGTAGGGAATGTAAAAATTGTGCTTTTAGTATTTTTACCGTTATTTGGACAAAAAGGAATGCAACAAACACCATGACCCATATTTTTTATATAAAAACACATACAATCATATGTAAATTGGTCCTGCAGTTGAACTTCGCGTTAGATCCGCCGCGAGCGCTAAGATCAGGCGACGTGGGTCACGTGGTTACGTGCACATAGCGAATTAGATTATTTTATTATTAGGAAATTTAACTGTAACTACCTATTACAGTATTAAATATTGAATTTTCTTAAAAATAAAAAAATTTAATCTAAACATTTTTACATTGCTGAATAGGCAATTAAATGCTCTTTCAGGCGAGGTATCACATGACCCTTCATGCCATCTAAAAAAATGGGGTGCTGTCACCCCTTGGAAAGGGGTTTAAAGTGGGGGGTGGTTTTTTAGCGTCATAAAGTGTCATTTTAAATTTAAAAATTGATGTGTTTCAGGATTTTTCTTTTACACGCTTATTAACGGAGACACGCTTATTAACGGAGAAAATGAATATAGCCGTTACTTTTGGAACTCACTGTATACCTTTTATGCCACTGTTTATGCCAACAGAGATTAGGAAAAAATTTGTTAGTTAACAATTGAATAACTTTTTGAAAAATAGTGATAAAATGTTTTTTCCAACGAGGTTAGATTCTTTCAAGTGTTAGAAAAATACTAAAATTTTTTCAAATTTTTAAAATAACATTTTACGTCATAAAAAAAAATATTTTATCTGATAAATCCCGTTTAGCTGCTGCGCGCGAATACCTTAAAAGCTTAAATTGCTTAAATATTAATATTTTTTGAGTTATGTATTAACAAAACCATAAATATCATTTTTTTTATCTTATTTTGTTAATAACAATTGCAATTTTTTTAAAATCCTTTAAAACATTTTTCTAGAGGTGGTTCCGAATCCATTGAGCTATCGCTTATATTTTTAGGACCTTTATTTTTATTTTTCACGTTTTTAAACATGTTGACTAGAATACTACTCTTTGTTGCAGCTCCTCGAGGTTATTCACAGGAGTAGCATATACTTTTTCTTAAGTGTCTCCTAAAGAAAAAAGTCAAGATGGTTTAAATCAGGCAATCGTACAGGTCCGCCCGTTCCTATCCATCTTTCTCCAAAAGATCTGTCTAAACGCTCTCTTACTGCAATTGAAAAATGGGACTTAGCACCTTCGTGCTGGTACCACATTTCATTTCTTCGCATTAAAAGAATATCATCTAAAAAATCACCAAATGTGTTCTGCAAAAAGTTTAAGTAATGAGCTCCCGTTAATCGATTGAGTAGTACAATTGGACCTAGTAACCTGACGCCCAAAATACCTATCCAAATGTTCAACGAAAAACGTACTTGATGCCTGGATTCCACAATACTATGGCTATTTTCGTCGACCCATATATCAAAATTATGGAAATTAAAAACTTTATTTCGTGTAAACCCTGCATCACGAGTAAAAAAAAAATCTGCAATAAAATTGAGGTCCTCAACATCATTTCTTAGAACCAGTGGCAAAACTCCAAACGTAGGGACCTGATGATCAAGTGGATTCATGCCTTGCACTCGTTGGATATGGTACGGATAAAGCTGCTGCTTGTGGAGTATTCTCCAAATCAGAGAATGATATTCTTTGCAAACTAGTTTCTGGATTCTCATCTACTCGTGACAAAATTGCTTCTTCCCTCTCAGGGGTGGACACCGACCTTGGTCTCCCCGAATTGTGGGACTGTTTCCCAAATATACCTATATCACACAACCTTAGGTGCACTCTTCCAAACACGAAATGAAGGCATATGGCGATTAGGGAAAGCGTCTACATACAGACGTAGCGCTTCCCTCGCATTGTCATTTGCACGACCGTACATGAAATGCATATCAGTTCAATATTACTGTAAACAGGCATAGCGAAAATTTGTAAAATTGTTGCATCAACAATCAAATAATAGCTACAAATAATATCTAGATAAAACATGGTTAATCCGAATATGATACAAAAACACCAAACACTTCGAAACCGTTAACTTGTGGACATATGTTTATTAAGACTTTTCTGCATATTTTGGGCCAATTATTTCATTTTTTGACACTTTTTTTACATCCTGTATATCAGCTGACCCAGCGAACTTCGTACCACCTCAGACTGATGTATTTTTCTTATTATCCGTTTTTTTAATTGTTTCGATTGTATTTTTGTATTGTTTTTAATGTTTCCAGATTTTTACTATTTTTTCGATTAAATATATTAGAGATTAACTGCACCACCGTACGGTGGAGTCATAAGACTTAAATTAGTAATTTTTAATAGGATTTATCAAGTGAAGTAGCAGTAGCAGTTCTTCAGTCAGAAGGCGAAAGTGGGGTAACAGGAGAAATAATGTTCTATCAGAGAATACCACCAATCGGACCAACCTTAATAACTGGGAATATCACTGGTCTCCCAGCTGGTAAACATGGTTTTCACATTCATCAATCAGGAGATCTGAGGCAAGGTTGTGATAAAATTGGAGGCCATTTTAATCCGTATTTGGTAATTTTTTAAATATGTAATTATTTTATCATTTTGAGTTTAACAATTATTGTGCGACAGCTCTATGAATGATATATCAGATAATTGTCAGACTGCTATCAAAGTTAAAACTGCACCAGAACTCCTCTGTCAAAAAGATTTTTCCACACACCCTCAAAAACCACAATCTACCTACATAAAAAATTTGACTAAAAAAAATTATTCCCTAAACAAAATATATTTGCATTAATATATGTGTATCAGCTTTATTTACAAACTGTCAAACTTTTATCCTAGGTAGACAATTTTTAAATTAATACTTTGGTGAAAGGTGTCAAACACATGTCAAGTAATTGTCACATATCTGTCAATATCATAATTAATAACTCTAAATAATTTAAAGAAAATTTCACTTTAACAGTTGTATTACAATTCTATTAATCACCTATAAAATAAGAGCCAAACTTTTATCAATAAAATACCTTCTCAATTAAGAAGATTCTGTCGCACATAAAAATTATCACAAATTATCTAGGTATAGCTTTATTTATTAACCGTCACACATTTATTTAAGCCCTGTCAATGCCAAAACCGTTTTATTAATTTTATCATTAGTCAAAAATACTCTAAAAATAAATGTTGCTATGAACCTCTTGTAGAATAAAACTTGATATTGTTAGATATGTGACAGTTACGTGAGAGCTGTCAAACATATTTCAGATAATTGTCATATATTTGTCCATATAAAAATTCACAACTCAAAATATTTTCTAGAAAATATATTATGTCGCGTTTATAAATTTTAGTTTCGTCATGGTGCACCTTTTGAGCCAATAAGACACGTTGGTGACTTAGGAAATCTTGAGGCTGGTGAAGATGGTAAAGTGGAGATTCGTATTTTGGATCCTTTAGTTTCATTAACAGGTGGTCGAAGAGGTGTTATAGGACGTGCTATAGTAGTATCAAGTAATGAAGATGATTTAGGAGCAGGTGGAACCGCTGATAGTTTACAAAATGGTCAATCTGGGCCTCCTTTAGCTTGTGGTGTTATTGCATATATCAGATAGTATTTTAGATGCCGAAATAAGCTAGATTTCTTTTTTTTATATATATTATTTAAATAATATACAATAATGAACAGAATTCAATACAAAAGTCAGTTTTTTAAGATATAATTATCGAATGTTTGGCCTTGTTAATTTGCTTAGTTGTATATTATTATTTCCTTTGTGTTTAATTAGACAATAGCTAATGCACAGTAAATAAACCAGGATGCACGTATTATATTTCTTCAAGAGCATTAATAAGATTTCTATGTTACTATGTAAAATTTAATAATTACTAATTTCGGTAGAATATTAATTACAGTTTTCTTTTTATATTAGAAATATCTCTTCTATAATAGTATCACTTAAATTCTGAACTGAAGTAACAATGGATGCGCTTTGATTTTATACTCCAGTCAATGAGAGCAAAAATTGGATATTACCTCTGATTTCTATCCTAAGGCATCGATTTTGATGAAATTTTGTGAATATACTTCCCTTTTTATTCAAAATCTGCCCTATGCCGATATATGCTTATCATTTTTTACGGATAAAACTACCCCTTATTGCCAAATTTGAATAAAATTGTTGTAACGTAAATCAAAGTAGGTACTTTGTAAACTTTAATAGCAGCGTTTTATGAAGGCCTTCTTATACTGTAGGATACTAGATCGTTCCTGTACTTGGATTTTTCGCTATTCATTTTTTTTTTCTTTAGTTTGTCTAAAGTTGTACTACTTCTGATTCCACAAGATGGTTCTGGTACCAGATATGAGGTTTCACTTTTTAATCATTATTTATGTATATGCAAATTTGTGGTAACCGATACACCTGCAACCTATAAGATCTATTGTGTTCCCCTTTTCATGCTATACTTCTAATAATTTTCTCAGACTTATATAAGCTCTTCTAATCCCATCTTTCTTAGAAAGTTTGGGATATCGTTGGGTTTCAAGGTAGGCAGATCTTCCGATTCTATTTCGTATGACCATAGAATAACGTAATTTAATGCATTCTGTGAATATGTGTATTGAGGTTTCATCGTCTAGCTAACAGAATCTGCACTTTGATTCATCTACCAATCCTATAGTTTCTTCATTTGCAGTGCCCGGTTAATATTCCCTTTATGATACGGAGGTTCTTCTTACTAAGGTTAAGACAGTTGAGAGATCTCTTCTGGTTGTAGTTTCCCAGGAGCACCTTTGATTGTCTTTGTCCTTCTAGATCGTTCCATTACTTGAATTCTTCGCTATCCATTTTTTTCTTTAGTTTTTCTAAGATTGAACTACTTCTGATTACATTAGATGGTTCTGGTCCCAGGTATGAGGTTTTACTTTTTAATCCTTACTTATGTATATGTACATTAGGGGTAACCGATACACCTGCTACCTGTTGTGTCCCCCTTTTCTTGCTATACTTCTGACAATTTCCCCAGACTTATAGCAGCTCTTCTAGTTCCATCTTTCTAGAAAGTTTAGGATATAGTTGGTTTTCAAGTTAGGTAGATCTTCTTCTTCTATTTCGTATGACCCTAGGTATTTGACCCTAGAATCACGTAATGCAATGCATTCTGAGAGTATGTGTATTGTGGTTTCATCTACCAATCCTAGTTTCTTCATCGGCAGTGCCCGGTTAATATTCCCTTTATGATACGGAGGTTCTTCTTACTAAGGTTATACAGCTAAGAGATCTCTTCTGGTTGTAGTTTCCCAGGAGTGTCTTCTAGATCGTTTCAGTACTGGGATTTTCCGCTAACCTTTTTTTTAGTTTTTCAAAGGTTGTACTACTTCTGACTCCACAAGATGGTTCTGGTCTCAGGTATGAGGTTTCATCTCCTTCTTTTGCCAGCTTTTAACTCTTAAAAACAAACCTTATCTTTATAAAGTAAAAAATATTAAAATAACTTTTAATATTTATTCATCTTTTCATTTATATAATATTGAAATTTTTTGTCATTTACAATAAAAATTTCTTTTTGGAATTTTACATCCCTTAAATATAAAAGTATAAAAAATATCGTTAAGGAAAAAATAACAAAATTTATATAAAAGATGTAAAATAAGGAAAATATTTTGTCTATTTTTTCTTGAGCTATTCCCTACTATCTACTGTAAAAACTTTCAAGTCAATTAATGCATTAGGACGGAATTCGAAGCCAAGTATCGTCACTGGACAAAGATTGGCACCCTATCCCTTCACATTAAATTATAGAGCTTGTATTTTACTTTTAGTGGCTGTTAGCAGCAGGGTTTTTAATTTTTTTTTATTTGTATTCCTATTATTAGTAGATATAACTTGTATATGTTTGTTGTATGCTTTTTTAATGTTTTGTTAGGTATTATTTTTTATTAAATTTATATTATCTGGTTTCTGGAATATTTTGTTTTTGATGATTTTAGGTTTTTAATATATTATGTTTTTACAGTTACATTTTACAAAAATTATATTTTATTTGTAATTTTGAGTTTTTTCACTACCAAACTTTTAAAGAATGTTTATTAACTGTTTTTTTTATTTTTTTATTTTTTCATAAATAAGTATAAAAACAAGAAAAATCGAGAACATAATTCAAAAAAACTGACAAATTAGACAAAGAAATAAATAACATTTCTGTTATAGCTCACCGATTTCAGCATTTATGTACAGACAGGTATCAAAAAATTCTTCGTAGGGATCTGTTAAAATGCTTAATGGACATTTTCCATAGGAACCTATTTTTTTGCTGGAATCCCTTCAGGATGTGCCCAATATCGATAATCACGATATGCGCCAGTCGCAAACCCTGTGCTAAATTTTTATTTAACAAAAATGGAAAAAAAATTTAAAATTTCTAATTTTTTAATTTTGAATGGTACAAACGTTGAGGATGAAAAGCACGTCGGTGAGCCAAAAAGCCACTTGAACGTTCAAAAGTGGCAGAAATGGTTAGAGAAGATCTTCGATTATGTATCAGGGTTATCGCTGAAAATGTGAATATTAACAAAGAAACTGTAAGAATTAACATGAGGAAAGCTTCTACCCAGAAACTTAACGGCGGAACAGTAGATGTATCGTAAAAGCGTTTGTTCCCACCTAGAATGCATGGAAAAGAACTCAAACTTCTTGTTAAGGGTTATTAATTGAGACGAAACTTGGATTTTTTAATATGACCCTAAAATCAAAAGGCAATCAATGCACTGAAAGTCTCCAAAGTCTACACAGACGTTTAACGAAGACTTCGACAAAAAATTGTCAAAAAAATACCCAAAATGTGAAAGAATTGCTGGATCCTACATCAAGACAACGCGTCGGCTCATATATATAAAAAAGACTATTTTTTCAAAAACAAGTTCACAGTGTTGAAACACTATTTGCCAGACACTCTGCGTCTTCGAAATCCTGGTTGAAGGAAACCTGTCACGAGTCTATAGAGGACGTAAAACAAAAATCGGCGCAGCTACTCAACAGCCTGTCGGAAGATGACTTGTAGCACTGCTTCGATGAATGAGAGGTGTCGGGATGCGGATGGAGAGTATATTGAAGGGAAAAATTAAAAATTGTAAAAAATTTCGAAATAAATATGTTATTGCAATAGTCTCAATACTTAATTGCCAGACCTTGTAGGCTTGTTCATAATGAATAATCTCAGAAAGCACTGTTTTGATGGCTGTAATAATATGAACAGGTTTTGTATTAAATATATGGGGATTAAAATTTAAAACTTGTTGGCAGGGCGCTCAACTGTACAAGCATTTTTTTAATCGTCTGAGGTGAAAAGGTCAAATATTGATAAAATACCCTTTTATTATTTTGACAAGTAAAGTGACATTTTTCAAAACTGCTGTCAGTTTTGAAAGCCATTACTTTTCATAACTAGTTTTGAAAAGTAAAACTTTACGTAACTAGTTTTGAAAACTTCATTTCAAAACAAGTTACGAAAAATATAAAGCAAATATAAACAACTAAGAACTATTTTATACTAACTTTATTAAAGAAATATTTAAAAGCAGACTTTTTAAACAAAAAATTAAATAAGTATACTTAATATTTAAATCAGAAACATACCTTTTAATTATATCTGTATTAAATAGAATTGTCATTAGAAAGGTGTCAATGCAAAATAAACACGAGAACTAGATGTATTGTTTTTAATTATTATTAGATTATTATGATTTTTTTTAATTATGGAATTTCGTCAAAATTATAAAAAATCTTGTACGGAACTCGTTATAAAACGCCATTTTGTATAACTCGTGTTCATTTGCAGCACTCGCTACGCTCTTGCTGCAACTTCACACTCGTTAAACAAAATTGGACTTTTCATAACTCGTTACGTAAATAACTATTTCATCACTCCGTGCGGAAAGCACTGCTTTCGACCATGCAGGACCGTGCGTAAAGCAATGCTTCCTTCAAAGTTACGAAATATAAAACTTTTCATCATTCCGTGCGGAAAGCACTGCTTTCGACCATACAGGACGGTGTGGAAAGCAATGAATGACCAAAACAGAGTTGATAAGTGTTTCCAAATCAAAAATAAATGAGATAGAAAGTGAATTAAGAGAAATTGAGGATGACTTTTCTAATAGTTTTGCATCTGATAACGCGGTAGTAATCTAATCTAATCTAAGTAAACCTGGCATGGTCACTCCTGTGGAGCCTCATGTTTTAAGCACTGCTTCCTATGGGAATATTGTGACTAGTTTCGGCACCAAGAGTCCTTACATGCACCCGTGCGTGCAGGCGACTCTAGTTTGCTCAGCTGAAAATCAACACCACGCTGATCTTCAGGTAGGCTTGAATCCAGGTGTCCCTGGGTTCCTTGAGTTACTGTTGTCACAGGGCAGAACGCGGTAGTAAATGCACCACGATATAATCAATCAAACGTTTCATTACTAAATAAAGATTTTGTTGATTCTCAATTATTATCTAATATACTTAAGTTGAATAAATAAAAATATATATTTATAGAATTAAGCCACTGTTCAAATCAAATATTACATTTAACGTATTTAACAAAGATTCATAACTATACATAATTTTGTAATAAAAAAGTGTTTTTTTTAATAAAAATGTTATAATTTCTTAACTCTAAAAATTTTTGTTTTAATGGGGGGGTCCGCCTCCCCCAATCCACCTTCAGCGCATTCGCAGTGCAGGCGGATCAGACCTAATACTACTTTTATTATCTTCTTCCCTTTTATTTTAGACAAATTCAAGAGCTTTCCCCAAGGAGTGATGAAAAATAGAATACGCAACTCGTGCGGTGCGCAGGTAATCCCATCACTCGTGCTTTTTATCGCACTCGTGGTGGGATCACCTGCTTTCCGCACTCGCTACGTAAAGTACTATTTTATATGATTTTCAAAGTTTCATCTTTTGAATTCTGTATATTTTCACGTTTTATTAATGCTACGAGATTAAATTTGTATTTATTTAATCAAGAATTTAAACCGAAACAGTTTAAATAACAATAACTAAAAAGAAACATAATTGGCTATTATACTATTGCTTACATTTTCAGGTGTCCAATAATTAAATTTGTTTGGTATGCAAATTCTTGAAGAGAGGAATTGTCTTGAAATCGCTGCCAACAACTTCATTAGATATTCTGAATTGTAAATTTATGCAAATATATTTGTATTATTTTATTAATCACTACCACACACATATATCACGTCATACTTTCCCCAGTTTTGCAAATTCAAATATTTGCATCTGAATCATAGATTAATTAAGTTATATTCTGTATGATGAACGAAAATTGAGAAGATAACATTAAAACTGTAGAAATTAATCAATAAAATTAATTTTAAAAAATTAAAATTATTGTTTTAAACATATATTTTTAAAATTGATTTTACTGGAGGATGTATTTTTTAATAAATTGTAATAAATTGATACAAATATTTGAAAAATTGTATATTTTATAAAAAATTATTCAACCATAGAAATTTTCTGTAATGTAAGAATTTTACAATGGCACAATTAAATATAATAATAGTAATCACTTTATTGTAACATGAAATTACAAAAGGCGAAGTTGAAGCATAGCTTCCTATCTTAACCTTAACTTACACCAGAGGTCGCCAAAGTGATCTATATAGACCCCAGGGGTCTAATTTATACAAGCAGGAGTCGTTATGAGCCACATACCTATCTACGTATGTAAAATTTGTTATTTTTTATAATTGATTTATTGTCAGTTGTAATTAGTTATAGTTATAGTTCTTTGTTTAGTTTAGATATTAATTTTAATTGTCAATACATTATGGATTAATATAGTTATTTTTTAACTTATTTTTAAATTATTTCTAAAAACTAATTAACCACGCTATCTAATATTGTCCTGGAAGTTATAATCAGGAAGTGTGAATTGCAAACAATAGGAACTATATATAGCAAGAGACATCAATGTATAGCATATGCGGACGATGTGGTGTTATTAACCAGGTCAGAAGAAGAATTACGCAGAATATTCAAAAGTTTCGATAGGCAAGCAAAGGAATACGGATTAAAGATAAATGAGTCGAAAACAAAATATATGACAATGGGAGTTTCAAAAGAAACAAGCAATCTAAAAATAAAAGTAGACGAAAAAAGTTACTGCTTCCAACAAATGGATCAATTTGAATATCTGGGGGTAATAATTACAAACTGCAATGAAGAATAACAAGAAATAGATAAACGAATAGGAAAGGGGTGTAAAGCAACAGGAGCGATAAAAGAGATACTAAAATCAAAAAATGTTTCATTAGCAGCGAAGATACGACTTTATAACACAGTAATATGTCTGTCAGTAATGTACTGCTATAAGTTATGGATATTAAACCAACAAGAAACAAATCAATTGGAAATCTGGGAACGAAAGATATTGAGAGGAATCTATGGAGGAATTAAGTTACAAGATGAAATATGGAGAAGACGAACAAATAAAGAAATTAGGGATATTTATGATAAACCAACAATAAAACAAAAAATTAGGAAGAATAGAACAGGTTGGTTAGGGCATGTAATGCGCATGAACCCGTAGAATCGCAAAGCAATTATTATAGAAAGTAGAGGGGGAAAGAAAAAGAAAGGACGACCCAAAAGAAAATGTATAGAAGCAGTTAGGTACATCAGATTTAAGAAAAGTAGGAGTGGAAATATGGAAACAAAAGACAGAGAACAGAAAAGAATGAAGAGAGATAATAAAAAATATAGAAAAAATAGAAGCATAGAGCCGCTCGAAGCCAAGGGCCTAAATAGCCTGTAGTGCTGATATATATATATAATTAAAAAATGGCAGCACTAGTTTCTAAAAAGAAATGTCAACATTATTCATTGGATTATTTTAAAATTTGATTTATTTCATCGCCAACAAATGAAACGGTTCCTATGTGTGTTTTATACAAAAAAACTTTTGGAAAAGAATACATGAAACCGTCAAAAATGAAATATTATCTAAAATAAAAAAAATAAAGAACTTGAATTTTTCAAAAACTTAAAGAAAACGTAACATCTCGACCAACTATAAAAAGTTTTAAGAAGCAGTCTACTGAACTTGATAGTGAAGGAGGATTACCGTCTTTGTAAAAGATTTTTCTTAATATAGCAATTAATACCTGCAATTAAAGACGTCATTGAGAATGGAATAAAAAATATTCTTGTCTTTAAGTGCAAATTCCGTAAAACGGCGTATTTACTAAATGGCCGAAGAAATAGAAAATTCGGTTGTTTCCGCGCTAAAAAATTGCAAGTTTTTTATTCATGAATTTGTTGTTTCTGCTATTTTTATGGTGTCCGTTAGATATTTCAGACAAAGAAAATGCCAAGTCATTGATGAATTTTTATTTACTAAATATCTTAAAACTGATGGAAAAGGAATGACACTTTTTAGATGTTTACAAAAAAATTTAACTAAATATGATGTTTCGCTTAAAAATACAATAGCAGAAGCAACAGGCAAACTTAGTGAGGAAAACAAGGTATATAGATAGATAGATAGATAGATAGATAGATAGATAGTTTATTTGATCATGTTATGTACAAAACATTTATGAAAAGTAAAAAAAAAAGTGTATAAATGAAACTATTCATAATACATTAAATCTGTAAAACTATTTACATTAAAACTAAGTTTTAAAATGACGAAACACTGATAAAACTTTGTAAAAATAGTTATAATAATAGTAATATATAGTAATACTTAAAATAACATTTATATGACATTTGAAGGCAAATTTTAAAATAATAGAAAATTTGACTACATTTCAGAGATCGTTTTAAGATATTCCAGATTTAAATAGAAGCAGCGATCCAATAAGATATTCTTGATACGATTTTTAAATCCATTATAGTTTAATTCCTTAGTTGCTACTGGAAGCGCATTGTATAGTTTAACATTCAGAGAATTACGGTTTGTCAACTCCAATCTCACCCTTGGTGCTCCCAAATAAGAGGCGCTTCTGGTAGGGTAGTCATGGAAGTCACCTCCAACCAAATAACGCTCTTTGTTTTTGTGTATTTCTAGCAGGGTGTAATAAATAAAAATTGATGGTAAAGGCATAATTTTAAATGTTTTAAATAAAGGTTGGCAATGCTCGTTAAATTCAGCTCCTGCCAGGACTCTTATGGCCTTTTTTTGCATTCTAAATGCTTTGATTGAATGTGTCGATTGACCCCAAACAAGAACTCCATATGTCAAGTGGCTATGCAAAATTGAGTAATATGTCATAAGTAGAACATTATGGCTTAAAACTCGTTTTAACTGTCTTAATAAAAAGAGTTGGGTTGCAAGTTTATTACAAAGTTGACTGATATGTGATTCCCAGTTTAACCTATCATCAATAGCAATACCCAATAGTTTAACTGTATTGTGAGATGTAGTGTTTCGGTTTGAGGAAATGATCATTTTTTGAGTTTTATCTTTATTTAATTTTAATTTATTTATAAAGAACCAGTTCTCTGCAACACTTTCTATCTTTGCTGATTGTTCTAATAAATTGTTTATATTCTTATCGCCTAGTATCAAGGTGGAATCATCTGCAAAACAAACACATATAACTGGCAGTAGTGATTGAAAAATATCATTAATGTAAACAATAAATAGTATAGGACCCAGAATAGACCCTTGGGGTATGCCATGTTGAATTTTTTTCTGGTTACCAAGATGCCCATTACTGCATGTAGCTTGTTTTCGATCACCCAAATATGATTTAAAAAAATTTAATGGAGTACCTCGAATTCCGTAGTACAGAAGCTTTTCTAAGAGGATATCATGATTAACACAATCAAATGCCTTGGTGAGATCCAATAGTGATACTGCAGTTAATTGGCCTTTTTCTAAGTTTGAGACAATATTTAATACCACCTCAGAAACAGCCTGAGTTGTTGATCTCTTGGCTCTGAACCCATATTGGTGGTCATGCAGGATTGAGTACCTGCTCAGGAAAGACATTAAGCGCTCTTTAACGATACTTTCAATAATATAACCAACTACTTCTCCACGCCGTTGAGTTATTTGACTTTACGACAGAATTTCTTAGCAAAATAAATCCTGTACTGAATGATGAACTCGAAATTAATAAGAACCATATTTTCTATTTACTGGACTTATTTGGAAAATTTAATAACGTCCAAACAAATCTGCAAGGATGTAATAATCATTTAAGCTCGAACAATACTCAAGGCTTTCAAGTAAAATTAAGTTTATTTAGATATATTTCTTGCTACGTAAGGATTATAAATATTTTTCAAATATACAATTAGAAATAAACGAAGACTTGGAAATATATACAAGTTACCTGCGAAAATTAAGCGACAATTTTGCACTGTGCTTTCTAGATTTGAAAAACAGTGAGATCCCTGAATGGATTATTGCTCCTTTTTCCGCTCAAATTAAAAACGTGGACATCAACCTGAAAGATGAGTTTGCTGATTTATTACTTTTTATTTTCGTTTTAGTTCCCTTATACATCTCTTGTACTAATCGGACATACTTTTCCGGTACACCTTTCAATCGCAACATCTTCATACTTCTTATTTCACGCTTTCTTTAAGTCTATGAAAGCAGCGTGGATACCACGCTGCATTTCACGACATCTCTCATAGCAAAAAGAGCAGCAGTCGTTCTTCTCCCAGGCATAAATCCAAATTGCTCGTCACTTATACTCGTCTCTTCTCAACTATTCTTTCCAAAAATTTTCAAGATGCGATATATTAGCATAAGAACTCAACTCACTCAGTATTTTCTCTTGATTTATCATTTTTCTCATCCAACAGGTAAAACAGAAATCTACTGCATCCTCACCAAACACATTCCATCCTTCTGCTGGTATCCTATCCGCTCCCATTCTTTATCTTCTTCAATGCACATTTCACTTCTTCCCAAGACACGTCTATCACCATTCCAAAATATCTCTCTCAATTTCCTCGTTTAGTAGATTCTCGTAATACTCCTTCCATCTTTCTTTTATAATCAAACACGTTTATTAAACTCTACCTTTTTTTTCTGAATTTTTTGGATGGCAGTTATGTCTTTCGAAGCTTTATTTTTTCTTTAGATATTCTTAATAATTCTCTTCTCCTTTATTACTTCAAAGTTCGCAAAAATCTTTTCCATTGCCTCTGACTTCGCTGTTGCCACTGCTCTCTTTACATGCTTTTTAGTTACCTCATTTTATCCCTTATCACTCGCTCACCCGGATGAATCACACTTCTTTTCTGTCAACTTTTTTTATTTAATGGTGCACTTTTTCCTGATGATTTTTCCCCAACTCTTCTTCTACTGTTTCCCTAACAACATTCCTATTGCTAGTCCACCAATCCTCCACATTATTCTGATATAAATTTCTACTAACACTCTTTCCTTAAATTTACTCTCATACTTCTCTTTCCTCAAAATCCACCACTTTGTTTAGTCCCTTTTCCTTTGGTTTCTGTATTATATCTTACGGTTCTTTAATTCATGAAATCGAAATTTGAACCTCACGAGAGCAACATTGTTGTAATAGCCAACAGATTCTTGATAGCACACTGCGACGCACAATTGAACCTGAGATTTCCAGCACTCAAAATGTATAAAAGCCACAATTTTTTTAGAATTTTATTTTTTTATACATTATATGATATTTATATTAAATATTTTAACAGAATAATCAGAACTGCAACTAGCTAACTGAAGAACGTTTTTATTCTCATTTTCACCAGTCTCACCAAACACTGGCCTAAAAGTTAATCTTTTTACAGTCAATTGATGATGTAACCTAAAAAAAAATATTAATCTCATTTGACAGAAATGTAATTAATATGTTACCTTTCTGAAAACACAGAAACTCTGTTCCATTGCTGAGTAGACCATTGGAACAGCTCAATAAGTCCAGTTTCAAAACTTACAGCTAATAAATATTTATCGTTAATTAATGATGGTGCAAAATCCACAGCAGTAATCGAAGAGTTTGGAAAAATATATGGATCTGATGCCAATCCACATTTACCAATAGATCCATTGCGTTCTATATTTTTATTTAGAGACCAAACCACTAATTTACCATCTCTAGAACCTAAAAAAAATTGTATCAATCTCAACTTCAACAACACGTCAAAAGCATTGCTTGGCACTAATTAAAAAATGGACCATTTTTATAAAGTATAACGTTTTAAGATTGTTTTGTGTAAAATTTAATTATTAGAGTAAAAAGTTACATTTTTCATCAGTTAAAATTTTTATCTATTTGATATTTATCCTAACTTCTCATACCGTCGACTAACGTGTTAAAATTTGCAATTTTACAGTAGATACTTGATAGTAGTTAATAGTATAGTATATTACTTTACGAGTGGAGTAAATTGCATATTACAGCGAGTGTGTTTGGCCCATGAGCGAGCTTGCGAGCGAAGGGGCTAAAGAAACGAGCTAAATATGCAATTTGTTCCTCGAGTGAAGTACTATGCTTTACCCACGACTTACCAAATGGTTTTGTATAAAACTAAAAATAACAAATATAAAATTTAAATTTTGGTATAAGTTGTCAAAAATATTCGATTTCGCAGACAGTTCTGTCTGAGAAATGTCAAAGGTTAGTTTAATTTAATTTACTTATGAGTCGTGGGTAAAAAATATTTCATATGTAAGTAATTTAACACGTCAAAGGGGTGAGATGGCCAACTCTTTATATTATTTCGGTCTTTTCATAAGTTGTTATGGAGGAATTGTTTTGTAAAAATACCTTCTCGTTACAAAAGGTTCATCTAGATTTGACGAGAAGGTCGATAGAAGATTCTTATCCTTGTGAAAATTATTGATAAAAGATTCTGGAATGATTAATCGACTTGAATTAATTCCTAAGGAATAATTAGAAGAATCTAGCAGTATTTCGAAACAAGGTTCATTGATAGTTGTTAGAATCTACCATGGTAGCAAGTCTTGCAGATTACCAAACCTTTTAAATCCATCATTTCAAAGTTAAGAGATTTATTGTTTTTATGGAGTATAACAAAACTTAACTTAAATTTACGTAAGAAGATCCAGATAGAGAATTAAAATTTCTAGTTTTTTTTTCCGGAAATGATAATTCGTGCTATTTGAAATTAAGGACCTTCCCCAGAATCCAAGAACCGGAACCAAACTGAGGGATTCAAACTAAACTTCAGCTATCCAAAAGATAAAAGAAATAATTTCTTTAATTAATAAAAAAAATTATTATACCCTTCAGATTGATATTTTAACTTGAATAAAGACTTCAAACTGGTGTTAGGTTGTAACTTGTGAAGTTTGTGCTTGGCGCCCTTTAATTCTTGTTTTTGGGTCTCGAACAAAGTCACGATCATGTTTATTTTTGAGCTATTGTGGACTATAAATTTGGCGCCCAACGTCCTTATTACGTTAAAAACCAAACGTTCGATTCAAATCAGAAGCAGATTTACAAGCAACTGTTTGGCTTTTCCGCTAACTGTTACCAGAAACGCGACACCGTACAGACTAATTGACATCACTGTGGTCAAAACTAGAAGAACACGTAAAAATGGATAAGAAAATACTGGCCTGGATTTAAAAATCAAGCAGTTTCTCTTTGATACATATTGTAAAGGTTTCCTTGAAAGGAAAGGACCCTTACATGAAAGGACCCTTACATGAAAGACTATTTCTAGGTTATTCAGATATCCCGTTACAATATTTATCAGATAGAGGTAGCTCAAAGGTGAAATGTGAAATACGTAAAATAACTGTATTAATAGTTTTTTTCTCACCTGTAACAAAATATAAAGAATCATGCGACCACGCACAAGTCCAAATAATTCTTGAATGTACAGCATTTGTTTTATCAGTAGTAGCTTCTAATTCAAACTGTCCATTTCCATTATCAGTAAACAATGACCATCTCCGATCTCTAGAAACTGATAATAAATGCTTACAATTTGGTGAAAACCGTAATTGTACTACAGTTAATGAATGAGATACAAGTTTCTGCATCAATTGCCAGTTGGAAGTGTTCCTAAAATATATATGAAAGATTTAAAATATATCCGAAGTAATAAAAAACGTAACGAACCATAGTAATATAGTTGCGTGTTCAGTTTTTGTAGATTTACATGCTGATGCTAGAAATTTACCATCGGGAGAAGCTGCTAATGAATATACTTCATAGCCATGTCCATACAATTTTTGAGTTTCAGGCCACAGAGTGTTTTGAAGAAGAGTTTCTTCAGTTGGGGGTTCTAATAATAAAAATAGTAATCTCATAAAATATAAAGGCATACATCTATATTACCAAAAAATTAACTGATTAGTCACGGTTTAAACATTGTTGTGGTCCTTCGAGCTGAATTTACTAAGCAGCAAATATTTGCTGAATCGGAATTTTTAAAATACACAATTATACATCTACTTCTTATAATTTATTCAACATTTAACTAATTTAATAGTTACACTATACACTTATTAGAATATTTTTTTTTCCTTTACTAGCTGACTCGGCGAACTTCGTATCGTCAATGATTTCTTTTTCCTGTTTTTCGTTTGTGTTATAATGTTTACGATTTCTTCTCGTTTCTCCGATTGTCTTCCAAGTTTTTATCTTTTTTATTAATTTCATCATTTCTTGGTTGTTTTAAAGTTTTCATTACTTTTTGTTCTCGTATTTTGTAATTTTTCCAATTCCATCGTTTTTACATTTCGGACAAACCCAAATAAGCTTATTAACTGTATTATTATTATTACTATTTTATTTGATAAGGGCAGAGGACAGGTCCTATTAAGCCCAATAAATAATATACAATCAAAATACTTATGGTAAATACATTACTATATGATTAAATAAAGAAAAACCAACAATAACCTAAGGTATAGGCATAAATAAGTGGGAATTTATTTTTGAAACTGTTAACGATTTCAGAGTCTGTTATTTCGTAAACTGTTCCAGACATCAAAAATTCTATTACTCAGAAAACCCTGTCTGTCATGGGTACGAAAAGCTTCGTTATTCAGTTTGAATGAGGGTCCTTGGAGTCTGTCGTCACAATTGAGTGGAAACGTTGCTTGAAGATTACCCAAGTTATATTTTAAAATCCTGAAGAAAATGATCAGGGCACCACGGAAGCGTTTTTCTTCAAACGTTTCGAGGTTTGCGGTAGATAGTCTATCTTTATACATAAGTCTAACATGACCAAAGGAGAGGCTAGTTGCGCGTCTTTGCACCTTTTCTCGATCACGAACTAAGTTCAGATACCACGTGAGAACAACGTATTCGAGGATGGGTCGAATGAAACTCTTATACAGCCGAATGTAGGTATCGAAGGATGCTTTAGGAAAAGCTTTTTGAAATAAATACAGTTTAGAGTTTGCCCGTTTACATACATGCAAAACATGACCACTCCACGTCAGGTCGAGTTCACTATTAGCCCAAGATCGGTATGTAAGGAGACTGTGTGAAATGATTGATCATTAATAGAATACGGTAGTTGCGGATTGTTTTTTCCAAGGTGTAACACGACACAATTTTCAACATTCAATGGAAGCAACCAATTTGAACACCATTCTTGAATACTGTCTAGATCAGCCTGCAAACTTAGGTGGTTGACGTTTGGATTTCCACAGATTTTTGAATCGTCAGCGTACGAAGAGAATTTGTTGGTGAGACACTATTGCACTGGAATAAGCAAAAAACTGTATAGGTCCTAAGACGGATCCTTGTGGAACACCACTCATAACAGCTCTTTCCTTGGAGAATTCTCGCCCAACTCTGACTTTAAAGAACCGATCTATGAGAAATGTAGAAACCCATTTGTTGAGCGGTAAAAGACTTATGAGACGCTAATTTCTGGGATCAAGTTTATTGCCTTTTTTAAAGATTGCGGCCATTGATGCTAATTTCCAGATTGGTGGGATACAGCTCTCCGAAAAAGAGGAAGACATTATTTTAGATAATGAGTTAGCTAAGAAGTGAGCAAATTTTTTAAGAAAAAAAGGGGATAGGTCATAAAGAACTGTAGAAGAATCGGTTTGAAGATGCAGAAAACGATCCAAGATTTGGTTTTGGGAAACAGTAATGATATCCAAAGATGCTAGGATACTGTCACTGTTGGAGATTTTTTCTTCACAGTTCTGTCGGGAAAGAGACTAAATTTTCAAAAAGTTAGAAAATCTCCTGTGCTTTTTAAGGTCGATTTTTTAAAGGACCACTTAATTTTTTTCCATAGATTTCGTTTGTGTTTTAGCATCTGCAGTTCCCAATTAATTCATGGTTTTAAGTTATTGCGGTATACATCTAGACGTGAACAGGTGAAATTAAAAAATCGAAATACTCCATTTGACCCAGGTTTTTTACTCATTTGTTTCTGATTTCTTATTCGCTTCCTCCTTTTTTTTTTCATTTGTTCCGGTTTTTATACAACTTGTGCAATTTTTTTCTAGGTTTTTCGACTACAATTTGTTTTTTCCTCTTTTTTCGGTTTGATCTTATATTTTGATTGTTGCCAACTCCTTACAAATTTTCAAATTATTCCTGTTTTTGTTTGTTTTTCGATTTTCACATTTTTGCATATTTTTTTTTTAATTTATGGGAAAAATTACAAAGTACAACGAAAAAAAAACTTTAATAAAATCAACAAAAAAACAACAATAGAAAAGAATCTATTGTTGTTTTTTTGTTGATTTTATTAAGTTTTTTTTTTTCGTTGTACTTTGTAATTTTTCCGCATATGCCGTTATTTTTTCTGATTCTCCACATTTTTTGTTTATTTCCATTTTTTTTTATATTTTCTTGATTTTTTTCTTTTTTTTGAGTTTTTCAGATTATTTTTTATTTTACTTTAGTGTCTTGTTTGTAAACAAATTTTGAACCATTTGTAACCATTTTTTTAATTTGTTTATTAGATCCTGTTTTCCACATTTTTCGTTTTTTCTTTTAGTTTTTTTTTTTATATTTTAATATTTATTATTTTATTCCAGTCGAAGATAAATTCAAATAATCTTTATAAATGTATTATTTAGGATTCTAAATACAACAACATTTACTAGGTGTTTCCTCGACTTTTCAAATGATAGGTTATATTTATTTTGTTTAATTAATAAATACACACCCTGTATTTGCAAACTAAATTGTCGTTTTTAATATTTTCCTTTAGTTATTACTTATGTTTTTCACGGTTTAAAACTTTCCAAAATTTTCACAAATTAGACAAATCGGTCCAAAAGAAAAATTAGTAATATCACAAACTCAAATTACAGTTGCACCAATTACCATAAATTTAGTTTTAGAAATATTTTAATATAACAAGTTATTAAACACAAATAATTGAGTATATCTATTTTACCATTCAATTCTGTAGCAGTAAACTGAGATTCCTCAGGATAAGGATTTTTCTTATTAACAGGTTTACTTTGCTCTACGTTATCATCAGAATATACAGCTTTATTAGATAATCCTAAAGAAGGTACTGAAGCACCTTTCGGACCAACTTGAGTAGATTGTAAAACTGCATCTCCAGCTTCATCTGAATCAATTTTACATATTCTTCTAAAATTTTCTACAAAATTTGCAGGTGCATGAAAAATTCTTATCACTTTCTCTTCTGCTGCAGAAGCAAAATGATATCGTGATATTACTGCTATTGAATTCATATCGTATCCATGAACTTGAGGTCTTGCTATTTCATGCCAAGTTGCCTACAATATTAAAACGATTAACTCCTATAACAAAATGATGGAACCCTGTAAATTACTTTTTTATTATCTGATTTCCAAGATGCATGTATTCTAGTTGTCTGGTCACTACCAAGAGAATATAAAAATTGACCTTTCGGTTCCCAAGCACAATCCACAACTTCACCAAAGTGTCCTCCAATTGTAACACAAGGAGTCCACTCATTAAGCTTATCTGAATATTTCCATACGTGGAATGCGCCATGATAACTATATCCTAGTACTACATTATTATTTGGTCCGAAAAGACCCCCGTAAAAGCCAAGAGTGTTACCTAAAACACAATAAAAACATAAAACAAAAAAAATAAAATATTTTTATTCCAGTACCTCCAATTTCTCCTACTCTAACTTTTTCAAGCCATAGTTCTGATGTATCGTCATATTCCCAGATAATCATACTTTTATCTATTGAAGCAGATAGTAATTGTTTTCCATTATCACTCCATTTAACGGAATACACCCAACCTTCATGTCCAGAAAGTACAGATTCTGAATATATATTATAAGTTTGGTTTTGTGTTTTTAATTGTGTTTTTTCGATAATTTGTGATCCTAAACTTGTTGATGTTATACGCCATAAACGTATAAAGGCATCTTGTGAGCAAGAAGCTAACAGCAGGTCATTACCTAAATATAAACTAATATAAATAGACCTTAAGAAAGCTTTTGATAGAGTCCCAAATGATGAGGTTTGGGAGTCTCCAAAATAAAACTATTAATTTAAAATTAATACAATCAGAGAGAGATCGAATAAAAAACAACCTAGAGAAGAGTTAGATATACAAACTCTATCTGAGTTTATTGAACAGCGACAATTGAGATGGTGGAGAAACTTACAACGAATGGATAAAAACAAATATCGAAAGCAGACTTAGAAAAAGAAGAAAAAAGGAAGATCAGATTATATATAAATTAGAAGAAAAAATATCTTTTCATAATATACCTTCTGCAGTGAAATCTAGTCCAGGAACCCAATCTTCGTGACCAACTAATTGTGCAGATTTCTCAAATTGTAAATTTTCATCATTATTTTCTGTATAAATGTAAATTTTTGAATCATCTAAAGAACAAGCTAGTATTATTTCATCACTATTAGGTATATATGTTAATTTGGCAGATGTACCAATATGCGAACCAAATTCTAGTGTTTGACTAAGAATAAAATTATCTAAAATGCCAAAGTTAATTACTATTAACTTTTAATAAAACTAATTATATTAATATAGCATACCTGTAAATTGTTCTCTATACCAAACTTTTGCTGTACAATCCATTGCAATACTGACAACTACAGTACCTGTGTAGTTATTTTCTTTATACAATCCATCAACAATAGTGACATTAAAAACATGACCCTCAAGTACTAAAGGTTTATAGATATTATCACTTAATGTCCATACACAGACTTTACCATCTACAGATCCAGATACAATCTCTTTTTCGAAATTGACATCTTTACCAGTTATCCATTTCACAGAATTAACTCTTTTGGTATGTTTCATTAAACTATTCGTTACTTTACCTCCACTTCCATCCTAAAATGATCAACTAGTAAAAATACCAAATCTATATATTATTAAAATACTTACATTAATATCATATATCAAAACAGAGTTGCAGCATCCAAAACATATTAAATTATTTTTTCCCCAATCAACAACTGTTGGAACTTGGTTACTGTTACTAGACGTATAACACAGTTCTACTTCCATGATTTAATTGTTCATGAAAATCTTTGTAGAAGTAGAAATATTTCAATAATATATCAAAAATATTTTTGATTTGTAAATTGTAAATATAACCTAAAAAAAACACGAGGAACAATTTCACCAACCGTAAAAAAATAATAACATAAATGTTTTGATTAGTGAACACGTGAACAGTTGTTCAAATTAGACAAGACCATTTTTCCAACAAAAAAATGCACTCCTTTGCGTCTTGGGTTTATTAACTATATAAAATTTAAATATTTATTGTAACTCTAAATTTACGATTAAGCAATACGAAAATTGATTATAATAAACAATTTATTTATTTGCACACAACACTAGAAAATTTAAATATACCGCTGCAACATATGTTTTGGTTTTTGGTTGTCATTTATTTTTGTCGTTGTCAGTTGTCATAGTCATAGAATACAGTTAAAGTAATATTATATAGAAGTATAAATATAAATATTTATTTTAATTAATTACATTAAAATAATCGGTTAAGCATAATGTCTTAGTAATTTCTTAAAAAAATAAATGTTTTAAGTAGTTTTGTAAATAACGTAGTAAACGAAAGAAATGGCTACCACCAGTAGTTCAGAGGACAGTATCGCTCCCAGAGATTTCCATTTATCAACATCTACAGACAGTGGCAGTCGTATGAGCCCCAACAGACAAAAATGTCCATTATGTCGTAAATTTCGGAAAGTATTTTACTGTAAGGATTGTTGCCACAGTGGTTTGTTTTACAGTTCCAAACAGAAGATTACTGAAGGGTATTAGTTACACTGCTCTATGATTTATACATTACTTTTAATGAAAGAACACTAAATTTTAGGTATTTGGATAAACATAAAGCTTTGCTGGAACTTGAAGATAATAATAAATTGTTGGAAAAGAATTGTCTCAAGCTGTTAGAAAGTAGACAGAAATCGGATATACTGGTAAAATTTTATTATTATTATGGAATTTCGAATACATCCTATCTCAGTCAAATGACTGGATAAACATTCCCCCCGGATACAACTATCAAAGGGGTTGAGCTCCAATATCATACCTGTAGAAATTGTCTTACGGTGCTTCAAGTGTTTAGAATAACCGCTTTTTGGAGGTCGATGTAGGTGTTTCTGTGAAGTCTCAGTTTTAAAAGGCTACTTTCTAGTTACTTTGGTACAAGTCCTATTGATAATAATATAACTTCGACCACAACGACTATGTTAGCATGTCACATTTTTCGGATCTCGAACCCTAGGTCTGCATATTTACTTCTTTATCCACCACCACTATATCAGGCCTGTTATTCGTCACCTATCTGTCGATGGGCCGATCGTAGTAGAGTTTAAAGTTGTCATTTTCAATTAACTTTTGATAGTATGTATTAAAAAGTCCAAATTTGTTGGCCAACTTTTGATGGATAATATTGCAGAGCTGATTATGTGGATAATCGGTATTTGCTCACAAGCTGCAACCCAATATGTGTTGAATTGTTTTCGACAATTAATGATATTTTCTGCATTTCTCTGTCTGGATGTTTGACTCCCCTAAAATAAATTTCTTATAGTTATTAGTATTGATCACTTGGTCTTAAATTGCCATCATAAACCCTTCTGTTTCAGGAAAGAGCTCGACTCTGGTGAGCCACCTGTTGGATGATTCCTTGTCATTATGAGGCTGATTAAGGTGGTGATATTGTCGACCATGTAATTCCTTCTGAGTCGATCCCTTCTTTTTAATAGTAATTGATTTAACTCTAAACATTAATTCAGGCAAGGTAAGATTAAGAGTCGTATAGTTTTTATCTGCCTTTGCAATGGTGTTATGTAGGCTTGAGGTTTGAGCTTTCGTGTAGAAAAACTCTCGTAACTTACCCATTTGTCCATAATATAGGTTGTTTATATAAATCAAACCTCGACCTCCCTCACTTTTTGCAAATGTCGTTCGAAAGCCTTGATGACTTTGGATGGTGACAGCTGTGTTTCGTCATCAGGTTCGTGTGAGCCTTTGAATTTCTTCCAGCTCTGTTGTAGTCAATTTAAGAATACCAAATGAATAAGTTAGTACAGGCGTTGTATATGTGTTAATTGCCTGAAATAAATTACCTGCGTTTAGTTTTGATTTACGTAGTAGCCTTACCCGTTGCGTACACTGGTTCTTTATCCTGGTTTTAGCTTGATTGTCTTTGAGCAGTCAAGCTTATTGGAATCCCAAGTATTTGTAAGTTTTGCCATTTTCCATTGCTTGTATGTCACCGTCTTTAATGATACCTTTTTCGATGTTCAAGGTTTTATACTTGTAAAGACCAAACACAATATGGATGTCATTAGAGAATTTTTGAGTAATATCCAGAAGCTGTCGCATTTGTTGTTGATTTGCGGAATAAAGTTTTAGATTATCCCATATAGAGAATGTGGGACACAATACCACTATTGGCTTTTATTTTGAAACCATATTTTGTGTGGTAGATTCCCCTACGAATAGATATCTCGTCAGTTGTTAGAGACTTATCGTTTAGGTGGAGATAAAGGTTTGTTCTCCAGGTTTTCATTATTATAGAGAGAAAACTAATTATGGTTTGTAAATTTCTTATCCCTTAACAAGCCAAGAATGCGGCACGCTATCAAAAGGCCTTTTTATAATCTACAAAGGCAGTGTATATATTTCTTAAGTTTTTTCTGAGCCTGTTTTAGTATTACAGTGTCTATAATAAGTTGTTCTTTATTATTATTATTTTTAGTTCATTGACTTAATTTTATTTTGCATTTAAAATTTTAGAATTCAAAAATTAGACAAGCGAAAGATAGAATAAAGACCATTAGAAATGCAATTGAAGAAAAAAAATTAAAGAAAACTGTCAATAATGAAAAGTTATCTGTGTTAAAAGAAAAAAACGAAAAACGTAATAAAAGTTTGCCAAAGTACGATAATAAGGTACGGGAATACGAAACTTCCGTAATGTTAAGACATGATAAAGTTGAAAAATCAAAAGAAATTGCAAAGGATAAACAAGAAGAATTAAAGCAAATAGTTCGATTAAGGATACAACAATTATTCAAATATATATTCCCTATTTCTGTTGTAAAACCAACTGTGTGAGTTTTTTTCAAAATTTACATATTTGTTAGTTAAACTAATTATATATTAATGTGATTATGTAACATTTGTTTAATCTTTAAGTGAAACGGAAGTATCGAGCGATGATATGGTTAATGCATTAGCGGAGGCTTCACAAACAACATTTATAAGTGATCGTTGGGGATATTCTGATTACATGGGAGAAATGAAATATTGTATTGTAGGCCCAACTTTACCAGGATCTGGAAATTATTCCGCTTATAATATATGGGGTAATTTTTTTGTAGCTTGTATATGTTTATGATAATATTAAGTTAATTGATTTATTAATATACAAGTTTTTTTTTTGTTAAAGTCTTGATAAGGAAAGAAGTCATATTTCGAAAACCTGTCCACAGTAAGGATTTTTTTAAAATTTGTCTAGTTTTTAACTGCAATCTTAAAAAACATAAAAATACACAATTATTAAAAATTAACACAAAATACTTTGTAAGCGTACATTTGAACTTTTAAAAACTTTTATTAGTAAGGATTTTTTTTTAAATTGGTCTATTTTTTAACTGCAATCTTAATTAAACATAATAATCACAATTTATAAAAAAAAACTTTTTATAGTATAGTCCATTTGTTTGGAGTTGGCAGCTAAGAAAAGTCATTAAATCGTAAAATGTTGTAAACAAGACCCTAAATCAGTAGCGCAGGTAAGGGATAAGTAGTCATAATACGATATTTAGAATATTTTGTTTTTCGATTTTAACGAGAATAATTGTGGTCGTTAGGGGTGTTAAGGGAAAAAGGTAACCCTATGTCTATAATTGCAAAAACAGGTACGTTATTAGTCTATAAATTGAGGATTTGTTTATATCCTAATACATAAGAATATAGGTACTCGTTAGTGTTTTATATTGTGATCTATATTTTTATTATTTTACTCCAAGAACATTTTCGGTAGTGAAAATGGCGTCAAGTTCGAGTTTTGTTCCAGTACAAGCAGCTCATTTAAAACAAAGTGCGTTTTCTCAAAGAGAAAAAACTATTGTTTTAAATGTTCATGATGCACTAATATATCAATATATATACTGATCGTGATGTGGTGACTAGGTGCTCCAATACGACCGGTGTTAGTGAACGAAGTATCTATCGATTTTTAAGTAAGAGAAAACAGGGAAATGTTAGTGAACCAAAAAAAAAGTAGGAAAAAAGTCCATTATGGTCGATAACTTTAATAGAGATATCATTAGAAGACAATTCCATTCTTTGTACTTAAATAAAGAGATTCCGACTTTGGACAACGTAATGACTGTTATAGCAGAAGTAGATACGATTCCCAAATTTGGACGAAATACGTTATGGAAACTCCTAAAAGAAATTGGTTTTAAGTATGAGTCGCATAAAAAACGAAAATTTTTGAATGAGACAGAAGAAATTATTTGCTGGAGAAGACAATACTTAAAAAGTATTAAAAAGTTTTGGAGCGAGGGAAGAACTATCTTTTATTAAAATGAAACATGGTTGAATGAAGGACACACTGTTTCTAAAGCATGGATGGACACCAATATTTCAAATTCCCGTCAGGCATTTTTGGAGGGATATTCAACAGAAATAAATGCTCCCGAGGAAAAGGTCGCAGACTAATAATCACACACATTGGCAGTGAACATGGTTTTGTAGAAAACGGGTTATCAAAGTCAACCAAAGATTACCACGAGGAAATGACCTCTGATGTTTTTGAAGATTATCTTTCCCAGCTATTGGACTTTTTGCCAAGTGCTGCAGTGGTTGTCTTAGATAACGCCAGTTATCATTCAAAGCTGGTAGAAAAGTTACCAACGACGTCATGGAAAAAAGGAGATATTAAAGAGTGGCTCCAGAGCAAGAATATTTCTTTTGACGACACCATGCTGAAAACGGAATTACTGCAAATTGCAAAGCGCCACAAATTACAATATAAAAGATATGTAATTGACGAAATGGCGAAAGAAAAAGGAATAACTGTATTACGTTTGCCACCTTATCACTGTCAATTAAACCCTATAGAATTAATATGGGCACAGGTAAAAGGTGAGGTGGCAAGAAACAATACAACTTTTAAATTGAATGACGTTAGACAAATTTTGATAAATTCTTTTGGAAACGTAACGGGAAAATTGGACCAATGCCATAAACCATGTGAAGAAGGAAGAAGAACGATTGTGGAGTGTTGATATCAATATTAAAGAACTGTTCGAACCCATTGTAATTCCTATCGGACCAGGCAACGAATCTGACTCATCGTCGGATGAATACGACGAAATGGAACCCGACAATTAAAAGAGCAAGTGCTTTTTGCATTAATTTATATTTAATTTTTACTTTTTATTATGTAGCATATTTTTATTTTACTTTTAATTTTTATTTTAATTTGAATTATGTTTTAAAAAAACTTCGGTTCTACGGTCATGGGATCTATTCAGCTACCTGTTGTGACAATATTATCTAGGGTTTCTATTGTGTTTGGGTTAGTTAATCCCTAATTACAGGGTTGACTCTTTGAAAAATAACAACTATGACTATGTTTCAATAGAAATGTATACTACTTTTAGTTATTTTTCATGAACCACCCTTGCTTGGGCTTTAAAGGATTTGCATTTATAATGAATTCACTGTGCTGCCAACTGCAAACAAAAAGACTTTATTAATATAAAAGTTTTTTTGTTAAAGTCTTGATAAGGAAAGAAGTCATATTTCGAAAACCTGTCCACAGTAAGGATTTTTTTAAAATTTGTCTAGTTTTTAACTGCAATCTTAATAAAACATAAAAATACACAATTATTAAAAATTAACAGAAAATACTTTGTAAGCGTACATTTGAACTTTTAAAAACTATTATTAGTAACGATTTTTGGTCTATTTTTTAACTGCAATTTTAATTAAACATAATAATCACAATTTATAAAAAAAAACTTTTTATAGTAGAAAGTTTTTTTACTGATTTATACGTCATATTACTATTATATAAATTATTTAGTTACTTAAATTTGTATATTATGTGGGAATTTTGTAATCGATTTAAAACTCATATCAACCCGAAAAAGAAATTTTTAAACTAAATTTTATGCCAATTACCAATTTGGTTTCCAAATTTTTTTTTTTTTGGAATTCCTTCACTACCACGAGGAGGTGAGGCATGGCAATATGAGTATGAAAAGCTAAGTAAAATGTAAACTACATGTATGACGCTTCATACTCTTATAGACCCGTGGGACGGACGGCCAGAGGGACATTTTAAGGGAAACTTGGCATAAAGAAATACTAAGAAGAATAATAAATAGCATGAAATGAAACAGAAACTAAATCATTAATTAAATTACTCTTCATCTAGAGGAAGATTTCGCATACGGTCCATTTCTTTCATTGCTTCTTTATTACAGGGTACCTTCCCTTAAGTTTTGTGATGTCTAAATCTAAAATTCGAACACCATCAAGAGAACGCACTCTACTAAGTGCAACATAAACCTGTCATTTGGTAAATTGCGCTTTACTGAGATAGACTACTGCATAGTCCACAGTACAAGCCTAAAAAACTTTCTAAAATAATTTATTTTTTTAAAAGATAAAATAATAATTACTGTTTTCACATATAAGAACAAAAAAAAAACTTCTCTTTCGCGTAATCGATCCTATTACGACTACACAACAGAACTGTCACAAATGGACACTTATCCAACTGAGCCACCATCAACTTATATAAAAACTTTCAAAATGATAATATCTATACACAACTTAACTCATATTTAATTTAATAACATTTCAATATAAATTTCAAAATCTATGTATATGCCTAAACACACTAGAAACATGCATTGTCATCCAGTTCTTACTTAAAACTATAAAAACTTTATAAATAAATAAAAATACACAATTATTAAAAATTAACAGAAAATACTCTATAAGCGTACATTCGAAAATAACAAGATTCAAATATAGATGAAACGAATTCCTATTAGTACATGCAATTGCATAACCAGAGATCGATTTGATTATTCTTATGCATTTTGTCTTAATCATAAATTGTAATTGGTTAATGACACTCAATGAAACTTTTATTATTTTCTATTGGTGTAAGTATTGTTTTTAAATTGAAAATACAGGATTGTAAACAATACTTTGATGAACGAAATGTGTGTCCGTAGCACCCTCTAGGTTAACAAAAAGCTATTAAAACACTTTCTGTGATTGGTGTAACTTTATAGTAAGTTTAGTATCCTCTAAGTATTAACTTTTTATCAGTAAATCTTAGCAGACAAAGTGTCATAATGTCATCATAATAACTACATACATTATCATTTAGTAAAATAAAAATAAATTTATAGTGTAATATGGATAATACTAATAGAAGACAGTGTTATAGATGCGATGAATCGGATTCTAATATATCATGCACATGCTCAGCACTAATATCATCCGAAACATATAAATACGCATTATTTGGCATATCATTGATATTATTTGCGATAGCCGCATATTATTTTTATTTGGTATTTATTGACGGCGAATTCAATTTAGATAAAGAAATATTATCACTATCCGAACATTCAGTTAAATCTGGGAGCAAATTTTCACTTTTTAATGTATAACATAAACTATCAACTTTTAGTTGCACAGAATCAGGACGCTGTACCCGGTTCGAACATTGCGAATTCAGTGGAAAAGAATCCTGCATTTAGTATTAGCGCTGCTTTGACTTATACAGCTCAGTTGATCAGCGTTTTATCATTTTATTTAAATATCAGGCTTCCGTATAAAATGCAGTATAGGTAAGTTTTAAGTTTGAATCATTGTTTTATTCTTAAAATTTTATAGTCAATTCCACATATTTACCGAATACTGAGATTGTTTTGAATTACTTATCTATATAAGTTACTTATTTTCATTAGATTTTAAAATAAAACTTCAAAATGTAGGTGATTAAGAGCTGTTGCTAGAAGTAAATCCTTGCTGTTCTTCGGATATTGGCACTTATTCCAGGATTCTGTTTGCATTGATTTTGATAAAAAGCTTAAGGATCAACCTCAGTAGTAGCTTCATATTTGGATTTCTTCTCTCTCCTTTTTTATGTAAAGGAATAGATATACTTACTCTCCATTCGTCTGATATGGTCTCGGATGTAATTATCTTTAACAGGCTGGTGAGTTCTTTCTGAAGTTCCATTCCCCCATATTGATATTGTCGACACCAGAAGATTTTTCGTTTTTTCAACTTCTGTATTGTCGCTTAAACCTCCTCCTTTTCTTTTTTTAATTGCCTTATGTCGTTGTTTGTCCGCTTCCTAATAATTTTGTATCTTTTCTTCTGCTAGTCCTTTCACTTCGTTGCTGAACCAAGGTTTTTTGTTTCTGTTGTCGTTGATGTTCTCTGTCCAGTTCTATAGCTTCTGTTGCGCTTTGTACTATATTGTTTTTAATTTTTTCCATGCCAACTCTACGTCATCTTCCCCTCTTATATGGTTTTGTGAATTTTTTTTCTTGAGTATTTTTCTTTTTCACAGGTTCGTTGATCGGTATTTGCATAAAACCAGACTGTGTTGTGTTCCCATGTTTGTTGCAGTTAATTCTATTAAGTCTAGAATGTGTTGGAGTTCTACTTGGCTGTTTGTAATTACGTAGTCGATAGTTGATTCGTGTCCTCTTGTGTTTTGGAAGGTATATTTATGTTGTCTTTGTGTTTAAAGTAGGTGTTGTTAATCCTTTGCTCATTAAATGTACATATTTGTAGTAGTATATCACCGTTCTCGTTTCTTATTTCTTCGTTAAAACTCTGCATGATCTGGATATCCCAAAATTACTATACGCGAGTTTAAATTCCCCATTATGGATACTTTCTCGTTTCTTGGTAATTGATCTAATTTGCTCTGTAGGTCATCAAAGAAGTGCTCTCATTCTTATCTTGGTTTTGTTGTTCGGTACATATAAACTTATCAGGTGTGTTCTATCGTTTTTAAGTTTCATTGATATAATTATATATACATTATGTTTTGATTAGTATAGTGCGCGTTCGTCAACCAAATGTTCTAATTTTTCATGTATTAATACTCCTACTACTGCTCTCCCATCTTTATCAACTCCACTGTAGAATAGGATATAATCCCTGCATCTCATACTAACCTTTCCTTTTTTTCTTTGTTTTTAAAAGAAGACAAATCTTATTCGTTGCTTGTTCCAAGAGGATTTCTTGGTCTCTATTGTTCCAGGATATGATTTTCCAGCAGACCAGTCGTAGTTTCTTTCGTTTCCATTCTCGTTTTTTTCTTTTTCTTGCCTTGTCGTCTATGTCGAGGCATTCCATTCGGTACTTTGAACAATAAAGGTTTTTTTCTAAAGGGCAGGTTGCTACTTCACCCTTAAACTCTTCTCCTTTAACCGAGACGGATAACGGTGTTGACGAACTACTCAATCCATCCAACAACACTGCAGGCGGAGTTAATTTTTTTACAAAGGATAATTCGATTCAAATTGAATTTTTTATAATCGACCAACTTTTTTGTGGATATGTTTGTATTTTGTTAGTTACAAACTCACACTCTAACTGATAATATTCTTCCGATATACAATATAAATAAGATTTTTCTTTTATTAAAATTACTAGTGATGTTTTGTTTGATGTGGTTGGTTTTTTGCGAATTTGACCTTCAGTTTCTTCCCACTTTATTTAATGCAATTAAATAAAATTTTATGAGTAAACAAAATTATTATTTCTATTGACTTAATTCTCGTCTTGTTTTTTTTGTATCCTCTGTAACTTTTTATTATTAGCTAATGACTTTAGAACTCGGAAATATTTTAATACTTTAACCATAATATGATATAATGTGTAATTTATTAATATTTTTTAGCGACTTTTGTAATAGTTATATGAACGAACAACAATTTGCAAGAAGAACAGCAAGATTAAACGCAAATATATTGTATTTATGTCTCGTACAAAACGTTGATTTAACTGCTTTGGATTCTGTTAAAAGTATTCACAATATTTTGCAATTAATTGAAAATCCACATGTTGATCTTGGAAGGTAATTATTTTTTTATTTATTATATGTCCTACACTCACTGGTTCTGAAGTAAATTTTTTCAAACTAGGTTTATTTGACTACCTAAATTAACTAATATCCTATATTTGGACATCATTTTTATATTCAGATTTTTTATGATTAACTGTATAAAAATTAAATCTGTTTAAATCATATATTTGGTTTGTAACTTTTAATTTAAAGTAAGTAAATTTTTGTTTTATTCAGAAGTTCAGAAATTTACGAGTTATGTAAAAGATATTGCTCTACAATTTAATGAACAAGAGTTTATGGAACCTTTGTTTGTACTTTCAAAATTTTATCAATTAATTGTTTTAATATTCAAAAACCACACATGGATTATGGAAGTGGCAAACATTCAATTTAAACTTTTTTAAACCTAATAAAACTTATGATGGAATTATAAGTTTTACAAGTGATTATATATTTTTTTAGGGAAGGAGTCGTAGAGTATGATATTAATGAAGCCACCGCGTTGGAACAAGATTTATGTAATGATCTCAAAACAAGTGATGATTCTGATTCTGAAGAAGGCGATTCATTTCCGGTTGAATGGGAAGCTGTAAGTTCATTTATCTTCTTTCCTTATTACTCTAAACTATATTATAATATATTGTATCTATTGTTTAACCTTATTGCATTTCCAAACTTCTAATGTAACTTTTATAACTTTATCGTCAGCAAAATTTCTCTCGATTTGGAAATTTCGGTCATTCGTAACAATAAAGTACAATTTTTTATTTACATATTTAGTTTTATCTTTATTATGTTTTTTCTGACGGAATTTCCTATCAGCTTAACAGAACCTTTTCGTTTACCTTTAGCAGATAAGGGTGGCAATATAATGTGATAAGTAACTAACCTCTAGGTACCCTTCAGGTAAAATTGTCAATATGAATTTTTATATTTAGATAAGAAACAATACGAAGTATAGATACCAGGAGTTTAAACGTAATGTTAAATAAATGGTCTCAATTTAGGGGACAGAACTATTGCCGGTAGAGTGCGCCCGTGTTCAAGACATACTCGTTTAAATCCTTACGCGGGAAGTTTTGTTGCTATTGACAGCTTTTATGACAACTAATTTTAAATAAATAAATTAATGTTATTAAGGCACTATAAACATAGGTATTATCATCAGCCATGTTTTGTCCAATGTCAACCACAAAACCAGAGATAATAGAACAGATGTATTGAAGCCTAATATAAAGTTGACAACAAGTTCCGACATCAGCGCACCATGTTTTTGTTTAAAATTTTACTTTAACACCCTTTTTATGCTTAAAGTACCTTAAATTTATTTTAAACTAAAACCGCTAATAGTACTTACTCTGTTACTATACCGTTATAAGTACTTTTTCGCTTTTCGCACTACCAGCTAGTTTAGTTCCCATTTTCACCACAAAATACGATTGCACGTGTCTCTTTAATTTGTCTATGATCTGACACGTAAATTGATTGACATTGGAATAAAAATGGCTGATGATAATACCTATATCTATAGTGCCTTAATGTTATATAATTATTTAATTTCATTTCGCGACATTTAAATGTCATAATTGTCATAAACATCGGTTCTCCTGATTACTCGCGCCGCCAGTGGCAAAAAATAGAACTATGATCTGGGTTGATTATTGTGACCAGAAATATTATGGAAAAGCCTATACCGTGTAGACTCCTGGTATCTATACTTCGTGGTCTGTAAAGTCGGTTTACTGACGATAGTTGAACGTGACAACGTCATAAGAAAATACTGATGGAATGGTTGCATTTTTCAAAAGAAAATTGTAATTTTATTTGTTTGATAGATATTTTGTATGGATATCATTTTTCATTCGGAACGCCTCAGAGCGAGGTAACGCCGCATGAGTCATGTTTTTTTGGTGCGTGCAGCCGACTCCATCGAATTATAAGATGTTATCACGTCAAAAAAAAATTTTTTTAAATTTTTTTTCTTTACTACTTCTTTAGTAAATTTCAAAATATTTTAGTAAACCGACGAAAAACGAAGGTTCACAAGGTATATTTTTTTACGTATGACCACGCATAACCTTTTACAGAGTATTCCGATGTTTATAATATTTTTTTATTGGATAAGGTATATCTTAAAGTTGGTACCATATAAATTTGAAAAAAAAACCTAAGGGTAGGTAAACAGGGGATGTTTAATTGTTTACTTGCTGATTGTAACGTATGACCACGCAAAACATTTTACAGAATAGTCCGAATTTGTTAATCCTTTGTTACTCTAATTTACCACAGCTCCTGGGTTCGTGGCTTCCTTCTGAGTTTTATCAATTCTCTCCAAAACATAAATTCAGGGCGCCAAGTACAGACAAACAAATAAAAACGCAAAAATCAGTTTCAGGTAGATTTATTATATAAATTTAAAGTTAAGAAATTAAAAAAAAAAATTAATTAATTAATTCTCTTATCTTTATTTATTCTGGCTTCTATTCGGTGAAGCTTGACTATCTGTCTTCAAGAATTCTTTCCTACTTCCAATCAAGGATGGTCAGGACTTTTCTTAAAAAAGAATCTAATTAATAAACTATCCCTGGATGGTTTTTCCTTTGTGACGACTTCTTTGGTCAGGTTTTCAAAATGGTTGACGGCTGTCAGCGATTCTTAATTGAATTGAAAAATAATTCCTACTAGGGCCCTTCTTAATTTGGCAATAACCCTAATAAAAAATTATAATCAAAACTCCAACCTTTAATAATTTACAATCAAGTATATTCGCTATCTGGTTCTCCATATTTTCGAGAAAAAATTATATTCATATGTTTATATATTTTATGATCACAAAAAACTGAGTTTTACAATAGCAAATGTATTTGAAATTAAGTGTTAGTAAAATTTTAAAATAACAAATTCACCGCAATTTGGATAATTTAAGACAAATAAAAATTTATATTGAAGCAAAAATTTACTTACTTAAACGAAGGGCCGAAGTATTCAAATAATGTTTCTAGTTTGGTGAAGAAACGGAGTGAAAATGAACGAATCGAACTAATAAGCTGACGAAGAAAATAATTCGACCGTCTCCCTCCACGACGACGCGATAAAACTTAAAATAAATACCAAATATAGTCAGGTGGATTCCGACCTAAAAACAAACGTTACACCTTTTTTAAAGTTGGTCTCATGAAAAGTAAAAAAACAATGATTTAATTTTTGTTGTTAATTACTATTAATAGTTTCTGAATAATAAATTGAAACAAATTTTACTTTATCATAAAACTATTATATCAAAACTTTTTTATTGTTTATGATAATATTTCCTAAATAACAAATTATAAATTATATTTAATAGGTTCCTCATGTCCAGTGTCCAGAAATATCAGCAGGCCCGGCTATATCACAATCTCCCCAAATGATGAGTACACAACAAGCAAGCAGTATGGCCGGAGGCCTGGTTAACAGCGCCGCTGCAAGTTTAGCATCGATTTGGCGTGGCTTTACTAGAAGGTAGTTTCTACTTTCATTTAAACTGAATGCCAATAAGATCCTTTTTATTTCATAAAGCAGTGTGTGATGTAAAGGTTTTCTTTTGTAATCTAAAAACAATAAAAGCCGAATATTGTGGTTTAGTTTAATGATTTTGAAATATTAAAAGAACTGATTAAGTACAAATTATTAGTATCTGATTATAACAGGTTCACTTTTGTAACTGTTGGAAAAAATTAGCTAATTTCGAATTTTGTTTCTAATTTTTAATACCTGATTTACCTACATTTTGACCAAGAAATGCGATATATATTTTGTTACCTTTGATTTCGATTGGATATATTAATATTTACAATCCCATATGTATTAAATTTAAATAAAAGCCTGATTATGATTATAACTTAGAATATCGAAGAATACGACTTAGATTAATTGTATGAAGAATAATCGTTGTCTTATATCCTTACATAGATTTTAGATTCCTTAGTTGAAATAATGTAAAGCTTTTTAAATTTTGCAGCTAAAAAATTTATCGACAATATAAGTGATTGTTAAATATGTGTAAATATGTTTATCTTGTTATATTTAAAATTATAACGTAAGGTTAGCACAAAATATTTTTTTCTATTCGCTTTGTATATATGCCGATTATATTTTTTTAATACAAAATTTCAATAAAACATGGTTAATTTAATTTACCTAATCGAGAAAAAACGGAACTGTTCAAAATTTTTAAAAAACTCAAACATAAAAGGACTACTAAACTAAACGCATCCGCTGTGTGATCTGTGCGAGGTATTATTGATGAAAATTAAAAAAAAAACAGTGTATAAATTAGCACTATTGTTTCTTTATTGGAAAAATTCTGCATTTTTTCAGATTTAAACAAAAGTTGCGTTGAATAATAAAGCTCGAAATATTATAAAATTTAAATCACAGCATAAGTATTCGTATTTCAACAAAAGTACACAAACCTGAGATCCCAAAAAATACCAGTAGCTATTTAGTCGAGGCAATAAAGTATTCTGATAGGAAATCTTTTAGGATAGAACGGATCGGAATGCGGTTTTTTGCATTTGCTTTCAAAAAATCTTTATACCATTCCTACCTACTTTCTACCAAGTACAAACCGGAAGTTGCATTGCTACAGCCAAAAATGCTTTTAAAAATGCATTTTTTGAGAGTCAGAATTGGCCAAAGTTGGGTACCCTGGGGTTTTTAAGCTGATCACAATTATGGAGCTCAACAAACGTCATCTCCGGGGGAATATCCCGAACTTCATGCGAGGAAGGAGAGAATCTCGACACCCAGGGATATTTGGAGTCGTTGAATTCAAATATGGCACCGGTGAACACCCCACGGACACCTGGTGCGCCCTAACCTAGATGGGGACGTCATCTTCAAGAATTTTCCTGGAAATTGCGATAAAAACGAACCGAAAATCATTATGGGGGCATTTTGTGTGCGCTGAATCCGAATTTCATGTGAAAAACGACCCTCCGAACACCTGTAGCACCCTAACCTAGCTCTGAAAGTCATCTTTAAGGTTTTCCTAGACACAACTGAAAATAGGAACCGATAATCGTAACGGGTGGTTTCTTGGGGCGTTGAAGTCAAATATGGCACCGGCGAACACCCCACGGACATCTGATGCGCCCTAGCCTGGCTCTGGACGACATCCCCGAGGATTTTCCAGACACGTTCTATGCGTTGTTGGGCGGAGCCTGGAGTTAGGGGAAAGTATTAACGATTGTCGGTTCCTATTTTTCCGTTGTGTCTGGGAAAACCTTGGGGATGACTTTCAGAGCTAGGTTAGGGCGCTCTGGGTGTTCGGGGATGGTTTTCCACATGAAATTCCGATTCATCGCTCACAAAATGCCCCCATATGATGATTTTGGAAAATTCTCGAAGATGACGTCCGCGTCCAGCTTAGTGCGCACCAGGTGTCCGTGGGGTGTTCGACGGTGCCATATTTGAATTCAGCGACTTAAAAAATCCCTGGGTGTCGAGTTTCTCTCCTTCCTCGTATGAAGTTCGGGATAGTCCCCCGGAGATGACGTTCGTCGACGTTCCTGAGCTCCAGGTATTTGAACATCATAATCGTGATCAGCGACCTTAAAAACTCCTGGGTACCCAACTTGGGCCAATTCTGACTCTTATTTACAAAGTTATTGAATTTGTCAAAAAAAACTCTCAAAAAATGCATTTTTTGAAAGCATTTTTGGCTGCAGAAATGCAACTTCCGTTTTGTACTAGGTAGAAAGTAGGTAGGAATGGTGTAAATAATTTTTGAAAGCAAATGCAAAAATCGCATTCCGATCCGTTCTATCCTAAAAGATTTCCTATCTTTGACCTTTTTAGTGCTTCATTGCCTCTGTACATAGAAGCAAAGAGAAGAAAACATGTTAAACTCGGTGAATTCCGATAGAAGCAAGGCTTTTAAGTTTTAATGATATCTGGTGAGCAGCGAATGAACTAGCTAGGAAAGGCAGGATGCGTCACAAATTACTATGGGATAGGATACGTTGGCTTCATAGACAAATTCTATTATCTCTGGTTGGCTTAGTCGAAAGTGGAAGCAATGAAATATACAAAAGTCAGGGGAAGTACCGGTACTCATTTTTGTGTCTTAACACTCTTCCAAAGCTAACATTAGGTATAATATAATAGATAAATTATCCAATATTGGAGGAACAGTGGGAACTTGGGTAGTCGAAATTAATAAATTTCGTGTATGGAGGGTAGAGGTAAGGAGAACTGTCTCCGTGTATTGAATGTGTCCGTCAAAATGTGGTAAATAAGGGTGGCGCTACGATCGTAGTAGGGTAAATTTTAAAAAAAGCGCCATAATTTCTTAGAGTAGGATAGATAAATAAACAAGGAAAGACACATTTCCGCTTTATTATGACACCATTTTTAAAATAATCATATCATAAGATACATAAGATAATCATAAATTATAAAACGAATTTAAAATACACTAAACTGAATTCGCTGACCACGTTTTTTTATAGCACTTATATAATTTGTGACTTGTATTACGAAATCATACGACATTTCAATCAATTTGTCAAAAACTGCTACATTCATTCTGTACCCTACATCTACTTTAGCGCCATTGTAGTGGCAAGTTTGAGAAGTGTTATGTTCCTCTAAAAAGTGGACACATTTTTAATCATTTCCCATTTAAGATCGTTCTCCTTACCTCTACCCTCCATAATTTCGTGTTATGATATTCTGATTTGGCTGTTTATTGACATATGGGAAAATTTATAATATATAACGAAAAAGAAGAAGCGATTGAAATTAGCAGTAGTTATAATGAATTTAAAAGTAGGTTATAAAGTTTATTGTTTTAATCTGTTGATTAAACAAAAAATTTATAGTTGGTATGGATGTTAGAAGGAAATTAGAGGAATACCGACAAAGAAAAATGAAAAGTACGAAAGAAAAACCAAATAGACTTAATGAAACTTCTAAAGATGTAAGTAGATTTTTAAACATACTAAATTATTATTAAATAAATAAAAATATGCATTCCACGTATGCACATAAAAAAATGTTGTTTTAGGAAGCAGTGGAAATATTATTAGCAAAAAATAATAATGATTCCATTCAAGAAGAAGAAATTGAAGATGTTGTAGATGATTCCTTAAATTGTTTAACTTTTATGGACATTGTGTATTATAGTTTATGTTTCATATTATGGGTGACTCTTTATGTAATTTTCATAAAGCTTCAATTCGGTACAATATTTTTTATCATTTCATGTTTAATAGGTATTTATATCAATACAAGAACATCCCCAAAGAAAAAAGGAGAAGTTAGTGCGTATTCTGTATTTAATAAGGACTGTAAGAGTATTGATGGTACCTTAAAAGCAGAACATTTTGAAAGGGAAATTCGTTATGGACCCGGTGCAATGTATAAATAAAAAAAATTATACAACCACTAGATAATAAGAAAAAGATTAATATATTTTACATTAGATTTTAATGATTTAAAAAAAAGCTTGAATACTTTAAGAATAGACTGACTAGTTTCGCCTTTAAACAATCTTGGTTTATAATATCAAACATATTTAATATTATCACATATAAAAACTTACCAAAATTAATATAAATTGAATTTCTTAACTAATAAAAAAATATATAAATGACCGTATTCTATAAAATTGGAATTTATTCTGTTCCAGGATGTTTTAAAGTATTTAATGGATATAAATGATACTTGGTGTAGATCCATATTATATAAAATTAATGAAAATGAAACTATCACTTTATTTCACTAACGCTACATGTTTCAACGCACAGCATTTTCTTCAGGCAAATGGTATCTTAATCTATTAACCAGAATATTTATAGGTCTAATAGATAGTGCACACTGATAATTGGGGTTTTACCATAATGCAGTTGTTGATGATTAAAGTAAAGGTTCTTAGAATTTTCTACCTTTGGAATGATATTTAAAGATAACAAATAAAGTTTATTTAAATAAACTAAAAAAATTAAATGTTTTTTTAAACGAAAAAATAGATTTAAATAATTCCCCATATCTTTTAATATCAGTCCAAAGGTAGGAAAATCTAAGAATCTCTACATCAATAATCAACAACTTAATAGATTAAGATTTGCCTGCATTCATTAGTAAAATAAATAAGTGAAGACTTGAAGTAATAGTTTTATTTTCATTAATATTATATGTTTTAGATTATTTTTACGTCTTTGATTCGAAAAAATTAAATAGATATTTCGAGACTCAGTTTTAAATGAAAATTAATTGATTATATGTACAGAATAGTTGTATTAATAATACTCAATACTTTAAAAATATTTTTTTATTTAAGTACAATAAAAATACAATAATTTATAATCTATATACAAATTTTCCATTATTCAACTTTAACAACTTTAATATGTCCTTAAAACTGGTAACAATAATTTCGTGAATTAAAATTTCTCTATTATAGTACACATATCCAAATTTTAGATTAACTACGACAGTAAAGCAATATTTATTACATTTTTACACAAAAAAACCCATGCTGTATTTCGTGAAATTATTCAAAGTTTGTAACTTTCCTTCACCAGAAATTACTGAAAAATAGATTTTTAAAATGCGTTTTCTCCAAAATTTCTAGAAGAGATTTATTTCACTTTCTCATTAAGAACTAATGCCTGCTTCAGAGCTAAAAGTCGCTTTCTTGATTCGACACAACATAAGAATTCTATCTCTTTTAAATAAATAGAACCTGTTTAAGCAGAAGAGAATATTACTTCATTTTATGTTATATCCATGTGGTTTTTTGGGTCAATGTACAACGAAACTGAATCAGATTATACAATTCATTCGTTGAGTTATTAGAAGTTTTAATAAAAAAAATGTTTGTTCTTAAATTGTTGTAACCATTCCAATATTAATAAAATTCAAAAATTAAAATCAATGAAATACGTTTTTATCACCCATAAACTTTTATGTCAGGCAAAGAAAACTTTAATAACATAAATTAAAGACAGCGAATTTGGAGGCTAGTCTTTTAAAAAGTAGAAAATCTCATTTACATATTTGGATAAAATGCTTTTGAAAATCTAATAAAATGAATAGAATAACACAAAAATTATCGTGCAAGTTGAATTATGAGCGCAGAACACATTTCGAAAAATTCCATTGTATGGTGACCGGTTGGTTTTGCATTAGTATTAACTACAGCTTGAATAGGAGTGGCAATGGCATCCATTAATATTGTACCAATGTTTGACTCTGCTTCTTCATTGCTTAAGCTCTTGAAATCTAACAAATAGCTCTTATAGTCAACCTGAAAACCAATATTTATCAATTTAGGTGTAAACAAATTTTGATCTGATAATGGAATCAAAATCTTACTTGATATAGTTGTAAAGACATCATAACAAATCGATTCTGCATTCTATTCTGGTGCCTAACATGAATATGATACGGATTTATAACTTTCCATTCGTAATCTAAGGCTTTCATAGCTCTATACACTTCCATCATGATATCATTCGGTTTGCTTTGAGATCGGATACCCAAATGCCATTTTGCTCTTTTTACTATAAAAAAGCCAATTAAATCGTTTAACACTCAGATAAACTACGTTCGTATATAATTATTAAAATTTTTAAAATAAAGAAATTTTAATTTAATAGAGTGAGAATTCGAGACGAGATACATTTATTATATTAGGGGAATACCACTGGATTTAGTAAAACCATTGTGAATATATATAAAGATAACATAGCTATGATAAGATGTAAAGGAAAACTCGAGACCTATTAAGTATGAAACTGGAATTAGAGAAGAAGATTCGCTGAGCCCAAAAATATTTAATCTGATAATGGATGAAATCATAAAGAAATTTAAAAAAAAAGTATAAAGAATGGGAGAAAAGGAAATACAGATTATATTTTATGCCGACGACGCCATAATAATAGTCGAAAATTAAAGAATTCGAAGATACGGCGCTCATATACAACATGGTGATTTCAACAGAGAAAATTAAATCGATAGTGATATCAGCGGAACCGAGACGTTCGCGGAAACAAGAGCAGATACGGCGAAAAAACAAAGATTACTGAAAATAGCAGAAATGAAAAATAACAATAAACCAAACTCTAAGAAGTAAGAAGTGAGCAATTACGAGCGAGATGTGGTATAGAGGAAAAATAGAATGGAATCAACACATAGAAAGAATGACAGAAAATAGAACAGTACGAATAGCAAAAGTCAAATCGCCAAATGGAAGAAGATCAATGGGACGACCGAGGAAAAGATGGTCAGACAACATCAAATGAGGCTAAAAATCGAAGTAAAACAGGCATAAGCCTATAAATAAAGTAGGAAAAAGAAGAATTTAAGGTGAAATGAAAGTTATTGTCATCGCTGGCTTAATTTTTCTTATTGAGTCTTACAGATTTTTTACTTATTATTGTGTGATAGTTGTCAACGTTTCTATGTATTTCGGGCTTTTATCACTCTGGCCACCAAATTTTATATCTAGCCGGTTTTGCTGACAATAATATAAATTATTACTAAAAGTGGTTTACCTTTGGCTCGTTCCCCAATAGCTGCTTGAGTAGTGGCAGGAGGCCAAGGTCGCTGAGGAGCGATTCTTTCCGGATGTGGTTTTAGAGGGCTGCTACTGCTTGTGCCAGCACTGCTAGTGCTGCTGGTATCATGAGGTGTATTTGTCGTGGTAACTGGAGGTGGACTTCCCGCTACATAAAAATCTTTAATCTCTGCTTTAGCAGCTTCATCTGCGATTCGTTTATTGTCGATAATCAAATGATAAGCGATTGCTAGTTGATCGTGAGGATCGCCACTAAGTAAAGCACTGTGAACTTCTGGTTCTTGAACATTAAACTTATCACAAACCTAACAAAAACAATTAAAATGTACAACTTTACAAAAAAAAAACAAAAATATTTCATTACCTCTCTAACAGCGTCTGTGTCAATGACTGATGAATCCTGTTCCACTGGTGAAGGAAATAAATAAGCAGGACAATCTTTTTGAAACCAGTCGTGCTTTTTTATATCCTCAATACTGGCTCTTTTCATTGGATCCACTTGTAACATTTGACATAGTAAATTAACGACAGTTTTGTTTAAATAATCCGGTATAGGAAATATACCATTTTTTATTTTTCTAAAAAGTGTAGGAACATGTTCGTCATCAAATGGAAGTGTACCACATAAGAGAGCGTACAAAATTACACCGCACGACCAAATATCGACTTCTGGACCAGCATATAATTTTCCAGATATTACCTAAAAAATATATGAATAAATACCTTTGAATACGAATCGCAACTGTTTTAATTGGTACTGTCTATTCGGCGGATATAGGGTATGCAAATTTCGGAAAATTATTAGCGTACGCGAACGTATCCCAAGCTTGGAAAAAGGCGAGGGAAAAATGTGCGGATAATTTTAGCCTACGTGAAAATAAGAGCTTCATTATTAGCGTACGCAAAATCAAATGATCTTCATGTGTAAATTAAGTAGCGCAGTTTTCTGCTTAACACAACACACTTACTTAATTAAGTTTGAGTTTTTTGAGTATTTTTCACGTGACGAGACGTGACAGGTAGAAAGTCCCAACAAAATGTCTGTCTTTTTGGAAATCTTATTTTATAGTTATAAATAATACCCTATAAAAAATTAAAGTTGCCTCATATACATATATTTTTAATTTTTTTTGCAAAACATTTCTGCATGCGTATGGCAATGTTAAAACCCTTACTAAATCGTTTGGCTAATTAATTTTTTTTTGTACAACTGTCATTAAAAGTGACACTTTTAATGATAGCAAACAATGTTAAAAACGATTGTTTACATAACAGCGTGTTAAAAATACTTTTAACACGTTGCCATGTAAACAAGTTTACTTTTAACACGGTTTAGTTTACTTTTAACACGGTTTGGTTTATTGTCATTGCAAATTCGCTCGTTTCATTATTAAAATAGGGAAGTTGTACAAAAAACATTGTATGGTATTTGTGTTAAAAGTGATTTTATTTTGTTCTTGAAATTGTTCAATTCGCTCCGCTCATTTCACAAACGTTTTCACTCACAAAATAAAACCTCACTTTTAACACTCATATCATAAATAACTATTTTTATTCTTTAAACATTAAACTACAACAGGTACCAGCTCTTCAGCTATAGCCTCGTCACGTGAAAAATAAACAAACTCACAAACTTAATTAAGCACGTATTAAAAAGTGTTGTGTTTAGCAGAAAACTGCGCTACTTAATTCACGCTAATAATGAATTTTCGCGTACGCTAAAGCTTTCACACTTTACGCTGCTGCCTTTTTCCAATTCCGCTTGGGATACGTTCGCGTACGCTAATAATTTTCCACAATTTTCATTTTCTGAAATCGCGGACGCTTCGAGGTTTCGCGTATGCTATATCTGCCGAATATACAGTTCCGTTTTAATTAGTTGAATTGTCAAAGTTCAAAATTTTCAATACGTAAAATGTTTATATATACTATTAATTTTACCAAAAAATGTTTGTTGTAAATATGGGATAAATTAGTTTAACGAATAAAATAGCTACCTCGGGTGCAGCATAATTAGGAGATCCACAACTTGTCCTCAAGAACTCCCCATCCATCATCATATTAGAAAGTCCAAAATCAGCAATTTTTACATGCATGTTATGATCTAACAATAAATTCTCTGGTTTTAAATCACGGTGAACAATCATATGCCTGTGACAATAATCAACTCCTGATATAATCTGTTGGAAAAATCTTCGCGCTTCATGTTCTTGCAATTTTCCATGTTTCACTATGTAATCAAATAGTTCACCTCCGGATACATATTCCATTATCATAAATATATCTGTTGGTGTACTGATAACCTGATATAATTTAATAATATGCGGATGTCTAAATAATTTGAGATTTTGAATCTCTCTTCGAATTTTTCCAACAACATCTAAGCTTTTAATTTTTTGTCGGTTTAATATTTTTACAGCTACTTTATGACCTGTAAGGTGATGCTCTCCTATTTTTACTTTACCAAACGTTCCTACTCCTAAAGTTTGTCCTAGTACGTAATGACCAATTTTCATAAAGGGCTGTGCCCCTACTTTGCCAGCTTCTGACATTTTTGTATTACTTTACTTTTGAAGCAATTTTTTATAACTACACAAAGTTCGGAAATTATGTAAATCCAACTGGATCACATTTTTTTATGTACTTGTCATTTTATAAAAACATCTATTAAAAAAAATTGACATGTGATTTATTTTTTTAAATCAAATGTCACAATGCGGTTGTGTTCCGAAACTCCTTGGCGTACTAAAGCAAACAGCCAGCTCTTTAATTAAAAAATAATAAATATTTAATCAATTCATGCCATCGTTAACTTTATACTACAATAAAATCGCTTAGGCTTAACCTATAGGCTCTTTATTGAAAGACAATTTATAATTTATATTGATCACTACAATAATTTATACGTCATTTGATTGAAATTAAATATATACACATACGAATAATAGTAATAATTAAGAATCTGCAGCTTCGTCTAATGTAATTTCTGACCAAGAAGGATCTTCTAAACCATGTAATGGACACTCCACTGGACATCGACCATTGCTCTATCATAATAAGACATTACATATAACACACAACTACAACTTTACAGCTTTATTTTTTCAAATTATGCGTGAATAATTGAAACAAATCTAACCAAACAATTAGTTACTGATTTTAGTACAATTACTTACATGATACATTCTGTGGGTTCTGTGAATAGTATGACTTTTTTTAATCTTTTGCAGGAAATTATACTGAACATCCAGACGAGTAACACATTGTTCACATATAGTTTTAGGTAAACTGTCGTATCTATTTATCTAAAAATATCTATTAGTTACAACAACGTTTGGGAAAGTTTTACTTACAGTCACTGGAAGGAGTTTCAGTTTCTTCAACAAGTCAATTTGTTTTGCTCGCTGTGTGTAAAAATGAATTACAACTTTTTTCTGTTCTGAACACAGTCTACATACAAAGCCACTGACAATGGCGTTTTTTGTACTACCCATTGGAGTCGGATATAACAAAATCTTTATTGTTTATAACCCACAAGTGATACTTTTACATGTTTTGGAATGCTAATATGACAGTCAACATAATCGACAAATGCCAGAAATCACAACAAGAACAAGCTGTGTGCGAAACTGTCAGTTACGTTATAACTACTTTCTTGCGGTTATATGTTAACTACTATTAACTTCAGAGATAATCTTTTCTCTTCAATCGTTTGTTGTTTTTCATTACTTATTTTTAGTTTTTTTCAGTATTAGTTTCATTAAAACATTTAAACTCAACAAAAAAATATATGTTGATGATTATTCCAAAATATTAGATTTGACGACTGACGTAAAGAAGTCTTTCTCACTCCATCTCCATTATTGTGTCAATCTGTATTTGACAATTGTCAATATCAGCAGTTGATGAAAACAATTTTATTAACATTTTAAAATGGGTATTACTGAAGAAGTATATTTACCTACCGAGGAAGAATTAACAGTCCAAGAAGTAAATTTATCTGGTCCAGTACTAAAAGCTGGTGCTTTTCATTTAGGAGCAGCTTGTGAGAATCAAAATAATGTGAGGTTAAGTATTATCTAATCAAGTTCCAAAAGTAATTTTAGTTATAATTTTAGGAATTTATACTCTGTCGGGATGAATTAGGTGATCCTAGGGCTTGTTTAAATGAAGGAAAAGCTGTGACAAGTTGTGCTTTGAATTTTTTCAGACAAGTTAAGAAGACTTGCGCGACTGAATTTATGCAATATGTAAATTGCCTTGATAAATCAAGTCCAAATCAACAATTTGTACCGTAAGTGTTAGAAAATGTAGTTGATTCTTTGGTTTAGGTTATTTCTCATGTCTTTTTTAAGAACTATATCAAATACTATTATTAGGAGAAAACAGATTTAATTTTCCTTAGGTAAATTTTTAATAGTGCGGGTCAGATAACATTTTTTCTTTATTCTAGCTGATATCTTTTTTCAGTAATAATTCTGTCTTATTTTATGTCTTAAAAACTTCTCATTGATCTATGAATAGCAAAAAAAACAGTTGCTTTGTTATTACTCACGAGATTAAATCAGTAGTAGGTTTTCTATGCAAAGCTTACAACACTTAATTTAATCTTTGTGATGATTAGAGTATTATACGTTACAAGGTCGGTAGGTGACTTATTACAGTACAAGTTAGTTTAATGGAAATAAAAACGAGTACTGTAACGACCATGTATCGTATTATATTTTATTTCTTCCTGTTTTTATAATTTTGACAAATCTCTCTTATTAACGTCATACATATATGTGCTTATGGAGTAAGTGAGTAAGTGTCACATCTGGCATGAGTTGAATCAAGACGATCAATGCGTTAACTAATTACTAAGGCATCTGTGGCGACACTTTATTAATTTCTACTTAATGTCATTTTCTTGTTTGAATACTTTCTAAATTTCAAAAATCCCATGAAAGATATCTCAACAATGATTAGTTTACTAAAAATTTCGTTTGATATTGATGAATCCCAAATGTTGGAAACTAGTTTTCTATAGCCATTAATAGATATATTTACATATCTGCAATACTATTGGATAAATGTACTATTTCTGTTTGATATTTTACGAAAAGCATGAGCTTCAATTGCACTTCCACTCTTTTTCTATCCCCAAGGGATCCTCAGTCTCACTTTAGACTGAGGCTTAAAAAATATCAAATCCAATTTTATAGTGTTAAATATCGATTAAAAGTGAAAAATGTTAATGAAGATTTAAATAAATACTATTTTTTATATTTATACGGTAGAAAATTTACTTTAATTGGTCTTGGACTTATAATTTATGATAATTTTAATAAGGAAGAATTGACAAACTACTGGTCCTAAATATGGTCTAATCGAAAAGAACATAACACCAACGTTCAATGGATGAGATCCGAAATCAGAAAGTAAACATCGACCAAATGGCTTTCGAAGCCACAAGAGCAGGGCCTAGGCCTTAAAGTGTACAAACAAATTTGACAACATCCTGAACTTCTGGTACAAGTAGTTCAGTAGCTTACACGATGCACTGGCAGCGAGGATTATTCTATCCTCTATCATCCAGAAGATACTCCTAAATTTCTTAAGCTTGGTTCGACCCACATGCTTCCCAAATATTCGCAAACATACGATCAAACCCAATACAGGCCTATCACTTGCCTTCCCTTTATATATAAAATATTAACATTTTGTATTACCAATCGTATTTATAGACATGACGCAGAATAGGAAAGGGTGTTGACTAGAACATTAAGGGTGTAAAGAACAATTGATTATGTATTCTGTGATTCTGAAGCAGACACAGAAGGGACCCCGTAATATAAGCACTGCTTTCATTGACTACAAGAAAGCATTAGATAGCTCCCCCATTCCTGGTTCGTTCAAGTCTTAAAAATCTATAAAATAAACACCACTCTAGTTTCTTTCCTGGAATTAATACTGAAGCAGTGGCGAACCGACCTCCACATATCCGCAGAGAAGTCTACCAAGACGACTTCCTTAGCCCACTTTGGCTTTGTTTGGCAATGAATCCACTCTCCTGACCTTGCCATTGAGATAAGTTGAAATTTCATAGGAATACCTTCATCGACATTCAGAAGGCGGTGAATCTAAACATAAGTCAGACTGTTTGTAAATATTGAGTCTCATACCTCATACTATATTGATATTTAAAGATTTTCCATATTTTTATTTATTTTATTGGTAGTGATGTTACAAAATAAATTATATTTAATAATATAAACTAGTGCTGCAGTAAAACGAATATTGTTAGATTCGTGTGATTTTTTCTTTTTTTATAACTATATCTTGGCACATTATCTAAAACGTGGCCTTAATTATGAGACGGGTATACCACTTTTTCAGATTAGATTTGTCTCTTTTACGGTTGGTCTGGTGAAATAGCATTGAAGTTTTGTTTTGTATGTATAAATACGGAAGAAAACTATAAAATACAATTTTCCACCAGCCATAATGTATAATTGTTAAATGCGGAACATAAAATAATCACTTCCAAGTGGTATATGGTGAGCACAAAATCTTATTCTCTCATTTACCGACTCGTGTCTTTGTTTGTTGATATATATATATATATATATTTCGTTTATTTGTACTTTTTTCAAATTTGCCATTTACCTGTAATTCCATAACAATGCTATATCTCAACCACATATGGTGTTGTTTTGACCCGTTCAAAATCATTTGAACATTTCTTAAATCATAATTTTAATGATTTTTAGGTGTAGAAAAACTCAAGCGGTGTTTGATAAATGTGTGAAAGATAACTTGGGGCTAGATAGACCACCATATGATTATTTTGCTCGTGTTCATGTTCATAAAACTAATAGACCAAAACCAGAAACTGAAGGACCTGCTGTTTATCCAGATGCTACTCCAGGCCTTCCAGCTGATGCTCCTAAACCAGATGCCCAATATGGATCTAGATATATATTCATGTGGTAAATAAATATTGCTGTTCATATGAATGAATTTAAGAATGAAATGTAGTTTTTATTGTAAATAAATATAATATTAATAATTTATTTATACTATTCATGTTCTTTATACATATTAATTCCGTTTTTTATTTTATAATTGTAATGGAAAATTGACTGTATGTGTCAGATATTTGTCCCAGCGTCATTTTGTTCGTTTTGAACTGATACTTCTATTTGTACACCCTGTAGAAAAAGATTGTGTATAGTTAAATGGGAAAAATCATTACATATGTAATGGTGTGAGTAAGAGAGAGACAGAAACACTTATAAGGTATATTGGTCGGTAAAAACAAAGATAAAATATATACCACATGTTATTAGTCATAACTATAAGTCCTTTCAATACCGTTTAAACATTTAGTACATTGAAAAGGGATAGATATACAAAAAAACTAGTGTGGCAGTCAGTGGGACTGCCGGCAGAAATTATACTTCTATGCACGCGCATGGATTCATAAATTTGTATGCGAATGATTTAGCAAACTCATTATAATATGATATTCGTGGTAAGCGACTCCAAAAACGTCCTAGTACCGTGTGCACACTCTTTTTGTATCGAATTTGCATAAAATTCCTGGAGACGAGGTCCGTCTTAAGCACCAGGTGTTTCGAACACCATCGCTATTATTATAATCGTATTTAGCGACTCAAAAAAACCACCGAGTAGGTACTAAGTGTGCACTGATTTCGTACAGAATTTACATAAAACCCCAGGAGAAGAGGTAAATACCCTAGACACCAAGTGCCGCGGAGACTTTTGGAATCGTGATAATAATGTTCAGCGACTCCAAAAACCCCGAGTATATAAATTGAACCCATTTTCAGCAATACTTACCGAGTTGTAAGTTTTCTCTTCATTGTCTGAATGTACTTTTCGAATGCAGAAATGCAATTTCCATTTTTACATTATAAAATATAGCGACAAATTTCCTGATACTTTAACGAATCCAATGTAAAAAAACGCATTCCGATCCATCTTACGTTACAAAATTCGTTTTGGTGCTTTATTTCCTCAACTATTCGTAAAAACTCTGTTTATGTAGCCAACAACCTCAAAAGCATAGTGCAGGATATATATACTGCAACCATGTGACGGTATTTTAGACTACAATACAATACTCATTACTGAATATTATTAATATTATTAATATAAAATACTAAACTTAATAAGTTAACTTACGTGACAGAATTATAAAATAATCTGTCAAATAATCATGTGGTCCGTCACTATTATATTCATACATTAGTTCAGACTGTTTTTTGTATATCTATCCCTTTTCAATGTACTGAATGTTGAAACGGCATTCAAAGGACTTGTTTGTAGTTATGACTAAAAAAATGAGGTAAATATTTCATCTTTGTTTTTACCGACCAATATACCTTAAATGTGTTTCTGTCTCTCTCTTACTCACACCATTACATATGTAATGATTTTTCCCATTTAACTCTACACAATCTTTTTCTACAGGGTGTACGAATAGAAGTATAACTTCAAAAACAGTCTGAACTAATGTATGAATATCATAGTGACGGACCACATGATTATTTGACAGATTATTTTATAATTCTGTCACGTAAGTATACATATAAAGCTTAGCATTTTATATTAATAATAATATTCATTAATGAGTATTGTATTGTAGTCTAAAATACCGTCACATGGTTGCAGTATATTTTGGTCCATGCTTTTAAGGTTGCTGGATACATAAACAGAGTTTTTACCAATAGTGGAGGAAATAAAGCACCAAAACCTCCGAATTTTGTAACGTAAGATGGATCGGAATGCGTTTTTTTTGCATTTGATTCGTTAAAGTATCAGGAAATTTGTCGTTATATTTTATAATGTAAAATGGAAATTGCATTTTTGCATTCGAAAAGCACATTTAGACAATAGAGAGAAAACTTACAACTCGGTAAGTATTGCTGAAAATGGGTTCAATTTGTATATTCGGGGTTTTTGGAGTCGCTGAACACTAATATCACGATTCCAAAAGTCTCCGCGGCACTTGGTGTCTAGGGTATTTACCTCTTCTCCTGGGGTTTTATGTAAATTCTGTACGAAATCAGTGCACACTTGGTACTCGGTGGTTTTTTTGAGTCGCTAAATACGATTATAATAATAGCGATGGTGTTCGAAACACCTGGTGGTTAAGACGGACCTCGTCTCCAGGAATTTTATGCAAATTCGATACAAAAAGAGTGTGCACACAGTACTAGGAGGTTTTTGGAGTCGCTTACCACGAATATCATATAGAAGTATAACTTCTGCCGGCAGTCCCACTGACTGCCACACTAGTTTTTTTTTAGTAGTAAGAAATGTTAATGTATGGTTTTTTAAACATTTAAAATTTTAACAAATGTCAATGTATTAATTTTAAAATTTTATTTATGAAGTTTAGTTACTCAAAAATACGAATAAATATCTGTAATTAAATGAAAGACAACGTCCGTGTTACCGGCCGAATTATGTTTGCACACAGTAATGTGCAAACGTGTAGGTATATTTTCGTAACCTCGATACTGCACCTTTACCCAAATTTATTAGACAATTAACATTTATTATATTAAAAGTTCATTAGTGACTTCTTATTCCTTTTTTTGCATTACATTTTATGGTTACTCAACACGAGCTTTTTATTTCATTTTCCTTTTGATAGTTTTATTACCGAGATCAATCACATGGGTAATAATAAAACGACAGAATCACATATGATATTTTATTGACAATGAAATAAATAACAGCTTAAAACGTTGAGTTTTCTTGATAATTTTTACAATAATAAATACTTAAAAATATGAGATATTCACAAATATCACAGGTGGTATTGGTCCCGATGCCGAGACTCTTGATTGGGGAGACAGGGCCGGTGCGAGGGGCCGTCGACAATAAAAACGCAACCTGGACCCCAAGAACCTTGTTGGGATTCGCGGGACTTCCCCCTAGGACTTTGGGGTCGTTCTTGAAAAGTATTTCCCATAGGACTTTCAGATTGGCCTGAAGAAATATTTTCTATAGAACTTTGACGTCGTCCAGGAGGAACATTCCCCCTAGGACCATGGGGCTGTCCTGGGGGAGCATCCGTAGACTAGACGGAACTTTCTTTGTGCGGGGGTGGCGTCTGTGTTGAGCAGTTTCGGGATTGTAGAATTGGGGCCCATGTTACGTGATAGGGTTTCATTGGCATCTGAGTGGCGCAGTTCCGTTTGCTGGATGGGCGAGGTGTTATCGTATACGGAGTTAATGTTGATGTGTCCAAAAGGGCCTCTGCAACAAATATTCATATTTAATAATAATCAAATTCGGTTATACTCTTTGTTTTACTAGATATATAGCTTCCGGATCGAGTAATGCAATGCGGATAATTTAACAGACTGATAACAGTTCTTGTAATACAGTAAGAATTTACTGCCTATCACCGGCCATGAGTCGTTCTGGAAGCAGTATTATATAAATATGAAATGTTCGTCGATAGTTGGTGACACAGGTAATGTAAATATGAAATAAATCGAAGCTTTAATATAGATGAACAACTGATAGTCATAATTTGAAATTGTTATAAATGTGTAGATTTGCGAAATATTCAAAAATTAAAAAAAAAACGTGTAGCACTCGGAAAATTCCGATGGGAGCAAAGCTTTTAATGATCTGTGTACTTCAAAGTGGAGAAGTTTCTTTACTTTTCTTATGACGGTATTTCTGTCTCAACACTTGTTTCGAATCTAAAATTAAAAGCTTTAAAAAAGCAAACAGCTCTAGGTAAGATTTATTGAAAATTTGTTGTCATAAATAACTTAGCTATGCCATATATTGATACTTGAAAAAGTATTTTTATAAATATAAAAAGCATAATGATTTTGAAGATTTTAATTATACCTCCAAGAAACGTTTTTATTCCTGGAATATTAATTATTTTTTAAAAATATAATAACTGCTTAAGCAAACGTGCTAATTTGTTCTTTTAATTTAATTGGTGCGCTGCAGGACTTGTTACATTTCCAATCTTCGAATTTAAAATTAAATAAGTGTGACAAAACCGTTCCCTTTACCAGTTTATTAGGGACCCTTTTCACACAAAAGAAAATTTTCACTTTCAGTTAACAGCCTTTGTAGCCAGAACAAAACAATTAAAAAAGCGAAAAATTGCAAATCTTCGTCGAACTCATTGAAACAATTACGAACATTTTTCTGGCAGGATAAAAGTAGAAAGTTGAGAAAAAGTAACGAGAATTGTCTATAAAGACCCAGTAACACATAATATCGAAATAAGGAAAATAATAAAATAAAAGCAATATTGAAACTGAAGAGAAGGTGAACAAAACAGATAAATAACAATATAGTTACAGTTTAACTCAGTTAAGTTAATTTATTCGTAAGCTTTCAATTTTTTTTGTTTTTGAATAGTTGAATTTAACTAAATGAAATTACGTTGCAAGTGAAAAAACTGTATTTGTCGACGTTTTTATATAAATTAAACCATCCTTAGAATAATTCACGTTATCAATCTAGTGTAAAATTTGTTTTTAGGGCGAAGTACACGTTAGTCGTTAACATTTGTTAATCGCTTTCTTTTAATGTGAACTGTAGCTTAATTAATCCTTTAAAAGTTAAATTGGCGTTGGGCGCCAATTTTGTAACCCTAATTTACCCTAGGCTAGCTCCTGGATTCGTGGCTTCCTTCTGAGTTTTATCAATTCTCTCCAAAACATAAATTTAGGGCGCCAAAGTACAGACAAACAAATAAAATGCAAAAATCAGTTTCAGGATGATTTATTAAATCAAGTTTAAAGTTAGAAAAAATTGGTTTAAAAAAAATAATAATTAATTAATTCTCTTATATCTTGTATTCTAGAATTCTATTACGGTGGAGCTTGACTAATTCTCCTCAGCTTTCCTGGTACGGCCTTTTCTTAAAAAAATCTTCCTAATAAACTATCCCGGGATGGTTGGTTTTTCTTTTTGCGACGAATTCTTTAGGTCTGCTACAAGTGGCTGACGGCTTGTCAGCGTTTCTTTAATGGTTTGCTAGATATTTCCCCTACTAGGGCCCTTCTGGATTTGGCAATAACAGTATTATCGAAGGGCACAAATATTAGATATTGTTTCTGTTTAGTTGAAGAAACTGTGAGAAAGTGAACGAACGGAAATAATTTGCTGTCGAAGAAAACAAATCGCCCGTCTCCCACTACGGCGACGCAACAAAACTTAAAATAAATACCAACCTATAGTCAGGTAAATTTCGGCACAAAAACGAACGTTACAGAACATAAATATGAAAAAACGTAGAAATCGACGAAATTGGTGGGCTCGAAAGTAGAATCAGCCAATAAGAGAGACAAGGAGACGTGGACAGATCAAGTAAACTCCAACATTCATTTTTCTGACAAATTTTCTGTCACAATACCTTCCTAATCTAAAATCTTTACTTTAAGAAGAATTCATTTAAAACAATTGGTAAATAGAGAAATTGGAACACTTGTAAATTAGTAGATGTAAACTTTTCAGTGTCTAAAAAAGAAAACTAAAAAAAAGTAACAACCAATAACACATCATTTACCATAAAAACAACTTTTACCGTAAAGTGATATCTTATATTGTCTGATTTCGGTTGAAATGTAAACAAATACAAATCTTTCACTTCCAATACAAAATCAAAATTCAACGCTTATTTGATTATGTAATTATTTTTTAGAATATAATTTAAACTCTATCGTCTAGACTATTTTCGGTGTAAATTAAATGCACTGAATTAGAAATTTCGTATAATTGAAGTTGGATTAACTCAAAAGTGAGCATTTACAATTCCGCCGAAAATGCAGAGTTTGAGACGATATTATAACATAAATACACGGCTACGCCACTGACGGTCTCTGGAAATTTCTAGTTCTTTGTTTAGAACAGAAGACAACATATGACCAAAAATTTACACTACGGTAAATGAAATTTCAGAGAGAGGATGCTCGATGTTTCGTGATTGACTAAGGTCTAATATAAACTTTCACAGGACAGTCTGTAACAAGTTGCGTTACAGTATTCGATCTTACATACATAAATTAAAGTTTTTGTGTTCCTATACAATATCAAAGTACCTACGTATGGTTTAAAATAAACAAGTTATGTAAGGCCAACCCTGAGTGTTTAATCTAAATCCATCGAGATCGTATGAAAAAAGTTTGGATTTTAATTTAGTTTTAGCCCTGGAGGGGCTCAGTTTCGTTCCTGAAACGGTCACATATCCGTTCCCCTGGGACAGCGTAGAACTTTTCACATATTGAGTGATAGCTGAAAACTTGGTAAATTCATTTTGCGGTCACAGCTTTTTCTCTATCGCTTAATTTACTGCCAAACAGAGAGTTGATTAGGTGTCTCTCTAAATTAATTGTTTGTCCTCACTTCAATTGAAAAAGACTTTTTCTTTTCGAAAGTCGAGTAAAAAGCAACTATTGTCGTGACCGGTGTTAGAGTTACTGAAATCGATACTTTAGATCAAAGATATACGAGTTGAAAAGACAACTCCGATTTTTAATTAACGATATTTTGCTCATTAAAGAAGATTAATTGAAATAACACGACTAATTTTAATTTTTTTTTCTGTGTAAGTTTTTTTTCAACACACATTTTTTACATAACTATGTTATATGATACTGTAGGAGTACGTATAGGTACTACAAAAGACCTTTTCTCCGTCAGAAATTGCACATTTTAAGTTTCATAAATTTATTAAAACGAAGCTTTTAAAGTTTAGTTAGTAAAGGAATTTCCCTTGGCCTGTATATCACTCGTTGCTTTCAGTCACTGCCTCCTTTCTATCCTTGCCTCTTTCATTCGCTGTTTCTACTTTCTAATATACCAGATTAAACAAATTTTTTTATTACTTTTAAATGGTATTTTTTTGCTTTTATCATTGTTAAAAAAGTGTACTAATGTGTTGTAGTTTTTTTTTGCAGCTTTCGATTAAGTTATAGTTTTGAAGTGGCATAAAATTGATTCTAGTTTTAAGGTAGGAAGAAATAATTATGAATCAGAGAACTTCTTCTTTCTTTCAACCTTATACCAAGCCTAGTCGTCTTTAGTTTTCCTTAACATTTGTTTCTACCTGTCTCTATTTAACGCATCCTCTCTTCTCCATTTTTTCTTTTAATGGTCCTTATTTTTTTCATCCATTTCAACTTCCGTCTTCCTCTCTTACTCTTACTTTGAATCTCACATTATTTAATATTTTATTCACCTGTATCTTATTCCTCCTCTCTACATGACCAAATTATCTCAAACTATTTTCCTGGATTTCCTTGTTCAACTGTCCCACTTTCTGTTGCTATCATTTTTCCCTCTTGCTCTTTCGTTATTGACCAGGTTTTTAAGTTATTCATCAACGCTGGTCTTATAATTCTCTTATACAGTATACCATTCATTTTTGAATTCACATTTCTGTCACACAAAACTCTACTTATATTTCTCCCGTTCATCCATCCCCATTTAAATGTATGGTTCATCTCACCTTTAACTCTTTATTATTTTCTAGAGCAGACCCTAAATACTTGAATTTTAGACAGCTTGTAACAGTTGGTTCTGCAGATTGAATTTAAGTCTATTCGTATCGTCGCCATATTCTCAGTTTTTTTTTATTTCTCATGTTTTCGTTCCAGTCTCTCTTTCACAAAATTTAGAATCACAGTATCATCTGCTTTACCTACCTCTGATTCCTTTAGTCATAACATCCATCACCATACTTAACAGATAGGATCTCAGCATCGATCCCTAGTGGAGCCCACATGCACCACAAATCCCTCCGTAACCATAACACTGCTTTTTAATATCCGTTTTTGTTCCCTCATACATCTCTTGCACTAATCGGATATACATTTCGGCAAACCTTTTACTCGCATACATCTCCACGCTTCTTGTCTCGGCACTCGGTCATTCGTCTATCGAAACAGCGTAAATATCACACTGGATTTCAGGACATCTCTCTATTATACCTCTCGTTCCTTTCCCACGCATAAATCCAAATTGCTGTTCACTTATACTGGTCTCTTTTCTCAACTATTCTCTCCCAAATTTTCAAAGCATGCGACATCAGTTTAATGCCTCTTTAGTTACCACGTTCTTGCACATCCCCATTTTCTTTATAGATTAGCACATGCACACTTTTCCTCCATTCACTGGATATCTTTCTTAATTTATTAATTTCTCATCGGGTCCAACAGAATATCTACTCCGTCCTCTCACCAATTATTTTCCATACTTCAGCTGGTGTCCCATTCACTCATACCATCTTTCTATTCTTCAACTTCTTTAATGTACTCTTCACTTCCTCCCTAGATACGTCTCTCATGATTCCAAATTTTGTAATACCATCTCTCTCATTTTCCTCGTTCAACAGACTCTCGTAATATTCCTTCTGCTTTCCTTTTATACTCTCATACGTTTGTAAAACTTCTTAATTTGTCGGTTAGCAGTTATGTCTTTCCAACCTTAAACTTTTTCTTTTGCTATGCTTAATAATTTTCTTTCTCTTAGAAAACTATATTAACATAAAAAAAATTAAAAGAAATCTCCTATCTAATTATCGTGGAGAAACGGTTCCTTGTAGTACTTACTTTTGTATACGCTATTATTCTATATGTTACTAAAACCTTGTTATTTCAATACTATTACAAAAACACTAAAACTTGAAAGTATATTCTGTTAGGTAATAAATTGAAGCATGATGTTGTAGATGAAGGATTAGGTAATTACATATAGCGTTATATTGATTTGATGCTTAATAGCCGTTCAGGAAGCAATGGTTAATTAAGGTAATCAGGCACGATATTATTCAATTAGTCGAAATCGCGTATACGTATAGAGCTAAGAGAGAATTGCAGAGCTTCTAATATTGCTTCACAGCCATTTCAAGTAGTTATAGTCCAATATTCCCGCTCGTTTTAAGCAGCACTCGTGTTACCCTGATGTCCTGTTAATTGCAATTAGAATTCCTTTTGTTCCTATCAGTGAGTAGATGATGTAATTAGATTATCATAAATGTCATTTTGTGTTGAATAATAGAATTATTACCACTTGCAAAAAGAATAATCTACATAAGAATCACAAATACTAGAAATAGATTTTTACCTATTATCAGTTTTCAGTGGCGTCTCAACATTACAGTGATATAAATGTTTATTTATCACTGACTTTAAGCATATATTAACTAGAGGCAGCCATTCATTCTCTCAATGCGAGCCTAGTAACGACAGAGAAATAAAGTAAAACTATGTACTATTTCTCTCCATGTTTGTAGTGTTTCGAAATAACAGACATATGGTATATACCATCCAAACTAACCTCTGTATGTATGTATGTATGTATGTATGTATGTATGTATGTATGTATGTATGTATGTATGTATGTATGTATGTATGTATGTAACCCTGTTATAACTTTTGAACGGCTTGATTGATCGAAAAGACACTTGTAATGTTCAAAAGAGGTCCACTCAACTTAACACTCCTGAGAATTTGAAGTCATTTGTCATTTGTTTAAGTAGATCCCAAGAAATAAAAAAAAAACAAAAAAGAAAATTAAACACTATGTTTTTGGAGAATAACTTTTTGACGGTTGCAACGATCAATCCATAACCTAATCGGTTGATTCGTTCGTGAGATATCGTTGCCGAAAAATTTGGGAAAAAGTGTTTTTTCGCGATAACTTTGAGATTTGTTTGACTAATCAATTTTGCACTAAAAATAACAATTTTAGCCATCCCAAAGCTTTTCAAAAATTTCCATTTTTTTTAAACTCAAGAAGAATCAAACAGCACAAAAATACCATCTTGATGTCAAGAAGCTAAAAACAGGAACAAAAATACATTTCTGAAATTTTCCGTCTTTTTTTTACTTTTCACATTTTTCTTCTATAAAAAATGTTGGTGATATTTTCACCGATTTCGTTTTTTCGGTTATTTTTCATTTTACTTAAGTTTCTCATTTGTGAAATAATTTCTTTTTTCAATTGATCTTGTTTTATTTTTTATTTATTAAATTTTTCTTTTTTCTAATTTTTTAATTTTCCCTGTTTTTTTTTTCCATTAATTCTATTTTTTCAAATATATCGATTCTTCAATGTTTGCTAGTTTTTCATTTTTTTTTAATTTTTTCCTATTATCGTTTTTTTTTAATTTTCTCTTTTATTGACAATTTTTCTTACCATATTCTTTTCCGGGCGAAGACAAATCCAAATGATATTTCCAAGTATATTATTAAGAAATCGAAATACAACACCATCTATCGGGGGTCTCCGCCACCTAGATGTCATATGATTGTATAGATTTGTATCGATAAATTAACTCCGCCATCGATTAGGAATTCGTATACACTTCCTGTTACTTTTTATGATTCTTTTTTCTATTTTTTTTTGTACATTCTATTTCTTTTTGTTTCATTTTTATTTTCTTTTTCGTTTTTAATTTTTTTCCAATTTTGATAGTTCTGCATCTTTTTCTGGTTATGCATGATTTTTCATTTTTTTACATGATTTTTTTTGGTTTTTACGGTTTTTATCATTTTTTTGTTTTTTCAAATTTTTCGTTGTGTTCCATTTTTTTAAATAATCTTTCTAACTGTATTACATATTTTGAAATCACAATATAACACCGTTTACCGAGTTTTACCGCAACGTAGATGTTAAACGATAGTAAAGATTGTTTTTGATAAACTTATACCGCCATCTATTAGAAATTCATATAACTATATAATAAATAGGTAGGTACATTGCATTAAAAAATTAAATTGTCGTTTTTAAATTACTAAAAAAAAATATGAATTATAGTGTGTATGCTATTGAGGACTAATAGTTATATAACAAAATCCATCAACTAGTTATTGCGTTAAAGCTGGATAGCAGGCAGTCTCTTCTATATACAAAGATATAGATCTACTTTTTGCCATTTTGGACCAACTGTTATTGTCATTGTCAGTATCTTTTTATAAGATTTTAATTTTTAAAATAACATAAGTAATTCCTACCTTCATTGAATAAAACTTGACCCAACATGGCGGAAAATAATACCTATGTTTCTAGTGTTGGATATACTCACCACTAAGTGGAGCATCCGGTATTAAATCCGGATTATTCTCATCCGACATGGTATCTGTATACAATGGTTGAACGTGAGGAGTAAGAGGACTTTCTTGAATTTTTGGACTTCTTACTCTCGGATGTCGAATTGGACTATCGACCTGAAAAAAATATTAAAATGACTCTAAATTATAAAAACAAAAATTATTGTTGACAGTCCAGGACAATATCAGAAAATTATCAAGAGCTTCATTGACCAGAAAAAGGAGGTGTAAAGAAAAGTTGTAGTTTTTGAAATTTTTAAGAATATTTATTGATTAATGACAACTTTTGTAATCAGCTGAAGGAAGTAAATTAATAAAAAACAATATTCTCATAAAAAAATAATCATCTTACCAATAGAAGCGTTTTTTGACACAAAGCTACCACGTTAATGACCAAAATTTATTGACTTATATGATAAATTCCTTTTTATACAACGATATCCATTCGGAATTGCATCTAATTTAGGTAAATCCTCAAAAGCTCTGTAGAAAGAACAACTTTCTCTGTTAGACTTAAAACTTTCCATTCCGTGCTTGTATAATAAAATAAAAAATAAAAAGATTGGGCACACTTCATAAACGTTAATAATAGCCAGCGGAGACACTTAAATAGTATATCATTGAATAACAAACAATAAGGTCTATTTCGCATTTGCCTCCTTGCGTAAATAGTATCGATTTTCGTGATTGAAGTTGTCCTCGAGTGATTCGTTTACAGTCTAGGATTTTGCGTTAGAACTTTGAGAAAATAAGCGTATGTATATATAAGATAGGATCAGCGGGATATCAGTTTGAAAAACAGCTTATATAAGTTTACTTTGGATTATATGAGTTCACTAAGATTTTAGGATAAATTGTTATTTTCATTATTCATCGAATTGGATATGATTTCGTACTTTTCTTTGTACTGATCAAAAATAGTAGCTAGGAGACTATTCATGTCTGCTAAACGAGGAAAATGAGAGAGAGAGAGAGAGATATTTAAAGATAGTATTGCAAATTTTGGAATGGTAAGAGACTTGTCTAGGGAGGAAGTGAAAAGTGTCTAGGGAGGCTAAGAAAAGAGATGATTATACGTGAAGAGCAATTTGGATTTATGCCTGGGAGAGGAACGACTGATGCTGTTTTTGCTATGAATAGAATAATGAAGGGATGTAGGAAAGGCAGCTTCATATATGTCCGATTAGTACAAGAAATATATGAGGTAACAAAAAAGGGAATTAAAAAGCAGTGTTGTGGTTACGGAAGGAATTTGAGGTGCAAGTAGAGCTCCACCAGGGGTCGGTGTTGAGCCCCTATCTGTTTAGTATGGTGACGGATGTGATGACTGAAGGCATCATAAGAGGTTATTGTATATTTTTTAAAAGAGAGACTGGAAGGAAACTAAGGAAATCAAGATAAGCGCTTGAGAGTGAAGGGTTGATAATGAGTAAGACAAAGAGGGTTAAAGAGTGAGATGATTCATAGAATTATGTGTGACAAGATGAACTGTAGAAGAATAAGTGGAGTTTTGAGTGATAGAAATGTTAATGCAAAAATGAAAGGTACACGAGACTTGTAAGACCAGCGTTGATGTATAGCTCAGAAATCAGGCCAATAACGAAAGAGCAAGATAGGAAGTTAGAAGTGACGGATATGAAGAGCAGAGAGATAGAGAAAGAAAGAGAGAGAGAGTAAAAAATGAGGGAGTAAGAGGTACAGTGAAATTGGGATAGCTAAGCAACAAAATCTAGGAAAATAGGTTGGGATGGTTTGGTCATGTAGAAAAATGGGATGAGAATTACGTGAGTAAAAGAGTAGATAAATGTGAAATTGAGGGTAAGGGGAAGAGAGCAAGACCGAAAATGAAATGGATGGATAGAATAAATGAGGACCTGAAAAAGAAAAAATGGATAAACGAGGATGCATTAAATAGAGACAGGAGAAAACAAATGTTACGCCAAGTCGCTTCTCTCGCCCAATTGCCCAAGCTCAAATAAAAAGCTTCGCTTTAAAAAATACAATTGTTGAAAATAATTTTAAACTTACTTTAAATTTTCTAACGGCAAAAATGATTCCTCCGATAGCAGCTGCAATAATAAAAGTGGATCCTGCGGCTAACAATATATACAACCAAGGACCACTAGCAACTTTTAAAGCACCATCCGTTGGTTCGGTTGAGCGTCGTTGTTCTCTTAAACCTAATGAAATTATTGAACATTATTATTAATTCAGACTTACAATGTAAAGCAAATTTTCTATTTGCTTGAGTGGAAGGAACTCTTTGTGATTTAATTAATATTGTTTTATGGCAAATTTAGCTAAATAAACCCTGTCAGTTACATTAACTGTAGCGAAATAATTGGAACAATTGCGGAAACAATTCCTTTATATATGCTTCAGTTAAAACTATTTAACTGGTTGAATACTAATTGACTAAGATACACAAAATTATGCATTTATGTATAGAAACAGTTTCAGAACTAATTGAACGATATTATCATAAAATTGTAATCAAATCTTTACAGAAAAATAATATAATGTCTATAGATAGATATAGGATAAAAAGAAATATTGTAGTTTAATTGTCATTAAAGACCATTCCAGTAGTTGCCAATAAAAATAAAGCGAAAAAATTTGCGGTTCAGTTATTTATATTCGTTAATTAATAATTCTTCGAAGAGATACTAATTGGAGGCATCCTTTAATGCTCTAAACGCGAGCCGAGTAACGACAGAGGCATAAAATTAAACTATGTACTATCTCTCTTCCACCTGTCGCCTTTTAAAGTATTTCTATCCGCCAGAACGTCCGAAAGACCTTCCGTCCATGGCCCGTCTGGTCTAAGACGTGTATTGAATTCGTCTTGTTGTCACGTTTACGCTAGGCTTGATGGTCTGTACATGTAGCGTACTTGAAACGTATTTACGTATAATAGATTAGAAATTAACAGTCAGAAAGATATTAAGCTCTAAAGATGATGTGCTTTTCCTCTATGACCAACGGCGTCGAAAAAAGCGAAAAAAAACATATTTTGGATCCATCTTTATATTAATAAGAACTACAATAGATGGTCATTTATTGCTGCGAAAGAGTTTACAGAAGATAACTCGAAATTTCAGTTATTTTGAAAAAGATACCTTCTATGATCTTGTCCAGATTCTGAGATAAACACAATAGGAATGTGAGTGAATGTGTGAGTGCGGAAGAAAGGATAATGAGCTTATAGAGAATCTGCGTGAATGTGTGAGTTCGGAAGAAAGAATAATGATAACGTGAAGGTAAGTTAAATATTTATTAAGATATTGTACAGATAAAGATTTAGCAGACACCAAGATTTTTAATTATTCCAAGTTCACTGCGTTTTGCAAGTTGGTAATGACACAATTATAAGTTGATTTTGTGATGAGCTGATGAAGGGATAAATGATGGTGAGGATTGTGGAGTAGCAACAAGGGCTACCTACAAGCAGTGTGACGATTGATCAAAATCCGATCTAATAAAAGAACACATATTTATTTCTGTTGCTTGTTGAAAAGGTCCATACTGCTGCTGACACAATAGATTGTCTTGTTTTTAAATGATCGTAAATTATTTGCAAACAATTTATGAACATGAACAACAAACTTAATCTAAATTTTCTCTAATCCTCCGGAGTTTTTGTCAAATTGTAGGGTCTGAATCACGCGTCGTAATATTCACATTTAATATGTTTAAAAAATTGTTTTTGTTTTTATGTCGGAGTGACAGAATGCGCGCGGAAGCCAGACTACCCGTTTTTGGCTGTATTTTCAAGGCTCTGTAAAAATGATAAATAATTGAGATACATTTTCGGGAGTCGAGACTTTTTTTACGCAAATTCATTGATCTTTTCAAATCTTTTTTAAAATTTTCAAAATTTTAAAAATTTTCCGAGATATTAAAAAAAAACTAAAGTCCCATTTTTTTTTTCACTTAATTGTTTATAACTTTTGAAATTTTTATCAGCGCGTTTTCGGACCTTTCCTTAAACTTTCTAGGTAAAAATACGAATCGAATGACATTTTGGTAGTAATTTTTGGACAGGGCTGAAAAATGTCACTAAAAAGAGCAAAATTGAGTACATGTGAACCAGACTAATACTCGTCTATGACAAGTCGCGCCATGAATGGAAGGCCTAAGACGTATCTACAGATTGTGACGATTTAAACAACGTTATCTATAAATTTAAAATTCATTATCTATTTCAGAATATAACTAAGTACCTATTATAAAAACTAAGGTTACCTATATGTGAATAGCTTTCTGCATGGTTTTATTTATTAACAAAATCTTTTTAGTAATTCCAAATTGAATCTTTTATAAGTAACGTATTGTGGCATGGATATTACTTCCAACAAAATTTTTTAGTAATGCGTTGCTAATCCCTTTTTAAATTTGTCTTTCAATAGAAACAATTGCCTAAGTAAGTCTTTCGGATATAAGGTAAGTCTTTATTAGCAATATCTAGTATATTTAACTTACAGGTTCTAAGGCCCAGAAAAAATTAAATACCTAGATGCAGAACATTTTGATATATGAAATTTTTAAACAAATTTAAATGCGTTTTTGTTACTTCAGAAATTGTGGTAAATATGCGTTTCTTATATAGACTAATAACTCTTGTAGGTATTCTTTGTCGGTGATTTGTTTTTGATTACATAATTACGTGGGAATTGTCTACATTAAATTTTGCTGATTTGTTCCCTTTCTCTTGATGGGAAAATGACAGATCTATTTAGGAACGTCCTTAGATCTCTTTAGATTTTACAATTAAGGATCATTTTCTTGAAAATCTCGGGATGACAGATACACCTGCGACCTCTAAGTTCAATCTTTTCTTGCCAGAATTCTGGTGTTTACGTAACCTTCTAGCTCTTCTAGTCCTATCTTTCTTAGAAAGTTTAGGATATCGTTGGGGTTCAAGTTATATAGCTAGATCTTTCTTTTCTATTTCCTATGATCCTAGGTATTTGAATATCCTATAATTACCTAATACAGTGCATTCACTGCATTCTGAGAGTATATTGAGGTTTCGTCCTCTTCCTCACGGAATTTACACTTTGCTTCATCTACCAATCTTAGTTTCGTCATGTGTACTCTTAATCGGCAGTGCCTGGTTAGTATTTCCGTTATAATACGGTTTTTTTACTGAGGTTGAGACAGCTGAAAGATCTCTTCTGGTTATAGTTTCCCAGGAGCGTCGTCGGTTGTCTTAGTCCTTTTAGGTCGTTTCAGTACTTGGATTTTTCTTTATCCACTTCTTTCCTTAGTTTTTCTGTACTACTGCTGATTCGACAACACGGTTCTAGTCCCAAATTTGAGGTTTCAGCTACTTTTGTTGCCTGCTTATTTGCTGTATCGTTTCCTTCTATTCCTATGTGTCCTGGAACTTACAATAGAGTAACAGTGTCATTTTTTCCTAGTTCATTTAGTTTGCCTAGGCATTCCCAGACTTTTACTGTTTAACATTTATAATTCAGAATGGCTTTAAACCTTAATAATAATACCAATTTACAATGACTTAGGTTGTTTATACTTTACTCAATACTAATCATAGTCAAAATATTGTTATCTCTAATACTAATCATTTTACAACTGACACGGTCAATTTCGTCAACCCGTCAACCAATCAGCACCACTGATGCTGCGTCCCTAACATATAGAATAACTAAAGACCTTTTACTAAAATGATTAAAAAACAAATAAATACTTTTGATACAAGCGAAATAGAGGCAAATCAAAATTGAAATATTTGTTACATTTTCTAGAGCAGGGGACATCTTCTTATTACTCTATACTCTATACCCATTGTAAAACTATTTTAGTGTGGTTATTATTACATATATTATAGTGAAAACGTTTTAATGATAAAATTATCATTCTGGTATTCAACAACAAATGTTTCGCTCTACTTCAAATAAAATAGGTACCTATCTATAAAAAAAATAATAATAAAACTGTCTTCGTAGACTAAAACGCTTTGAATGGGCTACACTAAAATTTCTCTAAAAACATTTCCAAGTTTAAACTACCCGCTTAGTGTCTAAAAAGTATATTAATAAAAATGCATACCAGGAGCAGGCAATGTCCTGAATGTCACCGGATGGGAATTCTTTGAAGGTCCTTTGCTATTTATAGATTGTACGATGGCCTCGTAATCGTGTGTCGGTTCCAAGTTTGATATGTTGAAATCCGGAGAAAGCAGAGCTGAAACGTTGGCAATAAAAATATCGCCCGATTTTAACGTTAACATGTACTTTTGTCGAAGACCTGAAACAAGATTTAATTTATGTTATAAAAATGTTTTAACTATCGATTTAGTTTTTTTTTTATCAAATACTAGTTGTTTACGAGGTTTTATAATGATTTTCTAACGACTGTTTACTGTGACTTTACGCTGTAACCACTTTTTACCTGTTGTTTTGTAGTTTTGTTTACAACGATAAACCAAGCAGTTTGTTACGATGTTAGACTAAAGAGTGACTCCAAAAAACAGCACTTTTTTGACGTCGACAATCTTTTAAAATTGTTTATCACGTCATTGTTTTGACTCCCTCCGACTATTAGGTATCACTACAGAAAGTTTTCAAAGTATTGGGTGTAAGAGTTTAATGTTTTAAGGAAAATTGTTTAAGATTTTATAATATATTAGGGATCAAGATTTCATGTTATTAAATATTACGGTTTTAAGTTTTAGTGTATATTGTATTGTTGGATAGGATTCAGTTTATTTAATTACAGTTCCATGTAATTAAGTTTTAGGTTATATGATTCCAAAGTATTGGATATTAGGGTTTGAAGTTACAGGTTATTAAATTTTAGGGAATACGTGTTTAGGGTTTTATAATATTAAATATTAGGTTTCGGCGTTTTTAGGGTTAAAGTTTTGTTCTATACTATTCATAGAACAATAGCGGAGTTTGAGTAGAAAATACTATTTTTGAATCTACCAAAATACGTGTATTTACTGTACAGAGGTCAGAGAGATTGGTGAGGAGAACAAAAAACCAGGTTGGAATATTAACGAGGAGACTGGCTCGTCAATAAAGATCTTCAAAGAGTACGAAATCGTTGTAATTATGTAAGAATTGTCTTAAATATCGAAAAAAACAAAACGGTGACCCAAATACTCTCCAAGCCGAACTCCTTCGTATACTCAGATGCTATCTTCACCTCAGGGGTGTACACTTTGCTAATAAAAAAATCAATATTTTAAATGACGAAAAGTATTTCACTTTAAGTAATTCTTAAATAAAAGGAAATGATGGTTTTTACACGTACAGCGTACAGTGTAGTGGAATGCATTAACAATGTTCATCACAAACATATATAACAAAATAAAATCGTTTCCTAGTGCGAAATTTCTAACAGTAGTATATCCCGACCTTTTGTGGGTCGAGTGAAAGGTTCCGCTTTAAATATCAGACTTATATTGAACTGTGTCATGTATTGGTAAGCTCTCGCATCATATCATTACCCAAAACTGGCTTCGACAAGACCACATCCTTCAAACTTAACACTGGCTCACCCAGTAAATAATTTTTGGGCTTTTTTGTCTAGAAAAATTTATCACAGAGGCTGGATAAGCCCGAGATGAAGAGCAACTAAGACGACGAATTTACGAAAAACAGAGAAATTGATCTGAATTCCGTCCTAAACCTCATGAGGGACATTACAAGAAATTTTCCTTCTACTAAAGAATGGGCCGTTCCATTATAAAAAAATCCATTAAATACATTTTCACAAAACTTTATAGGACATACGTTATATATGGGAAATGGGAAGGCATTTTTAAAACAACCATCATTTTTTTAGCAACATGTAGTTTTATGAACAATCTATATCTGATATATCTCAAAATCCTGATGCCTGGAATTGGATCCTACACAAAAATATTTTTCGGAAATGTCCCCACGTCTTCCGATAACAATTCCAACCCTTTTATTTACAAAAGAAATTAAAACATTTAAATTCAAACAAAGTATGGTTTTATTTGTTTTTTGATTAATTTTTGAAGTAATACTTAAATTGGCGCGCCCGGCTTTGTAAATTTGTCTGAGAGAAGATCGCCAATATAATTACATTACCTTAGATATGTAATGGCGTGAGTAAGAGAGAGACAGAAACACATATGTACCACATGTTATTGGTCATAACTGTAAGTCCTTTGAATACCGTTTAAACATTCAGTACATTAAAAGGAGATAGATACAAAAAAACAATCTGAGCTAATGTTTTAGTATCATAGTGACATATCACATTGTGTTTAACAGAGTATTTTATTATTCCGCCACGTAAGTATACATATTAAATTTGGTATTTTATATTAGTAATATTAATAATAATATTCAGTAATAAGAATTGTATTGTAGTCTATAGTACCTTCACATAGTTGCAGTATAGGTTCTATTATATCCGGCACTATGCTTTTGAGGTTGTTGGATATATAAAGAAATGTATTTCAGTTAACTTTTTGGGAAAGTAATATATATTTTATAAATATTCTTTTATTGTTTCCAAAAAATTATTATAAATATTCTTTCATTTATCGCATTATATATGCGTATAGGTTACTTCTTCGGGAATTTTCGAGTTTAATTTTTTGATGAGTTAGCATGAATACCTGGGCTCAGGGGGTCAACAAATCGCTACCTACGTGACTTCTTTCTTCGACCTTTCTCTATTAAAGAGGCTCCCTTACCTTGTTGCCAACCTATACGCTGGTTAAAATATTTGATACTGCACACGTTGGTGGCACTGACTAACCTTATACTTATATACAGTGTTTAGTTGATATTGTGTACGTAAGTTATCTATATAGACATTTATAAATACTTATGAGTAATGTATTGGATTCTATTGTATTGTACTGGCAAAAATAAATGTACTTTTTTATCAAAATATTTACTTTTGTCAAAATATTTACCATATTCCTATTACCGGTCAAACATTCCTTATTTGTAGCTGCTAAAAATGATGTAAACTAATTGTTGCTTAAAGTCATGGACCCATTACAGTACCTATAGCCTATCCTATAGTATAGTTCACTAGTACGGGTTATTGTTATATTGTTGGACTGTTTTTTGTGTTTTAAAGTGGAAACAAATTAACAAATAATTTAAAATTTGGTGTTTACATATAAAGAAAAGTGAACTATATCAAAAAAGTTAAAAAACATTAAGTTTTATAGAAGACACTCAATGTTATTTGAATTTATAAATATTAATCGTAAAAGTTGGTGAAATTTTTCGCATTGTCTAGGCTCATACGAATATCTACAAAACAACTTCTTGTGATATGGTTGACAGTGGCAGCGCCAGCGTTAAAAATACAACGGTAAGGAAAACACTATATGCAAATAATGGAAAAAAATGTGACAAATGATATTTCAAACACAGAACTTTTCAATAAGTTACTGGAAGTAATAAAATCTGAAAATGAAGGCTTAGTAAAAAATATAAAAAGAGAAATAGCAAATGATATAAAACAAATTACAGATAGAATTGAAAATTACGAACAACAAATTACAGATTTACAAAACCGTAACAAATTATTAGAGAGCAAATACATTATCCTTGAGAGACAAGTGAGAAAAAATAATGTAATTGTTTTTGGTATTAATCCTCCACCAAACGGTAATATTCTTACTTATACTGTCAACAAACTTAAGAATCTTCTTGGAATTGAAATTTTGGAAACAGACATAGGCGATATCTACCAAATAAAAAATAGGGATAAAAGCTTTATTAAAATAGAATTTGTGAGATACTTCACAAAAAGGCTGGTACTCCAAAATTGTACAAAACTAAAAGGAAAACACATTTTGATCACATCAGATCTTTGTTTGGAAGATAGACAGGAAGCTAAGGTACTAAGAACTCACTTGTATAAAGCAAGAGAAAAAAATCTAACTGCAAAAATAAAGGGGCACAAGTTGATCATAAATGGGGAGATATATACTGCTGATCAGTTAAGAAATATAGAAGAAGATATAATTGATGATGAAACAGAACTGCAAAGCCCACTAATAGAAGAAAAACAAAAACCTGCCAGCCCACCCAACACACCAACAACTTCGTTTCAAATATATTTTGAAGACAGCTTGAACAAATTTGCGTTGGCCACACCTGCTCAAACAGATAAGAATAAACCTAGAAAAGAAGAAACTGGCGATAATACACCAGAATCTAGTAAAAAAGGAGAAGAAAAAGAAAAATTTGATCCGAACAAGAGGACAAATGTAGAGAAAGATAAGCAAGTCGAAAAAAAAGAAGGACAAAGTAGAAAAGAAGGAGTAAAGAAGGTTATTGAAGCGATTCCAAAAAAAACACGAACAAATTCGTCTTCCAGTGCAGGTGGAATGACAACTAGGCTACTCAGTAAGCAAGAAAAATAGCACTTTTTATTGAGTTAAAAATAACTTGATTTTACCAGTTAATTTTATTTTATATACATTTTGCTTGTGTTTTGAATTGATTTTGTGTGTTCGTTTGGTGATTACGTTACATAAAAAAATAAATTAACACAAATTATGAACACATACATTACACAGTATGAAAATGATCCAATCAAAGCTGTTAAAATTTCCAATACCCCTTTTAAAGCACAAGTAGGGGATGATGAGTTTAAAATATTTCAAATGAACATTCGTAGTGCACATAAAAATGTTAACGAGTTGTATGCTTTGTTAGACAATCTGTCTGTAAACTTTGAGGTCATAATTTTAAGCGAAACTTATCAAATACATGATGTGAATTTATTTAAAATACAGGGATACGATACTATTTATAATTACGGAAATCTAAATCAAAATGATGGAGTCATTGTATTTATTAAACAGAATATCAATTATACTACTCAAATAGTTCAAATAGATCAAATTAAAACTTTAAAAATATCAATTACTTTATCAAATAGCAAAAAAAATATTATTACAGCCATTTATCGTTCTCCAAGCACATGTCCCATTTCCTTTAATTTAAAACTTTTTCAATATTTATCTGAATTAGAAAAATGTAATGTAAATATAATAACCGGTGACATAAATATTGATTTACTAAGTAGTGACGACTATGTCGAAGAATATAAAAACATAATGAGTTATTTTGGTTTTTTATCATATATTAACGAATACCTATACAAGACTGCCGAGTTATAGTTGTCTAGATCACTTTTTTGTTTCAAATTCAAATAATACAAACAATTTAAATTGCAAATCTTACATTTTTCACTATAATATAACTGACCACTATCCAACTGCATTAACATTTCGCATTGAAAACGAGAAAATACCTCAATTACACTATAAATTATTTATAAATTACAACACGTTAAAATCGGATTTAAAGAAAGAAATGTGGGAGGATGTGTATAGTGGGGGAGATGTAGATGGTATCGCAAATTGTTTTATTAATAAGTTGAAATATTTCATTAACAAAAATACAATAAAAACAAAACAAAGAAATCAAAGAAAATATAAACAAAAATGGATGACAGTAGGCATACTTAAATCTATAACAAAAAAGAATAAATTATACAGGGCAATATTAAAAGATCCCGAAAATAACGAACTAAAAGAAAACTATAGAGTGTACAAAAATCATATAACTAAAATTATAAAAAAGGCGAAAAATAACTACTACTCAAAACAAATAGAGAACAACAAAAACTCAACAACGTCATTATGGAAATGTGTAAATAATCTGTGTGGAAAAGCCAAGTCAACAAATAAAATAGATTTTCTGGAGTTACAGGATGGTACTAAAATAAAGGAGAAGAATGACATTGCTAATCATTTTAATAATTATTTTAGTGAAATTGGGAAGATACTTTCAGATAATATCCCAGATATTGATTTCACAGAAAATGACCAGTGCCTAGAAAACACTATGTATTTACTCCCTACTAATGAAGTAGAAGTATTTAAAGTAATTGAAAAATTAAAAAATAAAAAGTCACCAGGAGAAGATAACATTCGTTCAGAAACGCTAAAAGAAATAAAACAGGAAATTGTAAAACCACTGACATTCTTAATAAATAGATGTTTTGAAGTGGGATGTTTTCCTCAAGTATTGAAAACTAGTATAATTAAATCGCTTCACAAAAATGGAAGTAAAACAATTGCTGAAAATTACAGACCAATTTCGTTATTATAAAATATTTCAAAAATAGTTGAAAAAGTTATAAAAGTCAGATTGGTAAAATTTTTTAAAAAATATAATATATTATCAGATCGGCAATTTGGTTTTAGAGAAGGTAAATCAACTGATGATGCAATACTTGAGTTAACTTCATACATTTATAATGCTTTAGACAAAAAAATCCTACAATAAGTATATTTCTAGATTTAACTAAAGCCTTCGATACAGTGTGTCATAAAAAACTTCTGCTTAAACTGTACAAATATGGAGTGAGAGGAACTGCTTATGAGTTATTAAAGAACTATTTAACAGGTCGAACACAATGTGTAGAAATTGAAGAATGTAAGAGCAGGCCAAGGTATGTCACTTTTGGGGTTCCTCAGGGTACTGTCCTTGGTCCGTTATTATTTACAACGTATATCAACAGTCTCCTATGTCTTCCTACAGAAGGTAAAATAATTAGTTTCGCAGATGATACAGCCATTCTATACTCAGCGTCAACATGGAATTTGTTAAAAAGCAAAATTGAGAATGATTTTCCAAATATATCCAAATGGATACAAGCTAATAAACTGACTTTGAATTATAATAAAACAATAGTATATTGTTTTACGAGCAAGGAATGATACTCATTTCCCACGAGTACGATGTTTGCAGCATGAGCCGCAGGCGAATGCTGCAAATCGTACGAGTGGGAAATGAGTTATTCCTTGCAAATCAAACACTATACTTTTTCTACGGTTATACCACATAATAAGACAATAATTCAAAAATAAATCAAATACAAAACAAAACATAACGATATAAGTTATATCATTTAAGTAAAATTAACCATTATTTACAATATTTACAGTTATCATACCTTAAATTGATTTGTTAATTCAGAAAAATAAGCTAAAAGCACAGTTTCTGAAACGGAATTTGTTGCCTTTTTCTTTTGCCAGGTGACGAAACTTTCATATGCATTCTGGTACTTATATTTAGAAATTTCGGAAATCAAATTCTGACAAGCTTCGTTTGCCGCTTCTCTTATTTCAGGAGGAGTTAATTCTAATTCATTTACATCACTACTTAACATTTTTACTTATATAACAATATAATTTAAATAATGTATTAAAAACTATCTGTTGTACCTGTCACTACTTTATTACTGTCAACCTGTACTATTAGTCAAATATATGAATACATGATTGTCAAAGTATACTTGATTAAGTGAAAACAATAAAGAAATGAACACTTTGTGTTATCAGATAAGGAAATGAGATATTTCTTTATTTGATATAACAACGTACCCCATTTCTTTAGGGATTACTGTCAAAAAACAATACATTTGTGTAATAACCGTAGAAAAAATATTTACCGTTCTCTTCCTACTTTAGTGGTTTACCGAATCTTGGAGCACTGAATGTTGGATTACAGACTACTATTCTGGAAAACGAGTGCATAAAATATTTGGGCATAGTGATAGATCGTCATATGAAATGGGACTTGCAAGCAAAACAGCTAATCAAAAAAATTAGGGGACATTTACCAAAATTCAAACATTTACGTGACTTCATAAATATAAATAAATTAAAGACAGTTTATTATTCGTTAGTTGAATCATTGCTATCTTACGGTATTATAGGTTGGGGAGGCATAAATGATTGTTTTTTACAAAAACTGCACGTTGTTCAAAAATGGATATTAAAAATCATGTATTGCAAACCAATTTCTTATCCAACAGATAAATTATATAATGAGTTACAAATAAAGGATATTAGGCAAATTTATTTTAAAAAAATGTTACTCTTGATTTTTCAAAAAAAAATTAAAATATCTTTTAAAGAACATGCTTATAATATACGTAGTAGAAATGATATTCTATTTCCTCGTAGTGACAAAACCATTGGCCAAAAATATGCATTATATTATGCTCCTAGAATTTTTGCTTTGTTGCCTCTAAGTACAAGATTAATAACAAATTATAAATTATATAAATCACATGTTAATAAATGGATACTACAAGAACACAGGTCAACATTTTCAAATTTATTAAATAATGTGATGTAGGTATGTGTATGTGCGTATATTTATGTACAATGTATATGTGTATTTTTGTAGATATGTAAATGTTTTTCGGGGTTCTAACCGATGGACATTTCTATATTTATGAACTGATTAGCTTATACCTAAACCATTTATTTATGTATATGTTTGTATATGGTGTATTATGTATTATGTACTTACCTGAATAAGACTGAAATCTCAATTTAAGACAATTTTACCCGGCAGAGACAATATTATATGATGTGACAATTAAACCCGGCTGTGACTATTTATGTTTATATTTATTATTTGTATTCATATTTCATTTTATTTTCATTTATTTTATTTTGTTATACTCACAAAAACAAGTAACCTAGTGTTACTTCTGTGATTCTCTGTTTATTTAATGTTTTTTTAAGTATTGTGTAATTATGTTATATTTTTTGAATAAACATTATTATTATATTATATTATATTTATAGTAAGTCTATGCTTCAAGCATATAATGATTTTGCCAAATCATTCAAATAAAAATTTCTAACGCCGGGCGCATGCATAGAAGTTTCTGCCGGTAGTCCCACTGACTACCACACCCGTTTATTTTATTCTGTTTTTATTATATTAAATTATGGTTTTTATCAAGTTATTAAAAAAATAAAAAAGTTATAAAATGTATGAAAACCATTTTACGAAAATTTAGAGAGTAGTAAATTATTTAAAAAAATTTAATAAATTCATAATAAGAATAAAAAATAGAAAAAATGAATATAATATCTACAATCCGTACCTATGTATGAATATGCAATGTACGTTATATTAAATATTTTATGTTGCACAAAAAAATAAAACTAAATAAATGAAACTTTTATGAATGAATAAATGAATCGTATTTAGTGTCGTTGTTCCATTTTCACTCAAATATATTTACAGGAATTTAAACGAAAATTTGTTAATTACATAATATAAAGTTATCACCGTCAACTGTCACTGTAAATTCTACTGACGTATCAAAGAGGAAAACTGTTTGAATAATGGTAAATATTGTTGTTTATCAAATTCCGTAATTATGTCACGTTTGATTTTTGTGACCTAGCAAAAATAAACTGATCGAACAGTAAAAAACATAACTCGTTAAAATTTATTATAAATATAAATATAATCACGCCAATAACAGATTTTAGTTTGTTTATGTGAAAAACGTATACAATTATGGTTTTATTTGATTTAAAACTTTAATCCAGTGGATATGTTAAATGTAAATACAGTTACTGTATCTGGACCTGGAAAGTTGGAAATCGTGAGCTACGCTCTATCAACACTGTGGTCAAATTAATCCTATCGACTTAGAACAGGTGACGATATTACCGAGGGATATTTTTCTAACGCCGCACTATGATTGTAGATTAAACGAGGGTCGATTGGCCCAGATAAATTACTACAATGCGGCCTAAAAGATGTTTCAGTGTTCACTTTGCCCATTTGACTATGAGGATTTCTGCGATTACTCTGACTTCAGGTTTCTGAAGCTCTAAGTGTAATTTAGAGTAGCACAGTAAAAGCCATCTTATCCTTTTTGCTTGTCTTGTCCTGTTGTATTTTTTCAATATGCTGCACTAAGTTTATTTTCTCAATTACGAACTTCATCCATAATGCGGCATGTAGAGATGCCACAGAAATGTTTAGGTCTGATAAAAGAATAAAACTAGCTTCTTCTTCTGCGAGACTATCGGTAATCTTATTTTTGATAATCCCTTTGTGTCCTGGAATCCACAGCAAAGTTACTTTGTTGTGCATAGACAATTGCTTAATAGATTGTTTGCAGTTCAGGGAGGCTGTTTTGGAGTTGGCCCTGGTAGATTGTAGAGTCTTTAAAGCACCTTGGCTATCGAAGACACTAGGATTTTCTATATTTAAAGCTTCTCCAGAAAAAAAACGATGCTTGCCAAGGCAAGATATAACATATAACGTATAAGACAAAGATATTAAAAAAATCCGAAGACATTAATATGACCATGAAAATTGAGTTGAAAATTGTTTTTTAAATGATTGTACTTGGCCAAATCAAATTAAATCGTGACTTGGAGATGCGCACTAGCATAAATATGAAATTTTGAGGGAGCTTATTTAATAAAAGTTCGTAAAGGTAATCTTTTTCTGTTACAAAGTTTAAGATACATTTTATTGTTGTGTTAAAGCTTAAAACCTCTCTCTGAAGTGGGCATTAAATTGTTTTATTTAAGCATTTGGGATGCCGTTTAATTCAGTTCGCAAATGAGAATGGTGCTACTTTTGTGGTCCAGTAACGACCCACATTTGTAGCCAGCAGCTATCATAGACAAAGTTTCCGCAATATGGTTACTATTAGATTTAATATGCACCTTAATCCATCTAAGGGTGATTGTGATCTTGGGCATTTGGTGAAAATATACACATTCCCGCATGTGGCTTCTTGTTGAGGCTGCTATGATTATGCTTGTGACTCCAGACTGAACTCTCTCTTTTTCTCATTCTTTTTATCTCCCTCTCTTTCTCTCTTTCTCTTTTTCTCTCTCTCACTGTCTGTATCTCTCTTTTTCTCTGTTTGTCTGACCCTATCTCTCTGTCTCCCTCTCTCCTCCCTCTGTCCCTCTCTCATCTCTCTCTATGAACTACTTCTCCTTGGTTTTATTCCAACACAATGTAACATACTCATCAAAGGTTCTGGTTGGTTTAGTTTTCATGACTTTTTTTATATCGAGGCATGCTTAAGTTTGAATTTGGTTTAGTGTTGTTTGGTGAATTTTTAACCTCCAAGAGTACCTAGCATATAATTACCGTGTCGATTTATATAGTGATTCTGGGAAATAGGTTCCAGTTTTGTTCTATGATCCAACGGCTTTATTCAGAAGATATATATGCCTTTTTAATTTCATTCTTGATGTTCAGGTAAGCTTGCTGTCGAGGGTAACAGATGCAATAACAATCTTATTATAGTGTTGTCTGTGGTATAAATTCAATCCACATATACTAGGTACCAGAAGTATAAAGACGATCAATTTAACATGTTTAAACGAGGGTGCATTATTAAATTACCTAAAAGGAATATGTGATGTTACAGAGCTTAAGCGTAAACGTAGCTATTAACTAAATTGAGATATACAGGTGATATATTTCCATAATCGAAAAATGTAATTCACTTAAGTAAATGTAATATTAGAGACTATGTAATTTGACCTTCTATACTCTCAATTTAATACTGATGAAAGTTTTCCAGTTAAGACGATTTTAAGCTACTAAAACAATAGTAAAATTCTCCGAAAACTAACAAACATTTTTAAATAAACTGTAACCAAAAATTTTCAAATGTTTTATAAACACTCAGATGTTAAATAGCGAGTTGTATCAAAAGAGGAAGGTTGTAATAACTAAACAGGATAAAGAGATTAACAAAGAAAATATATATTTGTACAAAACAAGTTTTCCAATAAAGAATTATGCATACTATTACTTTAACTACTAGTTGATTAGAAACTAAACTTAAGATTTAACAAAATAGCCGTTAAATTCAAAAGATAATTATTTTAAACCAAAAGCAGCAAACTGCAAACTGTAGTTCCCTTAAATAGACAAATGAACTGTAAATGTAAATGGATGCACTGCTTGAAAGGCTGATTAAATGCACCGAACTTACTCATCGAATCCTTGCCAACATTCAAACTGAGCTCATTCTGAATTCAGAACACTATATTATTCCATTGTACCTATAATAATACGTTTACTTTGTTAGGATATCAAGATACTAATACATTTTGGTTCATGTTTCAACATGTTTTACATTACCTAACGTATATGTTCATTAACAAACCTTTTATGAGACGGTAAACAATATTTTTTACATACAATTATAAAAAAATGTAACCAAAAATACTTATTATACTCCATTTCAAGAATTTTGGAATGTAGGTAGATATATAAAGGGAATTCTATCTCACTACTGATATTTTAGTTTCTAGATGGCCCTCTAAATGAAACACAAAGTCATGGTATTAAAATTGTAGGTATTTTTAACGCTTTAATGTTGGTATTTTGGTGCAGTCGCCATTATGGTTAAAACATCACTTGCAGCCTTAGAGGTAGCGTGTGACGTGCGTAAATTGTGACATTTAATAGAAAGATAGACTGCCATCTCACTAGTACGAGGTCTAGCTATTAAATAACGGGACTGGTTACGAAAAAAGGTTTTATTATAAAAATTATTCTACATTCGAACGCTTTCCTTTAATATACTCCCCTGCCCTCGCCACACACCTTTCCATACTTTTTTTTCCATTGATCAAAGCAGTGCTGGAAATTTTCTTTGGTGAGGCCCTTGAGAAGCTCTTCTGTTTCTGGCTTTACCGCTTCCATCGACTCAAATCGGGTCCCTTTCAAAGAAGATTTTATCATCGGAAAAAAAAAGTACTGGAGTGCGTTTATTGGCATAGTGCTGCTTCACAGATGACGCGTTATATGCAGGTGCGTTGTCCTGGTGTAAATGCCACGAGTTGTTATTCCACAACTCGGGCCATTTTTTTACGAATTCGTTCTCGAAGTGTTGCAAAACTGACAAGTAGCAAGTCTGGTTTACTGTTTGACCCTCTGAAACCCATTCAGTCATCACGATACCGTCAAAAAACATCAACATTGAAATGAATTTTAATTTGAACATCCTTGGTTTTTTGATTCTGGGTGGTTCAGGCACGATTGCCACGTTGTTTCAACATCGTATTGAAAAATCCACTTTTCGTCACAAGTAATAATGTTTTTCATCAGTCCGGGATCTTCTTTTTATTTTTTAAGGAAATCTGAGCACGAGCTCTTGGTCAGGAGTTAGGTTTTTTGGCAGCAACTTTGCACAGTCTTTGTCAAGTGTAATTCCTCGTGTAAACTGTTTCTAACTATTTCTTTATCGGCGTTTACAGCATCGGCAATCATCCGGATGCTCATTCGACGGTCTACACGCACAATTTGGTTGATTTTGGTCACTGTTTTCGGAGTTGAAAAACTGCAGGGCGACCTGGGCTATGTTCGTGTGCAGTACACTTTTCCCTCTCACTGAACCGTTTGTACCACTCAAAAAGACACGCACGATATAGATAACTGCAACAATTAATAGCACTCAGTTTTTTTTAATTTGAGATTGATATGTTGCTCTTGTTTTCCTTCACACATGGTTTTCGACACGAGAGAAAAACATGTTCGATTTAATCCGCTACTGCACAAATACTATAATAGTAACGAAAACGAGGTTTTCTAGATACTCAGCGGACTACTTCTTTTTGCCCTATCTCGCTAAGAGTGAGATAGTATTTGCTCTCTTTATTCCTCTTTCTTTTTCTAGTATAGGTTACGATTTAAGTACATTGCCTGCTACCTCTGGAAGTATATTACCTAAACTTGTAGCAATGTAGTCACTTCAGTACATTAACACCTAGAGCAGTAGTTATACAAAGCTGCCACCAGCTAATTATTGCAAAATAATCTGGATTGTTATGGAACAGAGCACTCATGGTTAGTGGTGGAGTCCTAACAAGTGTAAACATCATTTGTGAGTGTTACTAACTTTACTTTGTTAACCACGCTTCTTTTCCTTATGACCTTTAACTTTTGGTTCAAACAAACAACTCTTCTTTTTATTGCCATTTTTTGTGACCTTAGTGAAAGAAATGGTTTTGTCGCCTTAACGGATACTGTAATCATAATTTTAAGTCCATTGAGTGTAAATTTTTCAATCAAGTATAAACTTGATTAGTATTTTACCGACATTGAAGATGTTATCTTGGGGTAATAAAAGAAGAAGAAACGAAACTTTATATTTAAGAAAAAAAATTGTGAAAGAGCGCAACTTTTAGATTATATCATAAAATTATATATTCAATTACAATAATATTCACTTTGGAGATGGTTACCTTAATGGAATCTTATACTTCACGTCGAGAGAGAAGCTATTGAGAAGTCGAAGTATGGACCATTAGCAGAATATCTAGTTGTAAATGCATAGAGAAATGTCAGCAAAGGACAGCATTATTATTTCAATAACTAACTTGCGTCAGATTTTTATTATTAATGTGTATGTGTACATTTGTCGTTCGATGATGGTTTCAATGTTTAAATCATTGCTATTGTGCAGTGATTTGTCAATGTATAATTTACTATACAACAGCATTCAATATTTAAATTTTAATTTTTACGTTATTTCTTTTTAAGTCAAATGTATTATATTTCATTATATTCAGTATACACAACTAAATAGTTAAAAAATTGAGATGTGGTACTCCAGTAATAATCAAGAAGGAGAAGCATAGCTTTCTTTGACCGGACATACTAATGAAAAATATGTAAAAACTTATTTATTGTCGGAAATGTGTTAAATTTTGTGATCAAAGTGATCTCCGGAGTACCTGATGTTAAGGATAACTACTGTTAACGTCGTCTCCTGGAGTTTTTGGTAATATTGTTATACAATTAATCAAAATTGCATACTTGGAGGTTTTTGGGTTGCGAAAAACGAATATGACATTAAAAGTGATCTACGGAGTATCTGGTATACCCAGTATACTTACTGTTTACCTTGTCTTATGGAGTTTTTGGTAATATCGTTAGTTAAAACTCATAATTCGAGAGTTTTTGCACTAAATAAAAAAAAAATAGTTTTTTTGCAATAAATTCAATGAAACTCTAGGAGATGACGTAATGGTTGCGGTGGTGAGCACCAGATTCACCGTAGATCGCTCTTAATACAATATACGTTCTTAGCGAGCCCAAAAACCCTCTGAGTTTTAACTAATTGTTTGATAAATTCTGGAGACGAGGTATATAGTGTGCACAAGGTACTCCGGAGATCACTTTTACTGTCATATACGTTTTCAGGGAGCCCAGAAACCCCTGCCTAAGAAAATTGTAAAAATTTCAGCTAATAACTAACAAGTTCTGTTTGCGATGCACTTTACATGATCGCATAAGGTCACAAAGTTTCCTGCGTTTTAGCGCGGAGGAGAGTCTTTTAGGAAGTTCAGTTGCATCCGGTCTAGATAAATTTTGTACATACATTTCGTAGTGTTATAGTTTGTTATTTAATCATCGTTTAATAATTTTTTAAGCTCAACACGCCTTGGAGGCCTAGGGCTAAGAAGATTAGTAAGAATTTGTTTTTTTTTTAAGTCTTTTTATGCATTCTTTTACCACTTTCTTCTATTCACTTCTGTCCAATGCTTTTTCTTTCCAGTTCTCAATTTAACTTCTTTGCAAGTCTTCATACACGTTGTATTTTGATCTCTTTCTTGGTCTACCTTTCCTTCTCTTTTGTATTGGCTTTCGTGAGAGTATCATTTTCGGCATTCCTTCTTTGCCCATTCTTTCGATGTGTCCTAAATATTGTATTCTCTGCTATTTAATTACCGTCGTTTTTTTTTGGATCTTTATATAATTCTTTAAATTCTTTGTTATTTCTCCTTCTCCACAGATCATCTATTTTCACACCTTCATATATCGATCTTAGTATTTTTTTAAAAGGTTTATTTCTAATTTGTATCGCTTGCATATGTAACTGTGGGCCTGATAACTGTCTTGTATATTCTAGTTTTTACTTTCCTTGACAGCTGTTTGGATATCATTAGTTTTCGTAGTGCTCCATACTTTTTGTTTGCTTTTGCTATTTTTGCCTTAAAACTCTTGCTCCTCATGTCCCTTTTTATCTATTTGCACCCAGGTAAGTAACTTTTTTAACTTTTTTGAACATGTATGTTTTTTCTCCGTCTATTTCTAATATGTTGTCTTCTTTTTCTATTTCACTCATAACCATGTATTTTGTTTTCTCTTCATTTGTTGCAAGTCCAAGTTTGCCTCTTTTATTATATTCTTCATCAACCTTTTTAGTTTCTTCTTACTTGTTGTTCAGTATTAGGTCGTCTGCGAATGCTATACATTGGTGACCATTTCTAAATATTGTCTCATGCATGTTTATCATGCTTTTTCTAAATATTCCTTCCAATACCAGATTGAACAAAGCTGTTGAAAGTGGATCTCCTTGTCGTAGTCCTTCCTTTGTTTCAAAATTATTTGACTTATAACCTTTCGTTTGTTGTATTATCCTTAGTAATTTTTACCATTCTGATAAATTTTACTTGGTAGACCCATCTCTTTTATTAGTGGGTACATCTGCTGTTCTGTCATAGGCTTGCTATAATTTTTTTTACATAATGTAAATTTTGAGAATTTTAGTTTTGTATTATAATTACAACAAAATCCAAATCAACTACATACAGTTATTCACTTTTTCTCATTTCCTCTGGATAATTATGAGAAACACGATAGTGTTATAATCAGTGTGAGATCATTACAACCAAATTCAAATCAACTACATACAGTTATTAACTTTTTCTCATTTCCTCTGGATAATTATGAGAAACTCGATAGTGTTATAATCAGTGTGAGATCATTATTTACCGTAACTCAAATATTGTAGTGGTAGTGCGATTTCGTTTTATTTTCTAATTTTTGTTAAAAACCAAAGAAAATGAGCAATAATTACCTATAATCTTTTTTTTTTTTTTTCTGCTTATTTTAACAAAAAAAGAACATTATAGGTTAACAAAGTACTGACCCATAAAATATTTTATTTATTTTATGATTTTTCTACTAAATACAGAAATTTGTTGCAATCCAATTTTGAATTTTTGATTTTTAGCAACAGACCCATACAAAAACCTACATTGTTGATTTTCGTGGGTAAAATTTATTCAAGTTGTATTTTAAGTAAAAATTTTATCGAAAGTCATACTCATGTTGATCGTACACTTTTTAATTAAGAACAATCACGAACAGAATGCATTAGCGAATGGTCACATTTTCTCATAACTTGTGTTTAACTCATTCTGAATGTCTATTTTATACGCCACCTAACCTAATGCATGTTAATAAGGCCTTTTTCGTTGATGGCCTTACTGTGTAGCATCCAAACAGAAATGGAACATTGGCGTAACTTCGAGTTAATTATTTCGTATTCTTACCTACATTTTAATTAAAATTATTATTTTATTAATTTGGATGATGGTGATAAAATAATTTATATTTTTTTATATCTAATAAATACAAGGTCTTTAGTAAACTAATTATTTTTTTAAAATATCTCTTATTATTGAAAGTTATACAAATAAGAATACATTTAATGATATTAAGGAGAAATTGAAAAATGTCGCATCCAGAAGGACTTCAACCAGCAAGCTATATCTTAAAGCGGTACCGCTCCAAACCGTAAGCTACAGATGCCTTAGTCATTAGTAAGACTTTTGGTCGTTAAATTCAACTCATCTCGGATGTGACACTTACTCACTTCCTTCTCAAGCACATGTATGCACGACGTTAATGACAGAGATTATTTGTCAAATCGACAATTGAAACATCAAACTTATTTTTTTTTTGTGCTCAGTTTTATATTTTGATTATATGATTATATTTTAAAGGTTGCGTGTTTAAATCCTGCCCGATGCGACATTTTTTCAATTTCTCCTTTATGTGATTAAGGCCCAGTATTTACATCTCCAGATAAAGAATTTTATACTGAAGAATAAATGTTACCCGAAAGATAACCAAAATACCGTACTATCACCGTCTTATTACTCTATCTTTAAGATAAATCCTTCTAATTCTAAGGATAATCTATCTTAAGCTTGTTCCTACAGATTGTGATTTTATACAATAGATAAAAGTAAAGCAAATGTGCTTAGTAGGTACATTTTTAGAATAAATTTTTAACCGACTTCAATAAAGGAGGAGATTCTCAACACCACACTATTTTTTTCGGCATATCTCCGGCATTTGAAAAATTCTTTTTGCATTAAAAAGAGAATAAGCTCTGCAGTTAAGTTAATATGTTAATAATGGTGTATAACATAAAAACATAATAATCAGCCTGTTACTGTACCACTGTATGGGCAAAGGCCTCTTGTCAGAAGGACGGTATTCGGAAGGTTTTTAAAGAAAGTAGGTACCATCATGAATTTGCGCCCACACCTGACAATACCAAGTAATAACTTAAAAGCAAAAAATAACATCTTTATTTCTTAAAAAAATTGTAGCAACTAGGCATCTGATTTCGATTTTTTTGAAGTCAGCTCCAATGGCTATTAAATCTAGATTTCGAATGTTAGTAACTCAAATCATTTACAAAGATATAAACCATCAAGGATATAAACTTCAAGGAAATCGAAATCAGATGTCCAATTGCTTTCAATTTTTTTAAGAAAAAAGATTTTATTTCTTGCTTTTTAGTGCATTTTTTTTTCTTTTTTGTTTGAAAGCGGTACAGTTTTTTTTTATAACAAATTTTATCTTACAACCGAACCTAACAAATCCCTTGTTGTGATTTACCTAATCATAAAAGATTTTAAAGTTTGTTGTACCTGTTTTATTTGTTAACTAATTGCAAAAACTGTTTTTAAAAAGAAGTAGGTATATAACATTAACAATGGTTATTTTAGATGATTTGGAGATGTTTGGCGATGTTAATGTTTCTTTGTTATGAAATAAAAACAGAAAATCCTGAACAAAAATATAATGTTAAACCAAGAAAAACCATTTTAATAAATGGGACAATTTTAAATTCTTTATTAGATTCTGATTATCAAAAGCCAAACTGAAACTTTTCTTAAACTACCTTCATAATCGTACAATACTTTACCTTCACATATAAGTATGTTTATTTAACTTAGAAATCAAGGTGGAGCTATCAGACCCATGGACAAGTTGCTATTGACTTTAAGGTTCTTAGCGACAGGTGATTTCTATATTGGAGACTTTGGTGGAGTACTACAGCAGCATAAATAATAAAACAGGAAATAATTGCTATTTGTAATATATTTTACCACTTTGCTCAAAAGAGAGCTTATTTTAGTATATCTCCGTTTCCAATAGTTATCGGTGCAATTGATTGCACTCATGTACAAATTGTGTTTTCTGGTGGAGAAAACGCCGAAATATACCCTCATATGCTGAAACAGACATTATTTTAAGTGTACGTGCAGGTGACATCCCAATTTAAGCCTGTTCTTCCAGTGCAAGAGAGAAAAATATCGGAGCAGTGTTTCTCTTTTTAATGAGAGGAGCATACCAACCTCGGGATATTAATGCACCAAGGACCGATAGGTTTTCTTTTCTTTACAGATAATTAGATGTAGAAGCAAACATTTCTGCGATTATTATTCTCTCTCAGACTGGGACAACGGGCTTGAATTGAGACGTGCAATCTAGGTAGAAGTATATATGCGTACCTATATCATTTCTAAATTTAAGGTTAAAACTATTTTTGGTAATCCAAGATCATCTTCTTATTCACGATTAGCTAAACATCGCACTTACTAGATATTAGTTGGTGTTGTTGTGGCCAAGTTTAGAAACAATGAAGATTTTTAAAACGATTATACCACTCTTTAAATTGTTTCTTGCTTATACCTACACACATCATGAAAGGTATTCTGTATTATTTGAACTAGTCTTTTTCTGGTATTTAATGGTTCTTAATGGTATTTGGGAGGTAGTAGATGAAAAATCCGTATACACACTGCTAATTTTGTCCTGTTTATTTGTTAATAAATATTCAATATCGGCTTTACTTTTAATATAATAAAAATGTATCCATTTTTTCAACCTACGAGATTTTTAACATTCTAGCAAAAAATATAGACAGTCTCCCTTGTTCAATATATTTCATGCATAAATTTTAATAATATGTGAAAAATTTGCATATAAAAATTCTGTACTTTTTAGTGATTTTCTGATATTTATTATCTTGTATCGATGAAATATATGTAAATACAAAATATTTTATTCATTGTTTACGTATTATTTAAAAAATTTATTGTGTATACGAAATGCTCAAGTTTTTTATATTTCTAACTTATATTTGTTAATAATGTGTTATTATATTTTAATTTTTAGTATTTAAACCCATTTATAGACTAGTTTATATACAAAGTGTATCAACTGCGATTTAGTTTGCCCCGTAATAGTCCGTGAGCCAGCGCAAGTTAATTAATAAAAGTAACAGTATTTTGTTAAAAAATTTGGAAAATCGTTTTTCATTTATTTTTTGTGTCTAGCCTAGTTAAGGTCTAAATTTAGTAATCAAATGATCCAGAGTACAGATAAAAGAAAAGAAAAAAACGGTGTGGCAGTCACAGTGGGACTGCCGGTAGAAGATATAGTCCATTTCATCGTTTTTGGCCGATTTGATATTAGAAACCACTGAAATAAGATTAAACTGTCATCCAAGTTACCAATGGCGGACAGTTTTTTTTCTAAATTAGGTCGTGACTTTCTGAAACTATCAGTGTGGTTTGACATCTACAAAAATATGACATTAATAATTATAAATTCAATCCTTCAACAACGAGCCGTATATGACTGTTACTAGGAATGTGAATTAAGTCCAGACTTCCGTATTGAATACTTTTTATCTACAGGTAAAACAAGATGCAGTTACGTAAGTGTTGTATTAAAAAACAAACGTCCTCATTTAAATTTCTAACTTGCCTGTATCTGAGAGAGATGTAACTCTAAATTTACTTCGAGTATGATTTCTGTCATCGGCCAAAATCCGTGAAATGGACTATACTTCTATGCACACGCCTCTCAAGCCTATTAAAGTGAAGCAACACAAACCCTGGTCTGCTAGAGGCTTACGATTATCTTCTAAGAACCTGCGCTGTTTATCATATTTAAAAAAATTCTCAGATAGCGTCTCCTTCCAAAATTATGAAAAACTGTACAGGAAAACTTATATTAAAACTATTAAAGCCGCCAAGGATATGTATTACAATAGAAGATTGGGAAATGCGGGTAACATTGCTACCGAAACGGTGTCTTCCTATTTTGTGAATTCCCGTTTTGTGACTAGACCTTTTTCAGGAAAAATTTTTCCCATTTTGTGCCTAGCCAAATTTTTACCTGAAAAGATGAATTTCCTGTTTTGTGACTAGCCTAAAATAAAGCCACATATTATAATACTTAGGTACCTGATTTAATCATTTTAACTTAAAAATCATTTTTGTTTATAAAGTTGTCTTTTCTCATTTAACCCATTTAAATAAAAGTCATATGAAATATAAAATACATTTATTACAAAATAATATAACATTAAATAATCATCAGAGAAACTTATATACATTTTTAGTAAAATAATTGTTAAAGGAAAATTGTCATTGAATTTTTATTATGAATGCCAAATTTATTAAGCAATGGCCAACGTCCAATCTTCAACGAAGTCTGTAACTGTACGACGAATTCTTTCATCCAGCTGTACATATTTGGTTTTCCTTCGTTTCGGTGTCATATGTAACTCAACTTGTAGTTTTATATTGTCGAAATATGATGCTTTTTCTTTAAGTGCTTGTGTAAGCTCGAAAATGTTTGGATTTACCCTGACAATTTTTGTATTTAGCCGGTTGTGCCATCCTTCTAAGGAACTTGTAGTCCGGTGCAATTGGTTATAGCACACCCACATCAGTCCTAAAATGTTGTTGTCAAGCCACTGTTCCACAAAATAATCCTTAAATATTTCCAGAAGTAGATGATTTTCAAATTTCTCTATAATCCACATCCAATCGTCGTCCACCACTTTTTCAGGAGGAAGATGCAGCACACTTCCTTATGTGTGTACGCACTATTTCGTTTTCCTTGTATAGAGAAGTTAACCCAATTTCTTGTACTTTTCACCATAGACATTGGTTAAAATGAAAATTGCAACCAGTAATGTTTATATTAGGGAAGGTTTTCTTAAGTGCCTGGAAGGTAGCCACTTCAAAATCAATTGTAAAGTTTTTTGGTTTCCACTGTGGTTTATGTTCTTCAATTTTTATCTGGCATCAAGGCGAAATAACAGGAATAATATTGGTTTCAGTACCCGTGCTGCCAACATCGGCGTTGATTGTATAATTCTGCTGAAAATGTTTACAACAGCTTTTAAATGTCCCATCACCGAAAAAATTATTGGTTTCTACGAGTGTCTGTCGCGCTTTTGGCGACGCAAAAACCAATATTTTGTACTCTTCGCCATCTTCAAACCACAGAAAGTTATCAATTTATCCCTTCTCCGTCCATAAATAGAAAGTATAATATGCAAAACTTCCCCAAAAAAACATCTTTAAAGGGATTATCATTATCTTAATACGTTTCGGAGTCGGACAGTTCGACCACGGGCCAGGTACCTGTTTTAAGTACACCGGTTAGTTGGACCACGACCGCTCTTCGAGCGAATTAACGTTGTATTCTAAGAATTAAAACAATCACTATTTACTTAACATATTATTTATTATTGGGGTGAATTATAATAGGACATAATTTTTACAAAATCTTTTTGTGATAACAGGCCATTTCTATATTCTGATATCTTAGCTTTAATAAAATTATTTTTTTTCTGTGTTGCACTTTTTATTTTTTTGGTGGAACATTTTACTGAATTTATTTAAATATATGTTTCTGCTTGAAAGTTTATTAAAATATTTACGTTTCAGTATTGGGGAAAACCCAACATTTAAGAAATCATAAAATCACATTTTATTGTAGTCACAAAATGGGAATTCATTAGGGGTCTTTAACAGGTAAAAAATTCTCTAGGCACAAAATGGGAAAAATTTTAATCCAAAAAGGTCTAGTCACAAAACGGGAATTCACAAAATAGGAACGTGGTCTATTGTAAATGAATTAAGGAACCGGGCCTCTTCATCTAACAAAATTCCTACTTCAACAGAGAACTTAAACAACTTCTTTGTTAATGTAGCACAAAACTTAGTAGTGAGCTCCATAACTCCTTCCTACGATCCTCTTTCTTATCGCAGAAATGAAAATTTACACAGTTTCGTCATTTCACCTGTATCATTGGCTAAGCTTCGTAACACAATTAATGAGATTAAAAACAAATCATCTGCTGGAACAGATGGGCTTACTCTGAAAATGTTTTCAAATCTACCGGTAAACACTCTAAGCCATCAGACTAACTTGATTAACAAGTCACTTCAACTTGGAGTCTTTCCAAGCTGCCTTAAGACGGCGATAATTATTCACTTGCACAAAGGAGGTGATAAAGATCAAGCTTCAAACTATCGCCCAATAGTACTTCTCCCCACGTTGTCGAAGATTATCGAAAGATTGGTAAAAAAAGTTTGCTATCTTTTCTTTGCAAATATAAAATACTAACTCCCCAATAGTTTGAGCAATAAATCCACCAATGATGCTATGTTCTCGCTCTTTGACAATGTATACTCCAGTCTTAACAATCAGGACTCTACAGCAACAATCTTCTGCGACGTCTCTAAGGCCTTTGATTGTGTAAACCACAACATCTTAATTAACAAATTGCAACACTATGGGATTAGAGGAATACCACTCGAGTGGTTTAAATCTTATCTTACCTGCAGAAGTCAGCTGGTAAGGGTTGATGTGAGAACGTTCTCCTATAAGCCAATTGACTGTGGGGTACCTCAAGGTTCAGTTCTAGGTCCTATCTTATTTCTGCTCTTTATTAATGATATTGCTTACCTAAATATTAGTGGTAAAATCTGCCTTTTTGCAATTGATACTATTTTTAACTGGAGCAACCCAGATAGTAAATCCCTTTATAGTACCGTATCTTTTGTGACTTAGTCACCATTAAATCGTGGTGCGATTCTAACCTTCTTGCCTCAATCTCTCTAAAACTAAAATCTTATTATATAAAGGTACATTACAACCTTTTGAACTTAACAACAATAGTATCGAAATCGTTGATTCTGTAAACATCCTGGGTCTCATTGTTGACAACTCATTAAAATGGGATTTGCACATCAATGCATTGCCAAAAATATAATTTTCGCGTGTTTTGCGCTAAGATCAGTTTCCAAGGAATTAAACTTGTCAATAGCTCGAACAGTCTACTACACCCATTTTGAGTCCCTGGTAAAGATCAACTAAATCACTAGCTGAATATTGTAGTTCTCCTTGACAACTTTTCTTACCTATCTCCGATACGACATTCCATTCTGGGGTACGTGTTGTGCGACTTAATTTAACCCTATTTTCAAACTACAAAAGAGAGTTATCCGTTACATGTTGAGATTAAACAATATAACTCATTGTGGGGAATACTTTAAAAAATATCAAATTTTAACTCTTCCTTCTTTATTCATTTTTGAATCCGTTTGCTTAGTCCGTAAGCACTCGTCAGCAAATCCTGAAACGCCTTCTCACAACTATCCACTTAGGAATAGGGAGCTTGATCTTTGTTTACCAATCCCATCATTAGAGTTAATCAAAATCTCTATATTGTATAATGCGAAAAAGATGCACAATCGTCTGCATTTGAAAATCAAATCTATTACACTCTTTCCCGCATTCCGTAGAGCTTTAAAGGCACACTTATTGGAGAGACCTTTTTACACAGTAAATGAATTTTGCATATTATGATTTTATACTTCTAAATACACACTAATTTACTACTACAAGGAACTTTTTCTTTTTCTACTTCTCTTTTTTTGTATGACTTTCCATTTCTTAATTATACAAATATTACGATTTTTTTTGTATTTTGTTTATGTGTTGTGTAATGTTATATATTAACGTTTTTGTACTTTTTTTGTATATTTTTAGCTTTGTCGACAAATTGTATAATTTCTGACAATAAAGCATTTATTATTAGTAGAAACCATCTGACATTTGAAAATCTAAAATACATATTAGTCTTTGTTTTTGTATTAACCATGGAGACTAGACAAGGAGTACGAACTCCATGTATGCAAATAGGGCTATCAAAATAAGAGGGCGCTGGTGTTCCATTTGTACCAAAATGGCGACCAATGAGGGCGTAGTTTAAAATAAAATAAATAATTTTTAATTATTTCATTATTAATTTATTTACACAATGAAAAAAATAGTTCGATCTATCAGATATAAATAATAAAAACCAATATAATAATTTACGATTATTTAATTGTCTATATTCATACCGGTACAAAAGGAAAACTAGCGACGCTAGTGGTGAAAAAAGTAAACCTAATATGTACTATACCGTGGACAGATTTTGGCAATTCCTCCGGTCGAGTGCGTACTCCTTGTCTAGTCTCCATGGTATTAACTTTCAGACACTTCAATATGAGTGACAAATGATTTCTTTTATTTTAAAGTAAATTGATTTTTCAAATTTTCGAACAAGAGACAGCCATTGAAATCACCGTTATGTTTATCAACTAACTTTTCAGACCTCAAATTGCCCCAGACATGAATCGATTACGCCAAATCTATACACGATGGCTCACGGTTTATAAATAGAAAAAGATTCGTATTTTCTAACAAACATATAAAAAGTTTCTATTTATAAAGTACTGCAATTTTAAAACATCACAACTTTATTAGGTCGTTAAATCTTGTGAAAACACAGCTTTTTAGACTTTTCACGCACTAGTTTACCTATATGGATGACCACGAATTCAAACAATGTCACTGACCGCAAATAAACTAAGGTCAAGCGAATAATGACCATGTAGAATTTTGTATGTCTCGATCAGATCCTCACCGAGTCTGCTTTCTTGGAGGCAGCATAATCACAAAATTTCAAGACGTTCTTCTTGGAGAATACGAATTGGTAGAGAAAGTATAAAGATTTGTTTTTAAACTTGCTCAAGAACATGAATGTCTTTTGTAAGTAAAGTAAGGGTTCCAAATTGGTGCAGCATGGTACAAAATAGGACAGATGTAGGTTTTTTAAATAGTAGCTAATAATTATGGAGACAGATTTTTGAAAAATTGTCTAAACATTACTCGGTTAACCTTCTTGATGATTGACGTAATATAAGGTCCCACTTTAGGTCAATCGAAATTACAACCCAAAGATCTTTCTGTTGGGAAGAACTGGCAATATTTACAACATTGATATTGTAGTTCATAAGTGGGTTATTGTGACCTAAATGAAGAATGTTATATTTTTGTACATTGAGTTCTAGAATCTGAGTAGCACATCATTGTTTAATTCTACTCGTTAATGAGTTCTTTATAATTTAATAGAACTTGGTTTCATTTGAAATTCTGACTTAACATACTCTCTCAGCTAAAAAGGAACAAATCCAGGACAGCAATGGATCTCTAGACCAAAATGCTTCAATTTATAGAGCAGATGTTCGTGTGGATATTTATCGAAAGCCTTCTTAAAGTCAAGGTAAAATATGACAACAGAATTTTCCTCATCTGTTTCAAAAGTCCAGATATCGGTACAGTATTCTACAAGGTTTGAGATTGTAGACCGACCACGAAGGAAACAGTGTTGCTGTGTACGAAGAATGCCGTGTCTGTGGAAAAATCAATAAGCTCTTCAGTAATGATTCTTTCCATTCATTTGCAGCCTAAGCAAGTTAGCCTAATTTGTTAATAGTTAACAGGATTTAATTTGTCGCCGCTTTCAAAATCGACAAAACTACTGATTTCATCTAGTCGATAGGCATCAAGCACTCAGGAAGTGATCAGGTTATTATCTTTAGAAAAAGTGGGACTAAATTATGCATGAATGCTTGTTCTGAGGACCCGATGCGCTATCATCTTTGATTTTACTTATTAGATATAGTGTTTCTGTTTTGTTATTGATCAGGAAGAGTCTGAAAAGAGTCCATATTTTCTCTGGTGTAGGAATTTGAAAACTCTAAGACAAACAGATCAGCAACACGTTTAGGATCAGTAACAATATCATCATTCTGCCCATATAGAGTAAACGCAGTAATTTTGGAATCTATTGAGTGTTTGATATATTAAAAAAATTGCTTATTACTCTTACTATTGACAAGTTTTTGCTCATAAGCATAAGACATTTAGGCTTGTTTAATTCGAGTGGAGAGTAAATTTGAACAGTTTCTATAGTGGATAATCTATATTTATTCCAGAGATGACTTTTCCTGTTTATTTCTTGCTTTATTTCGAAATTAAACCACGATTTGGATCTCTTGGTCCTTAGTTTAAACAAAAATTGAACCTATCTATAAATTAACAAAATGATTGTAATTAAACCAACATTCTAATATATCTAATGCAATTGGTCCACACAGATAATTCAATTTAAAAATAACCTGAAAGTTTATCTATAAATTAATCAATTTTTATAATTCAGTTGTTCTAAAAGAAGTAATAAAAGTGTATGGTTAACATGGATAAAATTTTCATCGGTGCCACTGGTGAAAATTCTTTCCATGGAAGCTGTATGTTCTGTTTCAGCGTCAAACACATATAATGTACTCATGTTACAGCTAAGTATGCACTCCATATCTCTAACTCAAACAACATACCATAGTCTGCGTTAATTTATGTATGCAGAATTTAGCCCGCATAAACAAATAAGTGCATTATCAGAATACAGAAACAGAATAGATGTTTTTTGTTTCAAACAAAAAAATTTAAATGAATTTAAATGTTTGTAAAAAAATAAATTTAAAACTTACCACCATCAAATCCTCTCTTACACGTGATAGACACTGAATGGTGAGTAATATTGGCTAAAATGCATGAATGCGGAGGATCTGGTCTGCTGGCAGGAGTGATGTGAAATGTACATGGTGCTGCTTGGGGACCGATTTCATTTTGACCCCAACACTAAAAAATACGTAATATATTTATTTGGTACATTTTTTCATAAGATTAAAGTTAATATATAATTAAAAATAAAAATACTGACACAGGCTGTTATCCTATCGCAAAGTAAACATTTAATAAACAAATTTGGCAAGAAACCCCAGAAATCATTTGTCAATTTTTTTCACAACAAAAATGCTATTGGTTTCAATTGTTAGATAACCTTTTTGTTTAGTTGAAACCGTCTGGCTTTTGAAAATAGTAAAATACTAGTTTCTGTTGTCTGTATTCCAAGTTTACTGTTCTCGTTTTAGATGTCTGCAGTGTAATTATGGGCTCATTAATTGATTTTGGTTCTATAACTCCTAAAGGAATTAAATTTACTCTAAAAGATTTACACCCTCCTTAACTTTTAAGGTGCAGAATCGATTGTTTAACCTAAAAACTGCCTCTAACACCACAGCAATTATTTATTAAGCAAGATTTTACTGATCTAAAGCTGGATAACACAGTGTTAATACCAAAATAACAAGCCCCTTCCAACAATTTTTAATGTGTACAGCAATAAAAAATTGAACCAAAAGTTTGATTATACAACCGGTAGATTGTGGTGTGTTTTAATTTCTAGATCATTCACTTCTAAAAGTCGGGAATGGCTGGATCAACTTAGCTTATTTTGATCGTAGAATATTTGTGAAAGTTTAGAAATAAAAAGAAAAAATAAATAATAAGTAACGGACAATATAGAAAACAACAATTTAATTCTCCAAACAAAGTATATATTTATTGGATAGTTCTATAAATCAGTAATGGATGCATATATGTAATACGTGTAAGTTAATTTGTTTGATATCTAGGTTACAGATACCCGGTATATGGCGGTGTATTTCGAACCTAAACTAAAAGGAAATAGTAAAAAAAGAAAAAAGGGTAGAACAAAAGAAAACTAAGAAAATAAATTATGTAGTATGATGCCACCGTCAGGTGGCGCAGTTTATATCTCAAATTTAAACGAGCAATTCTTACTTAGTTGAGTACTATAAAGTCACCGTAAGGTGGAGCAATTGATATCTTATATATTTATGAGAAAAACACATCAGTGTTAATAGTCCAGCACGAATCGGCGCATGAGTACCGAAAACTATTCCACCTCAATTTTTTTATGCGATCCTCTTCAACCCCGTGCCAAATTGTTTATAACGAAATTGTTTAAACAAATACATGCAACTGTTATTTTTTAACCGGACAAATTTTTTTTATATTCTTTATTGAAATACAAAGAAAAAAGGTCCCTTGAATTTTTACGATAAAGTTAATATTTTCAGAGATATGATTTTTTAAAATTTCGAAAAATCTCAAATTTGGGAAATTTCGACCCTTGAAAAATATATTTAAAAAAATAACATATAAATAGTATACATTTTTTTAAATTCTTTATACAATAGTTACTAATGTTATTAATAGAGATTTTAAAAAATTTAATTATTTATACCTGTTTTTTAATTGTTAATTTCGCGCGCTTACAAGTACGCGTCGCTTACCCTTCTGGGTCTTGAATCGTTTTTTATCATTTATCTTAAAAACTATCAACTTTATCAAGATTGCTAAACAAAGCAATATTATTAATAATTAAATTGTCTACAACTTTTTTTGTATAATTTTTTTTCTGAAATCAATTTTTCAAATGTTATTTAAGCGTAAATCGGAACATGTAATTAAAATTTCTTTTTTATCAGTTTATATTACTTTTTTGTTATTATCTTAGTAATTTATTTATTTTATTATTTATTAATAACCAATAATAAAATTTAATGGTATTTGACCATTTTTTAAATTTACTTTTATACATAAGTTATAAAAATATATTGGGTACGCACTTAAATGTTGAGAAAAACCATTCAAATGAATAAATAAAATAAAAAATAATTTTATGTATATGTATCATAGTTAGTGCTTGTCAATTCTGAGCTGATTATTCTTTGTTTTTCAGTCTTTATTTCTTTCAAGGTTGTTAAACGTTGTAGCACCCATTACAGTGATTTCGTGTATTATTAACACTTTTAAAAGAATATATTTTTAATTTTTGTGTTTTTTCGTTGCAATAAGTGTATGTCATGTCGTTTTTAGTTGTTCCCAAAAAAAGAAAACATTCTGATGATACCCTATCATGTATTTTTTGTGAAATTGGAAAAAATGTAGTGAAAAATCCGAAGCCTGATACATATATAACTGTACAACGTGCAGCTTATCGACGAAAAGATAAGGCCGCTATCCGGTTTAAAAATTGGTTTATTTCTTCTCTTGACAAACAACCATTTTCGTGGCACAGACTGTGTTATACAAGTTACACAAGTGAAGAAAAAATTAGGCGAAGAGAAATACAGCTACATAATCAGGATGAAAATTTTAATTACATGTTCCGATTTACGCTTAAATAACATTTGAAAAATTGATTTCAGAAAAAAAATTATACAAAAAAAGTTGTAGACAATTTAATTATTAATAACATTGCTTTCTTTAGCAATCTTGATAAAGTTGATAGTTTTTAAGATAAATGATAAAAAACGATTCAAGACCCAGAAGGGTAAGCGACGCGTACTTGTAAGCGCGCGAAATTAACAATTAAAAAACAGGTATAAATAATTAAATTTTTTAAAATCTCTATTAATAACATTATTAACTATTGTATAAAGAATTTAAAAAAATGTATACTATTTATATGTTATTTTTTTAAATATATTTTTCAAGGGTCGAAAGTTCCCAAATTTGAGATTTTTCGAAATTTTAAAAAATCATATCTCTGAAAATATTAACTTTATCGTAAAAATTTAGGGGACCTTTTTGTATTTGTATTTCAATAAAGAATATAAAAAAAAATGTCCGGTTAAAAAATAACAATTGCATGTAATTGTTTAAACAATTTCGTTATAAACAATTTGGCACGGGGTTGCCCCCTGGCAACATGCATTTATATAATCAGTAGGGCAATTTAAAGAGGATCGCCTAAAAAAATTGAGGTGGAATAGTTTTCGGTACTCATGCGCCGATTCGTGCTGGACTATAAAGAGCTATTTCTATATCATTGGTGAAACTTTGTGTTTAAAAAAGTGTGCCTTGATTTTTATCTTATGAATTTGGATAGTTTTCATGAGTCCCTATGCGACTTCTTTACAGTTGATTTATAAAGATATAATGAATACAGTTTTTGGAGGTAATTTCTATTTTTCGCCCATATCTCTCTACCAGTCTCAGGCTATTCTGATACTCCGACCCCTTCTCTTTATATGAAAAAGACTGGTTTGTTTAAAAGAGGATAATTTCATTGCAATTGATTTTGCGCTTCAAAACGCAGAGGAGTATTTATTTTTTACCTCAAAACTGATTTCTTTATTGTATTCTTCTTGCTTTTGTTTCTATCCACCATATTGTTTTTTTTTGTTAATTTTTATAAACAACAAAAAAGTTTTTTCACATGTTTCATATTTCAGTTAATCCTTTTTGTTCATAGTTTTAGTTTTGCTAATAGGTACCTAGTATTGTTGTTTTGATTATTGAGATTATTTGTTTGAGATTTATTTGTTCTTTCTTTGTTAGTTATAGTTTTTCTCAAATTTTTATTTATGTCTTTACATTCTAGCTCTTAATTTAATTAATAATACTATTATTTCCATAGTTTTTTGTCTCTTTCTACTCTCTTTTGACTTTCTTATCACTTTTTATATCTTATCATTCCATCTTTCTTCTCGATTTCTGTATTTGCTTCTTGTTTTTTTATCTTCCTCTTGACATTTTATCTCTCCATACATTCTGGTCTCTTTTTATTCTCTTATGACTTACTATTCTCTTGACACGCTATTTTGTCTTTTGTCTTTCTCTTGACATTCAACCTCTTCATTTTTGTGACAAAATGACTAATGTTTCTTATAATCTCTAATTATTTTACTGTATTTTTGTTTATTTTATGTTTTTTCGCAACTACAGTATTATTCTTATACGCAAAAGTGTTAAAAATTAAGTTTGTAAATATTAAAAAGAAATGTGTTAAATTATTGGAGCAAAGTCCATATATCTTAAACAAAAATGCAAATGAACCATTTCTGCTTCTGAACTACGAACTTTATCGGAAAAAAAATCGCGCAGACAATAATGAATGTCTTTCTGGAGGCGGTGCAATCGGTTCTGTTAGTCAGAGCACGTTTGTGGTAAATGGGTGTTAAAACTTAAAAATTGGAATCTCCAAAAAACAGCTTTGAAAACTTATGGTCCTGAGTTGAAACGAAAGGCGAAGTTAAAACGGTTCTCGATAAGAGCAGAAGGGTCGAAGATCAAACAGTAATTTTCAACGGAAACGAAGCCATTTATGTAAGTCATCGAGTGATAAGAATAATGAGTCTAGGAAATTTTTTTTCTTGAATATATTATTAAATATTTAAAAAGTATGAATTGATTTCATATTTGTATATGTAACTAACCAACACAAACTAACAACGAACAGACGTAACTTTATTTTAATCTCTGACAAAATTTTGGAAATTGTAAAAAGTATACAAACAAGTTTATATTAAATGACATCAAGAAGAAATTGAAAAAATGTCGCATCTAGCAGGACTCGAACCCCCAAAATTTGCCTCTACGCGGGAACGATCTAACAACTAAGCTATGAATGCTTACTAATTATTTCGCTTTTGTTTTGTTAAATTCAACTCGTGTCACATGTAACACTTACTCACTTTCCCCTTATATAGCACGACGTTAATGAGGGAGAGATTTTGTCAAATCGACAATTGAAACATCAAACTCCAAGTCACTTTTTTGTGCTCTGTCTTATAAATTAATTAAATAATCGTTTACTATAAATCCATAGTTTCGATCGCCTAACCGAATTAAATCACAAGACACGAAAAAAGAGTTTAATCTTTCAAATCTCTCTCATGCTTTATGTCCTAAAGGAGAAAGTGATTAAGTGTCACAAGTGACTTAAGTTTAATTTAACAACCCAAAAGCGAAATAATTACAAAGCATTCATAGCTTAGTTTTTACAGCGATGCCGCATAGAGGAAAAAGTTGCAGGTTCGAGTCCTGCTGGATGCGACATTTTTTACCGCCTAACATTCATTTTACGTTTTTTCCATGTTTTTTTTACTATTTTGTTTTGGTTCTTTTTTTCATTTTTTCAATTTTAATCTTTTTTTTCAGTTGTCTTTTTTTGATTTTTTAGATTTTGCATTTATTTCGAATTTCTGTAATATTTTTTTTGGTTTTCTTTTTTCTGTTTTCTTTTTTTCCGTTTTTTTTCCGATTTTCAGATTGTTTCCCATTTTACTCTAGTTTTTCGTATGTTACGTGCTCTTTACTCATTTGTTACTATATTTCTGCTATGTTTTTAAGTTTTCCTCCCATTTTTAATTTTCCAGATTTTTCGTTTTTTTCCTTGTAGATTATATATTTTCCATTTAATTGAGTCAATTAAATAGTAAAAAGTCACACGGTGTTTAATTAGGTTAATACGGTGGTTATGGAACGATATAAGTTGAATTTTTGACCAAAAAGAAGCGAATAATCAATTCGGTGTGAAAAGCATTATTGTGATGCATCAACCATTAGTTGTCTTTCCGAAATTCCAGCTCCTTTTTGCGATAATGGAACAAAACTGTTGATGTGATCTTTTTGATCTTGATCGGTTAATACTGAATCTTAGGTATGTAGTACGAGAGCTAGTAACGTGGGGAAAGCAAGAATTTCAGGCCAGTCTTTAAATATGCTATCTCTCGAAATAACCTAAAAAGTTTTTTTGTAATATTATTATTTTTATTGACTTTTTTAAAACATAAATCTATTAGTGCGAGACATTTTTATTGTTGTTTATACTGTACTAAACAATAATTTTATTTTATTTGTTACATGTTTTAGTACAAATCAAATTTTGCGTCCCTTTCAATCGCTAAACATATAAATAATTAAAGACGTATTTTAATGCTCTGAGCGCGAGACAAGTAGGGGCAGAGGGAGAAAATGAAACTACATACTTTCACTCCTTTGATTGCTACAAGGAATAGAGGGATGTGCATGCTAATTATTATGTAGTCTATCTCACACCTGTCTTCTAGTTAATTGGAAGTTTAGCATGCACATCTCTTAAAAACGATTTCAATTGTTTAGCCGATACTTTATTCTCGTATATAAACTATTTAAGAGCAGTTTTACATCTATATACCCATATAAAGATCTATAAAAAAAATTTAGTTCAAGCTGTTTTAAATACTTCAGAATTATTAAGTTTTGAGGTGCAACGAAACGTATTTCTTGAAAGATGATCGAATGGAATTCTTAAAAAAAGAAGTAAAAGGTGTCAAGGGACACCCGGATGGAACGAAGTTCCTTTCGATTAATTAGTGAAGGAATTGTAATAAATTTTTGGAGTTTACTCCTTAAGAAACGATATATAAGGCGCCTGGTATGAAAAAAAATATAGGTAGTAAAATCGTGTGAAACAGTCACGTTGAGAAAAGTGTCACACGCAGGCGCAGTGAAGCAGAATAATAATATCACTTCTCTCTCTATGCTTTCCCCAAGAGAGAGAGAGAGAGAGAGAGACATGCGCACGCCGCACGGCTTAAAAGTGTTGTGTCGTGTCGTGCCAACTTTTCGTCTAAATTTTTTCCGTCTAGTCTCCTTCGCTACGCGCGATAAGGAACTACGTTTCAAAAACAGTAGGTTTCTACTATTAAAAAAATAACAAGTAACCAACTGTTTAAAATTATCCAAATTATCCAAATGTACAAAATCCAATTAATATATTTCAAAATTTGTCGAATGTTACCTGATTTGTATTTAGAATATAATAATATTTAAAATTAATCACGGCTAGTTCGGAGAGTTTTGACCAAACTACGAATATTTGTTGAATATATGAGTTAATGAGACCATGCTTTGAAACTAATGGCACATATGAAACAAAGTTTATTCGAATCAAAATCTCTAGTTAATACCAAAACTTTGACGGACCAAAATTGACTAGACGTGTTGCACTGACAAACATCAAAGTCCATTGTTCTAAGCTCATAATATGCTTGAGGAAGATGCAAGAAAATTAGGATTAGTTGTAAATAAATATAAAACTATATAAATGGTAATACATAAAAATAAAATGAATTTATCAAGTTAAAATCAATAACGAATGATTGCAATAAAAAAAATGTAAACGAGTATTTGGGAGTACCTAAACATAATATAAGAGACTACTATAATGAGTTAAGGCAGTAGTAAAGTCTTGAAAGCCAAAAAATTATTTGAACACAGCAAAAATTCAAAAATACTAAATATCATTTCACCAGTGGGATACGACACTTATTTTTAGACAATAAATAAGATAGATCAAAGCCTAGGAAAAGAAAACTTTTTAGTGAGAAAGTGGCACAAAAACAGAAGTGGTCGTTATCGAAAACAAAACACTAATCATAAAAAAAGTCAAAGCGAAAAAAAAATAAAAAGAATAAATCTTTTAAAGAAGATGAGAAATACTAAGAACAAATGGTTTAAAGCAGTCAGAGAAGGTTTAAAGGATATAGAAATAACAAGTTGAGCAGAAGAGCAAAAAATATAAAAAAGTGGAAAAAGACGACTATTGGGCATTACAAAAAATGTTGATTAGTTTTTTTTAATGTTTACAAATAGTTGGGGTAAATTCATTTTGAGGGGTAGTTAACTGATAAACATGTTATTTATTTGAAGTTAAAGTTAAAAAATAAAATAAAATATGTCTAATTAGAAAAAGAATATATACTCAAAATAAGTAATTAAAAAAGTCGGAGAAGTAAGAAGTAGAAGCCAAAGCAAGGAGATAAAATTGCAGAGTAAGCACAGAAAGCCGGTGCTAGTAAAACAGTAGAGCAAAGCAAAGCATCCATAACTCGATTTTTTTTCAAAATACATTTATTGGCTAGGATTCGACATCCCTCCTTAACTCTTTGCTGCTGCTCCTCGAGGTTATTCACAGAAGTGGCGTATACGAAATTTTTCCTCAAAGGAAATGGTCAAGGTTTAAATCAGGCAATCTCGCAGGTCATGTTACAGGTCCGCCCCTTCCTATCCATATTTCTCCAAACGAGTCGTCTAAATGCTCTCTCACGGCAGTTGAAAAATGGGCCAGAACACCATCGAGCTAGAACCACATTTGATATCTTTGTATTAAAGGAATATCATCTAAAATATTACCCAATGTGTTCTGCAAAAAGGTAATTGGTTAGGTAGAACAGTATTCTCCAAACCGTTAAATTGCGGACATATGTTTATTTATTAAGGCTTTTCTGCGTATTTTGGGCCATACTACCACCCATTTTATATACTATATATAACGAACGGATCGGTTTTTGACAGTCTTATAACAGAAAGATGAAAAAAATGATACGATCGTATCTTGCGCAATTCTGTCAATATATCCAGATACATAACCAGAGCACATGATGCTGCGACATATATATATATATATATATATATATATATATATATATATATATATAGATATATATATATATATATAAAGGAGGATAACGGGCAATGTACGCAACAAGGATCATAGGTTACAAGTAGGAATGGTAACCGCAGTCATGCATGTTTCTGGCTCATTAGCCGTCATCAGTGCGGCATAACCAAGAAGAGTATTGCACTTGGCTAGCAAAAGTGTTGGGTACTTGGGAGCAAAGGATGTTGGGAAAACATGTGTCAAGAAACACAAAAAACACAAAAACAGATGACGGCTAATGAGCCAGAAACATGCATGTCTGCGGTTACCATTCCTACTTGTAACCTATGATACTTGTTGCGTACATTGCCCGTTTTCCTCCTTTTTTTTTATGTTGATGCGCGTTTGCTTGGCACTTTGTTTATATATAATATATATATATATATATATATATATATATATATATATATATATATATATATTGTTAGCTAGTTTGTTTGCAATATATGATAAGATTGAAAATTAATCATGGCTAGTTAGTGAATATTTAATGAGACTATGCTTTGAAACTAAGCGCATAGGAGTATATGAAACAAAGTTTTACAAATTAAAATCTCTTCTCTCTTCCGAACATCAAAACTTTGACGGACCAAAATTTGCTTTCAAACATCGAAACTTTGACGGACCAACATTTGTTGCAACGAGACACATCAAAGTCCATTGTTCGAAAACCATAATATATTTAGTCTTAATTATTATTGTATAATTTAGTTAATAATAATAATAACAGTATGTTAAAAAAACTTATAGAATAAAACAAAGAATAAGTATGATTTGAAAAGAGAGTGTACATAAAGATAAAAAAAAACTTTAAACATCATAACTGGAGTACGGAAGCCTTTGTGGTGAAAAGATAGGGTGACACTGGAACATTCTAATCATCACAAAGTTGAAGGCATAGATAGAAAAAAAAAGAGAGTTGAGAGAAAGGGTCTTGAGAACAAGTGCAGCAGAGAGGATAACGAAGTATAGGAGGGATTACCGAAACAGGACAGATAATAAATATATTACTGGATCCCTTAACCCAATTTTATGTGACAAAAAAATCTGAACAGAAACGAAAATAACAATGTAGGAAAGTATAGTAAAGAGCGCAAGGATCTATGGTGCAAAACTGGGACATAAACACAAGAATTAAAATTAAAGAGAAAATACTCAGTACGGAAATAAACTTATTGAGAAGAAGCTGTTAGGTATCGGTATTGGAACATATAAACAAACAATCAAAGATGGCATTGAGATGGAAAAAAACTATAATAGAAAAAGAAGAAAGAGGGAACGACCAAGGAGAAGCTGGAGAGATGATATACAGGAAGCAGAATTGCAGAATTCACGCACCTAGAGATTTTATTTATTGAAATGAGTCCCAGGGGAGGAATTCTATATCAATATATATATATATATATATATATATATATATATATATATATATATATATATATATATATATATATATATGAAAATTTAGGTTTGATTTTTTGATATTTGATATTGCAAATCAATTGAAAAAGTAATTAGGAATTATGGGATGTAAATGCTCTTTACATTGGGTGTAGAATAACCAGAAACCTTTGGGTGTAATCTGTCCTCTGCAGATTTTTAAAGTCAGATAATGATTTGAATGATTTGAATAGATTTGAATAGAGGAGCTGGTTAAATAAATTTTAAATTTGTACTAGTATGATGGGTTATTCTTCTTCTTCCTTCTGTATAAGCGCATTTTACCCGTTTTTCTTTGAATACTTGCCTTTTTTTAATCTGGAAAAAAATTGATACGCCTTTCAGTGTTTCTTTGTCCTTCTGGTAATTTGTTCCTTTTTATTTTTACAATTTTTACTTTTGACATGCGATCAATGTGCTCGTTCCGGTCCATTTTACTTTCTCTCTTCTCCAGTAGGTACCCAGTTATTGATGTTTATCTAATGTGCATTTTTCTTTCTCTATTCGCCATTCAACGAGCTAACGTTAGTTCTGTGTTTTCTAATAGTCTTTTACGTCTGTGTCAACATTTTCATATTTAGATTTGTCAAAGCAACACTACTTAAATTTTCCTTCTTCGTGTATAACTTTATCGTCGACCATATGCTTCCATATTATCATCGTCATAGTGTTCATTTTTACTGACAATATTACCATATTATAGTTTTTCTTTGTTTTAATAACTGACATAATAATGTTAGGAGATCATTTTAACTCTCCGCCAATGGCACTGCATTGTATATATAAAACAGAATTTTAACTTCTGAATTTTTCATTTTATATTCTTCAAGTTTGTGCCCTTGTTTTATGTCATCAATAACTAGATTAAACAAGAATCGGCTTGGATGCCATTACTTATACAGATATTTGCTCGGTTAGCTCTCCGTTAATTTTTGCATGAATTTTGTTTTCTGAATATATATTATTTTCGATTATTTTTATGACGTCTGGTATTTGTGTCTTGGAGAAGGTATTTTACGTCTTTTAACTGTATTAGGTAAAATGCTTTTTAAAGATGGATAAAACCAATATGAACGCCGGTCGATTATATTCTATCGACTTTTGTGTTTTTTGTTTTCTGTGCAGGATTTCCATGACCTAAATCCATGTTTTTATCTGCAAGTGACATACATTTCTTTATTTCGTTTGATATTATTTTTGGATTTAATTTCAAGATGCTACAAATTGGATTTATTTCGATGATCATTAAAAAAATTGAACGGGCTTCAATTACAAATATGCACTAAAAAGCAAAAAACTTTATTTTTTAAAAAAATTGTAAACAACTAGTTATCAGATTAAATAGATCTGGAGTGTTTTTTTAACAGATTAATGTTTAACATTATATTGTTTAAAAAATATAAAATATAAAATAAAAACGTATTCCCAATAGCAAACTATTCTAAAAATACTATTTTGTCTGAAAAATTCAGATAGTTTGGAACTCCCTTTATTCATGAAATCGAAATTTGATCTTTGCGAGAGCTGACAACAATGTTTGAAATAAGAACGACCACACAGGAATAGATTACAACTGCGTGGGTTTTATAATTATGAATTTTTAACAAACTTTTCTGATTTGTGATGGCTACAATACCAAGATAATTAAAATAATAGTAGTAATGAATAGTAATAAAACAATCAATAGTATTCTATATTGATTTCCCAACTGACCTGCAAAGTGCCGTAGTCCGCTGCGACTCTCGGAATGTAAGTCAAAATGCTGCTTCCAGAAGTTTCGGTCTTGAAGTCAGTGAGTTCGCGAAAAACCCCTGGGGTGCTGTTAAAACTCCAACGGAATGTCGTAGCTACGGGTTCGGCATCGACCTGAAAACAAAAAGTGCCGAAAAAGGTAAAATTGCTTAGGGAATTTGAATGAACTTTGACCAGGTTAATATCGGTAAATGATGAGTTACATTTAATTTTTTTTTGGTTAATAATATGTTGCTTGTCAGTTATACTTTATTCTTATTTGCTTGTTAACAAAATTATTCTGGGATAAATATATTTATTACGGTGGTAATAATCCTTTTTTCCATCCCCAGCTATAACCCATAATAGCAAAAGAACTTCCATTTACGTGATTTTGAAATTTGGGTTCATCCGTGTTTTAACGTGGTTGTACCGAGCAAATTGCCAAAAGTAGCATATTTTTCAATATTTTTTCTTAAGTTCGTTGCTACATTTAAAATCTAAATTTTTCATAGTAATTTCATCTATTTTAAAGAAAACATGCTCACTAGCTTTGGCGCCCCCTTATTTATATACTCTTCAATATACTCTCCATTCGTATCCCGACACCTGTCCACGCAAATCTTCCACTATGTGAAGCAGTGCTACAGGTCATCTTCCGATAGGCTGCTGTTTTACGTCCTCTATAGGCGGTTTCACTTCAAACAGGATTTGATTTTTGAGAACAGGTAGAAGTCACAGGGTGCTAAGTCTGGTGAATAGTGCGCATGTTCCAAGACAATAAACTGGTTTTTGACCACATAGTCCTTGGCAGACCATTTTCATGTGGACTACACCGCATATATGAAAGAAAAAAATCAAAATCGTTTTGAATTTGAACTTGGCCATCCTCGCTTTTTTTGGTTTTCAAAGAGTTTGGAGACTTCCAGTGCATTGACTGTCTCATGGTTCAGGGTCATATTGGAAAATCTAAGTTTCATCGCAAGTTCTTACCCTTGGCAAGATGTTTGATGCATCTTTTGTTTCTCTGTGATTAGACTGGGCACAAACTTAGCACATATTTTCCTCTTCTAAAATTAATCATGCAAAGTTTGTCTCGGAGTTTCTTCATTCATATTCACATCTCTAGCGATAGCCCCGATACTTAATCGACGATCTTTTTTAACTATTTTGGACACTTTTTGAACTTTCAAGTCGCTTTTTGAAGTACCACTGTATTAGAGTGGCCGGGAATTTTAACATAAGGGCAAGGGATATATTTAGAACAAAACTACGCCACTTTTATTCTTCTCGCTGTGCAGATGTTCTTTAAAAACATAAGTGTTGGAACTCAATTGCCAGACCTCATAGTTAAACTGATACTAGGCACTTCTGTTCTTTAGTTTTTTGTATAATTTATCCTATATTAGTTAAATTGATACTAAACTCCTTAGTTCGTTATTTCTTTATATCCTTTGACGTCCTTTTCTAAAATTTTCTCATTACCATTTACGACGTATCATTCCAAAAGCTTGGCGGAAAATCCTGGTATTTTTAAAATGGTCTATATAATTTACTGACTCCTAAAAAAAGCCATATTTGTGCAGTAGAGCTAATTATATTCTCATAAGACATTCAAAAAGTTTTTTTTTTGTCTTTTCCGTTTTTATTCAGAGTTTGGTACAATTATCGATTGTATACTGCGACTTTTTTAAATAAATTGCAATAAAATTAGAATGCGGTGTAAGTTGTATATCATGGTAATCATTTGTTGGTTTATCGGTATCGCTACAGAGATATAGTGGCTTCTAATAGGATACACAGCTGTCGCTTTGCTCCGTAATATATTAGTGTAACTGTGACACAGCTTGACATTTTCGTTGATATGTATACATATACCTCTACTTCTATAGTTGAACTACCGAAGACAAACTGTGGCATTTGTTATATTACCTCATCCTGATGCTTACAACAAATGCTCGTTACGCCGCAGGTGCATTTCTGAGTTTCAGAAGGTATAATATGCATTTAGAATGTAACTGAATATAAATTATTGTTTCACTGCCAACATTATGTTGTGTCTGTACTTTTTTCTTAATGTTTTACCTAAATAAAGGATATAATTTCGTAACTTATACATTGCTGACTTGGAAAAGTGAAAATGCTTCAATTACGAGGTCTTTTGAACAAGTGAATCTCAACAGTAAAGCATTACAAACGTATCGGTTACTCATCGTCGACAATAGCTCATGCATAGAGTGTATTTGTTTCCAGATTCGCTTTTGCGTTTGTTAAAAATGACTCAACGATTAGATTAATGAATTTGCATGACATTTTGGTTTGGAAACTTATCCAATGATGCTAAAGGCTTTTGCGTATGGACGAACCATAAATAAAAGAATGTATTTTTAAAATCTGCTGATGGTAATCCTTGTGTTGGCTTATCTTTAATGACAACAGCACTGTATAATATCGAACGCGCTGATGTTTCTAAATTTAATAGCTACAAAATGACGAAAACTAATAAGTTCAGAGCAAACATCTCGCTGTATCCTCCATCCTCCCTTACGCAAGCCTGGGACTCCTTCACACATGCCTTTGTTACTAGTACTAGTTTGTTTATTCTAAATTCCATCGTCTCCCAATTTTCTCTCTTCTGTCTTTTGTTATTGATCTGCTTTCTGAGTTATACATCAATGCTGGTCTTACAACTCTCTTGAACAGTATACCTTTCATCTTCGCACTTATTCTTCTTCAGTTGATCCATTCACATTTAATTCTATGATTTTAAACCTTTTCTAGCACAGACCATAAAAATTTAAAGTTTTGAACAGCTGGCAACACTTGGTCCTGCAGATTGATTTTAAGTCTATTCCTTTGGTCTGTTTTCAGTCTTCGTTCTACTCATTGTCAACCTCCTTTCAAATGATTTTCTCCATTTGTCAAGTTTTCATTCTAGTCTCTTCTTTCTATATTTATTTGAATTGTGTTAAAGACAAAAATGTTAAAGACTTTTATTTAAAGATCATCATAATTACGAGCAAATAACATACCTGTCCACTAGACCTTTTAAAAAGCTACTAAATCTATAACCATTAAAAACAGCAAGCAAATTATGTTGGTCTCAATTACTACCTACTAATTTTATAAAAATAATATTTCCTGTAATTATATTTTAGTTAGTCCTGTATATGAATAAAAAATCAATCTATATCTAGGAAACGTTTCAGAACTCATATTATGCATGGAATGTGAGTTAAATGTTACATCGCTAAATTTCTCTTTCTGATAAACTGTAAACTCAATACATTGAAGTTAAAAAGCGCGGGTAAATAAGTGGAAACATTTTTAAAGTGACAAAAACAAACCTCAGTGACACATGCCCTAAAACAAAAACAAATAAATTTCAAAGTAAATGCGATACTTTGCAAGAGGAAAATTTATGATATCAATTTGTAACCAAGAAGAGACTTAACAAAAAGTAACATGGGACAAGACTCTTAAGTGATATTGATGCTGGATCCTCATTGTTTTGTGTATTCTCTGACACTGTCCAGCTCACAAACGATTTGTTATGATTTAATCAAATAGAACATAGAGTGTAACAATATATGAAGGTTCTAAGCCCAAAAAAATTAGTAACATTATATATAATAAAAAACGTTATCTACTTAATGTCAGATAGGTGATAACACATCTAGTTAAAGGTAAACTTGTTGTTTAAATTTTTCGAAGAAACATATTTTTTGTGTACTAATTATTTGTGAAAAAAAGAAATTAGATAAATAAAGAAAGATATAATCCGATAGGACTCTAACCTGCGATCTCTAGGTACCTATAACTGGTAACACATTTAACCATTCGGTCACAGATGTCTTAATGCTCAATCTGCTTTTTTAATTATATCTTGAATCAACTCATATCGCATATCAATTCCACGTTAAGCATATATATGACGTTAATAAGAAATAGAAAAAGATTATTTGTCGATTCGACATCAAACTCCAAGTTAATTTTTTAAACCATTATCTTATATTTTTATTCGGCTGACTACCCACTAAGTCATCTGTGGCCGACTGGTTAAAGGCGTTACTGGCTACAGGTGAAGGTTGGAAATTCAAGGTAATGTCACTGGCGCTATGCGATCGTGTCCTAATGCGGCATTGAAGGTAATTCTCTTACATTTAAATGTAGAGAGAATTGCACTGGAAAGTGTTTACAGGTTAATAGCGACTAAGTATCTGTAACCTGGTGATTTTACAGAACATTTTGGGAATTTAAGGTCAGCTCAAGCCATAAAGAAAGCGGAGCTTTTAGCAATAGACTTCTGTGCTCAAAACGCATTCAAAAACACCTCAATTTAGAAAATTTGTTACCTTAGATGGCTTGGCTGATTTGAAAACTCTATAATCTACCACGTTCGATTGCAAAACAGCCTTAAACTGCAAACAATCTCTTAAGCAACTGGCTTGATACAACAAAATAACTTTGCTGTGAATACCAGGACATAAATGGCACATCAAAAAGCCGCATTATGGAGGAAGCTTGTATTTGTGACAAGGAACTTAGTGCAGCCTACTGGAAAAACACTCCAGGCCAAATATAAGCGCAAAGGTTAATACGGTCTTCACTGCGCTACTCTTGATTACTCTTATAGTTTCAGAAACCTGAATTTAGAGCAATTCGCAGAAATTCTCACAAGGTCAATTGGGCCAATCGACCCCACTTATAATCTACAATCTTCAATATCATTTCTTGTTGGTCTCATTTTTAAAGTTCAAAAATATTCTTTCATGTTTCATAGATTTCAAAAAAGCATTTCATAAAGTCCAATATGTTTAACAATATCCAATGTTTATTGCGAACAATTACTCAAATAAGCACTTAACAGATGACGTAAAAACCAAGAGAGAATTAATTAATTTAATTGATCAGTAATTACATCACACCGCTGAAGGTTTACAAATTTTACTTAAGCATATTTACGAAGTGCGAGGAAATATCAGTATCAAAATAATTTGTCACTGTAACCCGTATCATCCAGATATAAACCTCCAATTAAATAGAATACAACTTAAAATTATGGATGAGTTCACATATTTGGGAACTATAACGGATCAGCAGATATAGGAAAAAATCCAATTTAATGGCACTTTGGATGCACAACTATTAAGAAAAAAGAAAACTTTTGGGACTCGGTGAATTTCGATGGAAGTGAAGCTTTAAATCATATCTTTGACGCAAAAAGGAACATTGAAAATTACTTAAAGTGGGTAAAACGAGAGATAGAGGGGTCACGAGAATTTCTGTTACCCTTTTCTTTCATCACAAAACCTCTTCATAACTTAATATTAAAAACTTCGCTTTGATAAAACATATAGTTACACTAATAACTAAATATTCTTCATATTTTCTTAGTGGCATCTAATGTATATTTTCAATGTGAGTCAGTTTTTGCCACTAAAAAAAAAAATTTGCGATTCTGCGCTGTTCTCAGGAGTGTATGCGAATCAAGTCCTGTGCAGTCACGGATGTTCTTTAGCCACGAACATTGTCTTTGACCAGGTCCTCTGCGACCCTCTATTTTTCCTTCCAAGATGAGTTTTGGGAGTACGTATTTCTGGCGCTGAGATATGTGTTCTAGATATGAGGTCTTTCTTATCTTACTTGCTGTTAGCAACTCTCTGTGTTTTTTCATTCTTTGTAGAAATTCTTTATTCGTGAGGTGATCTACCGAGGATTTAATGAGCACACGTTGAATTATCCACATTTCAAAAGCCTCGAGGCGATTCATTTTACCTTCTTTCATTGTTCAAGCCTTAATTCCATACAACAAAACTGGATACACATTAGCAGTTGACGAATCTAAGTCTTTTTGCTATTCTGAGGCTACGATCACTTGACAAATTCCGCATCTTGAGGCAAATTGCTTTTGCTTTCTCTACCAACAGTCCAAGTATTTGAACCTTGATACTTGTTGAAATGGTTTCCCGTAAATGGTTATCTTTGTTTGTACATTCGGGTTTTAGCTTATGGCCATAACATTAGTCTTCGCAATATTTCTAATTGGGTCAAGCTTGTCGCCTTTTTAATTAGCCTGTTTGCTATCGTTTGTATGTCGTCTGCCCTCTCAGCTAATATCGCTGTGTCATCAGTGTATTATATATTGCAGAGAGGTTTTTCATTAATTTTTATGCCTTTCTTTTGGGCGCTCATACACTTTGTAAAAGATGGATTCTGAGTGGACATTTAATAAAGTGGGCAATAGTACACATCCTTGTATAACTCCGCAATTAATGGGTGTTTCACTTGTTAGTCCGCTTTCCAATCTTACGGATGCTACTTGGTGTCTATATAGGTGAAACAGAATTTGTATGTCGTTGTCATCCAATCGCTTTGCATCCAAAATGGTCATTAACTCAAAATGGTTATATGAAGTAAATATATACTACTCTTATTTTTTCTAGGAGTACGGATATGCTGAAGAGTGCTTCTCTAGTCCCGAGTCCCGATTAATTTTAAAGGATGTGGACCCTCTTTAAAATCTGAAAATGCCTACCAAAAGATAAACAAATATAAAAAAACTTAAAAAATCAAAAAATGCAATAATAAAAGAAGAGTTTTTGTTCATTTATATTTTTTTTTTGTGAACAACCGGTCTGTTTGTCGAAAAGAATCGATAATAAATTAGAAATTAAACAAATTAATGAAGAAGTACTGCAGGGAGTTAGTCAGCATAGAGAAATTTCTAATATTGCTAAATACCCAAAAATGTCTTATTTGGGTTATATATTGAAAGGAAACCAATATAGAATAATATAAATTATTCCCAGAGGAGAAATAGAAACAGAAAATTAAAGAAGTCTAACTATATACAATAATTTTTTGGTTGAGAAATGTTACATAGTGGACCGTTGTATAAAACAAAGTACAACTTTTCCATTGGTCAACTTCGGGTAAGAATGATCTGGTATAAAAAGACAAAGATGATTAATCACATCATTTTTCATAGTAAAACTAAAGAATTATTATTTTAAACATATTTTCCAATTAAACTTATTGCATTTCGAAATTTCCATCGAAGCTATACCAAACCAACAGCTTGAGATATAAGAATTTCAAATTGAGAAACTACAATAATTTATGTCGATATTTTCAAAAAATAATATCCTGAAGGTAATAAATTATTGATTAGGATTTTTCGATGGCAGAAATTCATTAGAATAACAATGCTTGAATAGAACGAATAATAAAATAGAGCTCGTCCATTAGAATTGTACTCATCGATGGCGTTGACTCGTAGCTGCGGAAATGATTTTCCTTTTATGTTAAACACAAAATACGGATAATTGATTAATTTTGAATCCCACTAAAATGCTCAACCGAATATTGCTAAATTTGATAAATATAATTGTAATGATAATGATAAATCATTCAAAATATACATAAATACGATGTGATCTATAACTACGGAACTGAACAATAGCTTTTAACTAGAAACCAGTTTCGAGAAAATTGTATCTCATTAGTTTGATATGAATCACCTTCAATAAATTAAATACAATACAATACAATACAAGGAAGACTTTCTTTAAAATTTACCGGAAAACCAATGTCAACTGTGTTGTTTTCTTATCATTTTAATGGGTTGTTGTCAATTTGATCATTTCTAATCTTTATATATTTCTTCTGTGTGTGTCAGTATGTCACTGAACTTCCGGCCATACCGATATTGATGATTTTTTTTATGTATGCAAATAGATTTGAGAACGGTTTAGATTTACCATTTCTAATTATGGTGTGGCCTCTCTTATATATTCGTTCTCTAATTGTCCCCATGTTAATCTATCCTTGACTGTTCTAGACCATGTTGTACCTGTTTCTCTCCTTATGTCATAATCCCATCTTAAGTTTGGACGTTTTCTCTGTCTCTTAATAACTCTTGGATACCACATCTTTATTCTTGTGGTCCATCTATTATCTGTTTCTCTTGCTATGTTTCCTGCCTATTGCCACTTCAGAGATTTGATTTTTGTATTACGTCTGTCACTTGAGATTTCTGTCTAATCTGTGTTATTCTTTTGCGGTTATTCCTTGCACTCTTCTTTCCATAGATCAGATTGTAGTTTGTTTGTTCTATCAGCTTTGAGTGTCCAAGTTTCACAGCCGTATGTCATAACTGGTACTACACATTGATCAAACGTTGTTTTCTTTAGATCTAATGGCATTCTGGACTTAAATATCATGGAGTTTCCTCCGAATGCTCTCCAGGCTAGCTTGATCATTCTGTTAATTTTTGGGGGTAGTGAACCAGATTTGTGTATTAGTCTGAGGTATATGTATTCGTCTACAATTTCTAAGGCTGTATTATTTATTTTTATTTCTTCGTTGTCTAGGTTCATCTTTAATTCGATTTCCGCACTGGCTGGGTTCAGATCGTTTATTAGTTTATGAGCGAATCTTGATGGTTAAGATATTCTCCATCTATAGACAAACTTTTGCTGTTCCAGTCTAATTTTCGGAAAATTTGTTCCAATGTTGCTCTGAAGAATTTTGGCGAAATTGCGTCTCCTCGTCGAACGCCTCTCGTAGTGGGAAAGTCAGGAGTGTCTTCATATGTTATAACTTTAGCCTTGGCTGCTCTGTATATATTGCTCAAGGTTTATATGCAGTCGAAAGCTTTTTCGAAGTCAACGAAAGCTAGTGCCATGGGTATTTCATATTCTTTAGTTCGACTCATTAGTTCTCTTAGTGTTTGAATATGATCCATTGCAGTGAAGCCAGCTTGCTCTCTTGGTTGGCACCATTTAGTATGTTTTGTAGCCTGTTGTTGATGATTTTTGTGAACAATTTTCATGCTTTTAAGTGCTGCTTTCACTTCCTTCGTTAGAACGTGAGGTAGATCTTCCTGATTGTGCGTTGTTGTTATTGCCGGAGCTTCTTCTGGGGCTTTGTATAGGTCGCTGTAGAATTTGGTTACGGATTCGATTATTTTATTCCGATTGGTGATCCTAGTATTATTTTGTGTTAATGCGACTATCTGTTTCTTGCCAATAATTAGAGCTCGTTTAACTGACATCAGACTTATCCTGTTTTCGATGGCAGTGTCCACTAGTATTTCGTTGTATTTACTAATGTCTTCTGCTTTTTGAAGTTATACTTCTATTCGTGCACTCGGCGGAAAAGATTTGTGTGGGGTTAAATGGGAAAAATCATTACATATGTAATGGTGTGAGTAAGAGAGAGACAGAAACACATATAAGGTATATTGGTCGGTAAAAACAAAGATGAAATATTTACCACATGTTTAGTCATAACTATAAGTCCTTTGAATACCGTTTAAACATTCAGTACATTGAAAAAAATAGATATACAAAAAATAGTCTGAGCTAATGTTTTGAATATCATAGTGACGTATAACATTGTGTTTGACAGATTATTTTATAATTCTGTCACGTAAGTAAACATATAAAGTTTAGTATTTTATATTAATAATATTATCTAATAATAATATTTAGTAATGAGTATTGTATTGTAGTCCATAGTACCGTCACATGGTTGCATTATATCCTGCACTATGCTTTTGAGGTTGTTGGCTACATAAAGAGAGTTTTTAAGAATAGTCGAAAAGTGCATTTCGAACAGACAATGGATAGAAAAATTACAACTCGGTAAGTATTCCAAATGGGTCCAATTTATGTACTTGGGGTTTTTGGAGTCGCTGAACACGAATATCATGATGTCGAAAGTCTCCGCGGCACTTGGTGCCTAGAGTATTTACCTCTTCTCCAGAAGTTTTATGTAAAATCTGTACAAAATCAGTGCACACTTGGAACTCGGCGGTTTTTCAGGTCGCTGAATACGAATATGATAATGGCGATGGTGTCCGAAACACCTGGTGCTTAAGACAGACCTCGTCTTTAGGAATTTTATGCAAATTCGATACAAAATGAGTGTGCACTCGGTACTAGGAGGTTTTTAAGGTCGCTGAAAACAAATATCATATAATGATTTTGCTAAATCTAACGCATACAAATTAATGAATCCGGGCGCGTGCATAGAAGTATAACTTCTACCGGCAGTCCCACTGACTGTCACACCCGTTTTTTTTATCGTCTTACATAGCTCTCTGTATTCTATTCTCTGGATGTTATTCTTGGACTTCATTTCTCTTCTTTGTCTTAGTACAGTTTTCGTTTCGTTAGTTAATTTTTTGTGTGTATGTCGTTGTTAATGTCCACCAATTTTTTTAGCGCATTCCAGGACAGTGTTCAATAAATAGAAAAACGAGAAATTAAAGTAAAGTCTTTAATAGTCAAAAAACAAAACAAAAGAAATTGCGGAAAATACTTACTAAATTTAGTACCATCGCGCTACTCTAAAATGGCGCAGTTGATATCTCATATAGTTAAAAAAAAATAGAAAGAATCTGGAATCTGAATGAAAAAATAAGATGAAAACAAAAAAAAACTATTTACAAACTAAACAAAATCATAAAAAGTTGAAAAAACATAAAATGAGAAAAAGTTTTAGACGTTACAGGGTTCGTCGGGTCTGCTAGCTGATTATAAAAGTAAGGGTTTTTTTAGCGAAGTTTTTATGTAAGATTTGGAAAAGGTGTTGCGACAGCAAAATCGTCACAAAAACGAATAATTGAACTTCTCTCTATATTTCCTTGCTTTTACTTTACCAATGATTCTACTGCATTTTTTCCATTTTTATTTGATAAACTCACTTTCGAGTACAACAGCTTGTAATAGCGCGTGTATCTTGCGTATAGCTAAGACAAACAAATGGTTACTGTTGCCTGTAATTTTCTTGTATTAAATTATGAATAAAATATATTCAAGCGCAAATATTGTTAAACAAAATAATTCTAAACGTGATTTGCTTCAATTTATCTGTGTGCTAAAGATTTCATTAAAATCATAATCGATTTCACCGAGCTCCACACATTTGTTTATTTTAATACCAGTCAAGGGAGTATCCTGGAAGCAGTTTTCATACTGTTGTCTTTTATTAGTGACGGTGCACGTTAACCTATATCAATATAATTTTAATTGTTTAATAAAACCAGAGTTATGCATATTTTTAATAACATAGAGGTAATTAAATCAGGTTTCAGTGTAGAAGATATTGTTTTTATGCGGATTTTTATTGATTTGCGGGACTAAGCTATAAATTAAATTTAAAAGGGATGTGACTCTTTAACTTTTACGAAGTAATTTAATGCCTTTGTTAACATTTTTTATAACGGTTTTGTTCCTTCGTTAACTCAGATCAATAAATAATAAATAGTAAATTTTTGTACTCATCGGTGTTTTTGGTGAATCTCCTTTCTTCTTCACTCGGATAATTAGGGTTTTGAAGAATGAGAGAAAGGATATCTATGAGTTGAGTAAAAACGGTTTTATTTGTTAAAAGAAGGAACAGGATAAGAATTAATTACCAAATGCAACTATTACCTCACCAAAAGTTTGAAAGGCCTCGTAATATTAAACTAACAAATTAATATAAAATGTAAATGTTTCGTACCGCTGTGGTATTAATACTATATACTTCTACAAGTTTAAAACTAAAAATCAAATACACTGATGCCAATTGCTCAGTAAACATTTCTCACTAAAATAAATATGCGAGAACAGGTTTAATATAATCAAGACACGAAGAAATGCAAATTTTCGGCAATTAACTGAGCATCAAAGGGGTCGGATTGTCGGACTACGAGAAGCTGGTCTTTATAGTGCAAAAAAACTCTAAACTCTAGACAATGTGGTCAGATTTTGTAAGGCATGACATTAAAAAAGTCAACCATATACAGCCTGGGGTACTGGACGAAGGCGCAAAACAACAAAACCGGAAGAACTCAGGCTGAGTTTGCTTGCTTTAAGAGATCGCTCTTTTACTACCAGAGAAATTAAAAATCAGTGGTTTGGAAACATGAAGGCCTATTGGAATCTGAAGTGTTAGAAATTTTGTACTTTGTTTATACTGTCCACATTGGGTGATATCTCTGACTCCAGAACATGTAGAGAACGTGGGACCAGAAATGTGACACAAAAGACTGAACAATTGCGGACCAGTTTCCGTTACTGTTTCTTATTGTTTCCTTGTAAATTACAGTCAATCTGATCATTTTTAGTTAAAAAGAATTAATATTCTTTAATAAATCAATTTTTAGGGACCTCTGCGATAAATCAAATGTAATTGTAACGGGTTGAAAGAAAAAGTTTACCAGTTTCCATGGTGTTGTCTTTAATCTGTTTAAGCAGTAATCTTAAACTTTTATATACACAACACTGCAGTAAATATTTTCAATAACTTAACGATAATTAAATTAGTTCTAAGTTTAATAAGGTTTTTGTTTTTCTATTTTAACTTAGGAAACAAAGCAACGGGACCATTTCCGGTTATTGTTTATAATCATGTTTTGGGTATTTATCTGTGATAAAATCAATGCTACTTATTCAGCAAATATTATGAACCAAGTATTTCCCATCAAGTCTTTAACAAAACCATTAACTTGAAAATTTTATTTGCCACAATTATATACTTCCTTGTTTGTATACATATATAACTATTAATTAATCAAGATACTCATACAAATATTTTCCAAGTGAATTTGCTTAATAACGTACGCGATAACCATAGTTTAACAGAAATTCTTTAAGAAGAATGTTTTTGGTTTGAACATTCACTGTCCTTTATTAAAGTTGTTGAAGTTTTGAAGAAATAAATTAGACAGTATATTATACAATTCTCAGACTAAGACTGGTATAAGATGAATATAGAGAAATTTAATAACAATACTAAAATTAGCATCTACACAAACACAATAGAAGCTATTCGTTGTTTAAACTTTTCTATTTTTTTTGTAACTTTTCAACACAGAAAGGGACTTACTGTATATTCGAATATCGTATATCAAGATCAATTCTTCCATTCGAGACAAATCCAAGACATCTTTTAGTATTTTCTGTGAAGCTGTTTCAGTGGTTTATTTTGTGGAAAAGTTGTTCGAAACCTAGAGAACTTTTACTGAACTTTTCTAAATCGATAATAACTTAGTATGTATCTATTCGTCTATGTGCAAGTGATAGAAAATTCTACGAACATTTCAGTATCTAATATATTATCTCGTATAATCAAATTCCCTCAAGGTCCAATGTTGAAATCATCCCCGTGTTTCATCGAGAAGATTTAATACAGTTTGTATACCATATTAGATAGAAGCAAACTAAATTAATAAATAATGACATTGAGTTTCATATAGAATATGTATTTAGATTTTAAAGTAGTATTTGATTAAGAAACGAGCCTCACTCATTTCCATCTTCTGTGACTCATTTCTTGATTGAATGTTCTCTATATAACAGCCATCGAATTAAATACAAAATTTCAAATGACATACGTACAGTATTGAAATGATATTGTTGCATACCTCAAAGCCATAGACTTACTTCATAAAATTTAGTTAGTTATATTCAATTTTGTATAATTATAGTTATGGTTTATTTTTTATATGTGCCCTTGCTAATCACCCTGTGGTGAATGCGATTTATTTCTGAAATAAAAAAATATTATTGAAACATTTAAACAATCTTGAAAGCTACGTAAAAATATCCCTAGACCAGAGAATCCCAAAGTTGACAGGTTTTCGACTCATCTTGTAGCATTTTCAAATTCCGGTATCTTTCGCTTTCAATTAATTTAGAAATTTATTTTTTCTATGATTTCTATACCTTATGCATATACAGCCACATTGTTGTAAATTGCAACGCTGCTTTAGATCCTTTTACGACTTCTGTTCATGTGATATCCGAACTAACTTCGAAAATGTCCTAGCTATTCTGAAGGGATGAGGGAAGCTCAATTTAGGTACTTTCCTTTTGGGTACCTACTAATAATGGCCACCCCGGAATTTTCATCTGCTTAAAATTCCTGGCAAATTAGCGTTTCATCTATGTTTAGAAAGTTCGGAATAGAACAGTCTTTAAGTGATTATCGTGCTGAATCTTTCGGACTAATTTTTAAAGTACGATCTACGTTATTTGTAATGAAATTATATTTATTGCTGACCACGAAATCTTCCGTCCCTTTGTGAAGCAACGCCATATTGGTATTTCGGATTTATTTTTTTTGAGAGGCCAAAGAAGACAAATTTCGTCCTGGAAATCGTTTTAACGACTGTCCAGAAGTATTGTTATAGTTTTGGTTAAATACTCACCCGTGTGAAGTTGGCCCCGATTTTTTAAACTTTATGTTTTTTTATATGGACCTGTTTGTCCATCGTTTGTCCACGTTTGTCCACCCTTTAGGTAATTTTTACCAGCAAGCAATTAAAAGATACAGCCAAAACAAGTTTACGGGGCTAACTTCACGTTTTTTCAAAAAACTTCAAATTAGAAATTTGTTCACACTATACGTTTGTCCATCGTTTGTCTACGTTTGTCCACCAATAAGATTATTTTTACCACTTAATTAAACGACTAAAAACACCAAAAAACGTGATTAATGGCCTATACATGGTAGTAACTTCCCTATATCAATATTTTTAAAATTTCTGTATTGCATCCGTTTGTCCATAGTTTGTCCACGTTTGTCCACCCTTTAAATAATTTTTACCTGCAAGCTCTGAATAGATACAGCCAAAGCAAATTTACGGGGTGAACTTCACGATTTTTCGAAAAACTTCAAATTAAAAATTTGTTCACACCATACGTTTGTACATCGTTTGTCCACGTTTGTCCACCAATTAAATTATTTTTACCACGTAATTAAACGACTAAAAACACCAAAAAACGTGATTAATGGCCCATACATGGTAGTAACTTCCCTATATCAATATTTCTAAAATTTCTGTATTGCATCCGTTTGTCCATTGTTTGTCCACGTTTGTCCACCATCTAGATAATTTTTACCAGCAAGCAATCAAAATAAAACAGCCAAAACAAGTTTACGGGGCTAACTTCACGTTTTTTCGAAAAACTTCAAATCAGAAATTTGTTTACACCATACGTTTGTCCATCGTTTGTTCACGTTTGTCCAGCAATTAGATTATTTTTACCACTTAATTCAACGACTAAAATCACCAAAAAACGTGATTAATGGCCCATACATGGTAGTAACTTCCCTATATCAATATTTTTAAAATTTCTGTCTTGCATCCGTTTGTCCATCGTTGGTCCACGTTTGTCCACCCTTTAAATAATTTTTACCAGCAAGCTCTTAATAGATACAGCCAAAGCAAATTTACGGGGTCAACTTCACGATTTTTCGAAAAACTTCAAATTTGAAATTTGTTCACACCATACGTTTGTCCATTGTTTGTCCACATTTGTCCACCAATTAGATTAGTTTGTGAGGTGCAATACAGAAATATTAAAAATATTGATAAAGGGAAGTTACTAAGACGCATGGGCCATTAATCACATTTTTTGGTGTTTGTAGTCGTTTAATTAGGTCGTAAAAATAATCTTATTGGTGGACAAACGTGGACAAACGATGTACAAACGTATGGTGTGAACAAATTTCAAATTTGAAGTTTTTCAAAAAAACGTGAAGTTAGCCCCGTAAACTTGTTTTGGCTGTATCTTTTGATTGCTTGCTGGTAAAAATTATCTAAAGGGTGGACAAACATGGACAAACGATTGACAAACGGATGCAATACAGAAATTTTACAAATATTGGTATAGGGAAGTTACTACCATGTATGGGCCATTAATCACGTTTTTTGGTGTTTTTAGTCGTTTAATTAGGTGGTAAAAATAATCTAATTGGTGGACAAACGTGGACAAACGATGGACAAACGTACGGTGTGAACAAATTTCAAATTTGAAGTTTTTCGAAAAATCGTGATGTTGGCCCCGTAAATTTGCTTTGGCTGTATCTATTCAGAGCTTGCTAGTAAAAACTATTTAAAGGTGGACAAACGTGGACAAACGATGAACAAACGGATGCAATACAGAAATTTTAAAAATATTATATAGGAAAGTTACTACCACGTATGGGCCATTAATCACGTTTTTTTGTGTTTTTAGTCGTTTAGTTAAGTGGTCAAAATAATATAATTGGTGGACAAACGATGGACAAACGTATGGTGTAAACAAATTTCTAATTTGAAGTTTTTCGAAAAAAACGTGAAGTTAGCCCCGTAAACTTGTTTTGGCTGTATCTTTTGATTGCTTGCTGGTAAAAATTATCTAAAGGGTGGACAAACGTGGACAAACGATGGACAAACAGGTCCATATAAAAAAACATAATATTTTAAAAAATCGGGGCCAACTTCACACGGGTTAAATACTCTCGTATATTTCTGGTTCCTTTGTGTTGATTTACTGTGGATAACTTCTAAACTAACCAAATTTCCGAGGCTTTGCCGCCAAATTTGTGTTTGCGTTGAAACAACTTTAAATATCTACTTACTCAATTTTATATGTAAATTTTATTATTATCTAGTTATTTAGGTAATAAAAAAAACACATAGATATCTATCGGCGTGAAAAAAAAAACAATTTATAATTTATATGTAATAAGTATAACAGTATAGCATACTGTAACTGGTTTCTTTCTTTTTCACTTTATACTTTAAATACTGGTAGTTAGATTACCTATATTGTTTAAACCAATATGTATATATACGACCGCTAACATATTTGATCAATGCTTCTGTATGTTTGTATTTTATTTTTTTGGTATATGTTTAAAATATAATCCTAGTTATTTTCTTAGTACACTGTTTACCTTCCCAGTATATGTTTTTACTTAAAATTTCAATAAAAAATATGAACTTAGAACAAAAAGATAAGCATTTAAGGGGTTTTATAGACCTCTAAGGTTAATCTTTAGATATAAGATATCTTTTTGATAATTTTTGTAATTTTAAGTGTATTCCCTTAATTTTCTTAAACCAACAAGATTTCTTATCTTTTCTCCTAATTGTTTTAAAAAGATAATATGGCCGGTTTCTGTTTATCGTACCTTTAGCATACCTTTAAATATTTTCGTTTTTGAATACTCGCTCATTTGCTCCTCTGACCCATGACTCGCTCTCTTCCTGCCCCCTGAGTGCCGTTCGCAAAACAGATAACCACTAGTAAGCCTTTAACATCCTGAAATAGGTGGTTATAATCTAATACAAGTTTCCAAACTATGGACCAAGCAAAGCATAAAAACAATTTTTTATTACTAAATCAAATAATGACATCAAAAAAGTTATTTCATTGGGAAGGATGAAATTGTTTTCTTTGTTTCGTAACATTTTTGACTTCAACTCGAGTTACTTTTAATCGCAGTGACTCTGCTATGTACAATTTTTTCGGTAATTAGTTTTTCTGCTCATCATATTAGAAAATCCGGCCTCGCTTCGGTATGAAGTACTAAAGGGGAGAAGGTCCTTCATAGCTTTATCAAACAGGCTTGGATAGTTACCTGCAACCGAGAGCTAAAATTTTGTTAATTTTTAAAAATTGAAACTATTTTTTAGTAACGACTCTTTTTGATAAACCAATTAGTACTTCACTTGCTTCTATTGGCATACCAGATGGTAGCGGGACTCCAAGTGGGTTACAAATACAATGTCACAACTCGATCTTTTTCATCTTCTTTTTTTTTACAATAACAAATGTGTCTACAACGCATAGGGACTTTGTTCAAGAATTCTTGTTTATTTTTCCGCACATTGCCAGCGCACATACACTGACGAACTATACGATTTTCTTTTATATAAGACTCAAATATTAAGAAAATTTTGTCAGCCGTTTCACGAGTAGTTAGCTTACAAAACAACGTAACCTCATGCACATCTAGAGGCCATTAAGTTGCAGAACATAATATTTGATATCAGTTATTCTATGTCCATTTATCCATTTTATCAATTTTTCGCGCAACAGCATCTTTGATGGTAATACTAATCTTCGCCAAATGTTTGAGGCTTTCTTGCTCCGGTGATTTTTAACTGATGAGAGACGATATTTATTAAAATATTTATTTTTAATTCTACTAGCATTTTTTATAGAATAGGAATTCTTTGTTTCTATATGACGTGACAATTCACTAGGGTGCATATAAGGACCAGAAATATTGTACGATTATGGCTTTGACTCACTGATTACGGTAGGAAAACATTCGCCCAATTTTATGACTCTTAAGCGAAATTCTGTTACTTGTTAGAACCCCCACAAGGGCTGTACCTACTTAAAATTTATTTGTGATTGTGGAATAAATAAATAAATAAATAAATGACTAAGCATGAAAAAATAGTGACAAAAAATAAAAATATATTATAACGGTAGATATAACTTTGAAACACTTCCAGTTTTACCAAAATCGCATGTTTCAAATTTACACTTCCAAAAATTCTCGGAACACGGAACACACACGAAACTGATAGACGAAATATAAAAAACGTTATGCGAATATTTACTTCTAAATAGATGAAATGTATTGTAATTTTAGAAAGTTCTGTTTTTGCATTATTTACAAATTCGGAATTAAAATTCGTTTTGAAGAGGATCAATAGACCTTCTTATACCTATCGGCAGGTACCTACATAGTAAACTGTAAGACGGTTCATCTATAAAGATGTAGGTACTTGCTTGTAGTCATTAAAGATAACCAAAATTATAATACCTATTTCTAAGAAAAAATAAAATATAATCAAATGCATTCTTTCTATCTGGGTAAAGCTGAAATTTAAATTCATTACGGACCATCTTCACGTGCAAAATGCAATTCAAAAAAGCGGTTGGGATTTCTTTTATTAGGAGTTAGGTTAACCCAGTAATCAACGAGTCAAAGCCATAATCGTACTATATTTCTGGTTGTACTGTACTTTCGTTCTGGAGGTAGGGCCCACTCAATATTTGTTCGCGACCTATAGTTTGGGAAACACTGCCCTAGATCATTGTGGTGTATGTAGTTTATGTAGGAAAATAATATATTTATACAAATTGCTCAGTTACAAATAAAAATTTAGATAAAGTACTGTAATTATACTTCAACACGCAGTTATTTTCAACATAATTTTTAAAAATCAATCAAAAGAATGAGGCCATTCTATAAAATTATAGATAGGTACAATATATTTCATATACATTTAAGAAATGCTGGACAAAAGAAATAAATATAAAGATAAATCTTTATATAAAAGATAATATTTAGGTCAGACTCAGTTTTCCAATGGATTCAATAGTTTTATGTCAGAGCTCTAAAGACACAATATATGAAACTCAGCTGAAATACGGTTGACCTCAATAGTTCCAACGAAACTTTTAAAAAAACCTTCATAAACCGATCGCAGTAATAATAGTTGTATTTGTTGGCAGAAAGAAATCGTCTGCAAAATACGTGCATAAATTTATCTTAATCTTTAAATGTAATAAAAAGCACCTTCTACCTTTAATCAAGTATATTGTTATGTTTATAGCCAAGTTAAATTTATTTTGCACTTGGAGTCGCTGCCTTTAGAATTTTAACTGCTTCTCCAGAGACCTCTCCAAGAAATTTATGGATTTTTTTTTGTTCCGGAACTCGATGCGGAAACTAAGGACGTTTTTCTTTTTAGAGATTTGTGTTTTTAGGATTTGATTTTATGTATCTAACTACTTAAGTTACGTTTAAGAAAATTTACAGTATGAGACTTATATCTGTTTTTAACATTTTTACCAAGAAAGTCTACTGAAACAGTAACAGTAAAAGAGTATTTAAGATTTAAATAAATTATTATTACTTGATATCTCATATTATATCATAGGTGGCGCAGTTGATATCTCATTTATTTTTCATTAATATCTCCGAAACTAAATAATCTACATACTACAATCATCGAGTTACGTTGTTAGATCGGCTTGTGTGTCCCTTCGTGCCTCTGCCCGTGTGCTCTATAACTCTTGAACGGAAGGTCACAGGGTCATGACATTTGGTATATAGAGTCTTCATATCATGGGAAAGAACCCTACTGATATTGGCACCGATCGGATCACCCTAATAGTAAAATTTTATTGGTTTTCGGAAATTCGTGTATGTCATCTATATCTATATCTCCCTTCGTTTGTGTGCCCAATAACTCTTGAACGGAAAAACACAGCCTCATGAAATTTGATATATAGAATCGTCATGTCATGAAGAAAAGCTGTGAAGTTTAGTCCTGATAGAATAACTTTGAACGGAAAATTTTAACGATTTTACGAAACTAGTGTATATAATGCATGTATGTCTTATTTTCTAAATGACTTCGTTACATCTGATTCCAAATAAGTTCTCATATCTTTTGACCTGTCACTCAACAAACAAAAAAGGTTTTTTTTAAGAAATAAATTACAAAGTTAACATTATCTTAAGACTACTTAACCTAGACTAAATCCAATAACACTAATTAATTTTTTATAAAAACCCCTTTAATTACATTTGTTTCTCCCTCTACAAACAACATATGCAACTACATTTGCACATGAATTTAAACCCTTTACAAACTTTCTTTGTCTTTACCTTTGAAACTACTACAAGACATTTAATTAAACCACCAGGTTCATATTAAACTTCCGAATCTTATTAACATCTAATACACTCACCGGTACAAAAAACAGGTTAAATAAAAAGTTTGATAACTTTTTTCCTGTTTGATTGATTTTAATAATTTTTTCAACAATTTGTAGCTAAATTATTACTCTTTAAGTAAAAAATAAAAGTTGTTTTATGTGATTTTATACGAGGAAAAACATAATGTTGTTTTTTGGCTTAATTTTGAAACACAAAACAAAATTTAAAAAGCATGTAATCCTCAGGACTCCTTTTTTCTACACAGTGTTTTTTGTTTCATCTCGATATCTTAACTTTTATCGGAGATATACAGTCTTAAAGAAATCGTTTACAGTAATTTTTATTTCCAAAGAAGTCTTTTACAGATAACCTTATAGTAATATAATAGATCAATAAAATATTGTTGTTTTTGCTACGGTCACTAGAAAAACACAATTATCGTTTGTTGCCAGTTACTTGGACAAAGATGTTTTTAGGTCCAGAGATTGTGGCGGTGGTTATTGTTTTAGTTCAAGATGGTAAATTTATATCGCCGACAGATTTAGGTGTTCACGAAGTATAGTGCAGCGTCTTTACACTCGTTTTTTTGAGACAGGTTCATGAAGAAAACATACAGGTACGGGCCCTCATATTCGGTCGTTTTATTGTAAATTTGTCATTAAGAAATCGCCATTTACCAGCAGTATAAATACGTAATCAATTACAGCATGTAAGCGCCGTTAGACGAATATTAAATGCAGCAAATCTGATATCAAGAAGACCTGCTACAGGACCAGAACTTACTAGAGAGCATCGTGTCACCCGGCAGCGATTAGCTAGAGATCACTAAAACTGGACTAAAAATAATTGGAAGCATGTGTTAATTACCAACGAATCAAGATATTGCTTAAGATCTCCCGATGGTCAACAAAGGGTATGGCGTCGAACAGGTGAGAGTTATGTTGAATGTACATTTAGTCCTAGGGTAAGCTTTCAAGGAGGTTTATTTTATGTGTGGGCTGGTATTTCCATAAAATCACACATAGATTTATATCTTCTTCCAATGAGAGCTATCAATTCTGTAAGGTACATAAATGAAATGTTAGCAGGTTATGTTGTTCCACACACAGAGTTGGTAGGAGGTATTTTTTTCTAATGCGCCAAACCGCGCATCCTCATAATCAGAGAATACTTAAATAATTGAATTGAGGTGGTCGATACTTGATGAAAATTCATGGTTAATAATATAAATTGAGTATATTACGACTAATTTTCACAAAAAACTCTTTCTTTTTTCACGACGCGTTTCGCTACAACATTAGCTTCGTCAGGTGAAAGTATATAAACTAAATGAAAAATGTATATTATTACATTATTCTATTGCGAAGGATAGAACAGGTAACAAATTGGTAGGAAGTAATTAGGTAGGATTAAAAGTGTTGGAAATCCCTACTGAACTATTTATGTATTGACAATATTTATCGAAATAAATTTAACAAAGGAGAATTATTTACATCCGTTTGGTCATTTAGTAAGAATTGAGAATTTTTAAATCTGTTAATTTCAAGGGCTTCAAAATAATTAAGTTTTCTCCCTTTGTTGTTGATATGCAAAATTTCAAAATTTTCATTAAAATTGTGGTTTTCCTGAATTAAATGGTTAGAATAAGTTGAATTAGATTTATTGTTTGTGTAACTACTCTTGTGTTCCGAAATCCGTTTTTTGAAAGATCTACCAGTTTGGCCTATATATATATTTGAACATGAACCACATGTTAGTTTGTAAACCCCAGATTTATTATGATTCGAAATCTTAGTTTTGTTATTTTTGATGAATCTACTTAAATTATTATTAGTCCTAAAACAAGTTTTTACGTTATGTTTATTAAGCATATTAGCTATATCTGTACTAGGGTTACCAAAGTAAGTAAGACATTTAAATTGTTTGTCTGTTGATTTTGAAATTGGATATACTTCATTTATGGCCTGTCTATGTAGTTTTTTATTCAAAATGTTATCAACAATTATTGGGTTGTATCCATTATTTAATGCAATTTGTTTTATAATATTTAATTCTTTGGAAAAATGTTCTTCTGACATGGGAACTACTGTGAGTCTATGGATCATACAATCATAAGCGGAAAGCTAATGTTGTAGCGAAACGCGTCGTGAAAAAAGAAAAAGTTTTTCGTGAAAATTAGTCGTAATATACTCAATTTATATTACTTAAATAATGCTAACATCACCCAGATGGAATGACAACGGCACAGTCCAGATCTATATCTTACTAAATACGTCTGGTACATGCTCGGTAGACTAATTCTAAGCCTAGAACCTTTACCCGGAACCCTAAAAGAATTGCTACGAGCACTCATGAAGTAACCGGCAACTATTCCTCAGGATAAAATAAGCAGATCAGTGGAAAGTATGCCGAGATGAATAAATAGTGTCATCCAAGCTCGAGGGGGTAATAACCGCTATTAATTTTAGCTTCGTATTTTATTACTAGTTGTACTCGCAACGTCGTTTGCGTGGCGTGTGATTCTTGTATAAAAATTTCTTACCCCCCCCCCCATTTAAGGAATGGGAGAGAAATTTTTATACACCAGATATTAAGTTGAAAAAAGACAAATACATCTGTGAAAACCGCATTCGAATCGGATCAGTAGTTTTCATGTGATGCGCGCACGGACATATACGGACAAAAAAATCTAACCACATTTTTGGGTTCTATTTCGATGTACCCGCGACGTCGTTTGCGTGGCGTGTTGATTTTTGTATAAAAATTTCTTTCCTCACCCCGTTAAAGGGGTGGGGGAGAAAGTTTTATACACCAGATGTTAAGTTAAAAGAAGACAAATACGTCTTTGAAAACCGTATTCGAATAGGATCGGTAGTTTTCATGTGATGCGCGCACAAACATATATGTCGTAGGCAATCGCCGTAATCCGTCATTCCCTGAAAAGCCTAGGCATTACAGGTACTGCTGGCAATCACCGTAATAGAATCATTATTACGGTGATTGACGGAAATTATCCGTCATTTCAGGGACTGACGCTAACGTTTTATATAGGCAAACGGTGTAACTTTCTGATTGATTAAAAATTACGGCGTTTGACGGTTGTATAGTCCGTCAATTCTTCAGTAAATTGCGGGGTTATTAGCCCAGTCAACCTGTAGTACAAATAATATCAAAAAGGTAGAAAAAATATTAGGATATTATTGGGTGTGAGTATGATATAGATTACGAAGAGCTTTGAAATGTTAGGGAGGGATGGAAAATTATAGTTTTCAAGTAGGTAACGGAAGACTGAAAAAGACTTTATTAGGTGTGAGTGTGATGTTGATGATTACGAAGAGTCTGCAAATGATGGGAAAGGATGGAAAATTGATTTTTAAGTAACGGAAAACTGAAAAAGACTTATTGGGTGTGAATGTGATGTTGATATTTCGAAGAGTTTGCAAATGGTGGGAAGGGATTTTTACATTTTGTGAAGTGATGGAAATGGGTAATCGAAGGCTTATTGGATATGGGTTTTATGTTTGATTACGAAAGAGTTAGAAATTTTAAACTTTTGGGAAGGGATGGAATTATCAAGTAACTGAACACTTTTTGGCTGTGCTTTCTTTGATTTTAATTATTTGCCAATACATATAAAGTATTAAAATAATATTGGCAAATTTTGCCAGCAGTTCGCCAACAGTTGGAATACTTTGCCAATGATGGGCCGGCTGAAGTGTGTTTGCTGGGAGTGGAGTAACTTTTTTAGTTATTTATTGTTTATATGATAAACTTAAATAAAAAATATAATATTTCAAAGACTTGTAAATAGATTATAACTAGGCATCTTTTTTTAGCTTAACTTTAGGCACATTTTTTACCCATTTGAGCACAAAAAAGTTAAACCTAAGTTTTAGCAAATTACTTTCTAGAGTTATTATTTATGGAAATAAATTAAAGCATTTACATATAATTGTTTTTGTTTTTTTTTTTAATTATCACCTCATCGATGACTAGGTTGACTGGGCTATATTACATCGGAATGATCCGGCCCTACATTTGTTTATATAATAGGTTAGGTTGTCCTCACTCATTTCATCGTAATCCCACAGTTTTTTGGCTTGTTTATTGTCCAGAAAATATTGATTAACTTTCTCATAAAATGTACTCTTGTGGCTATCATCCATTTTTTTTTTATTTTTTTTTATTTCAACAACAAGTTACAATGAATAGATACATTTTTACTTATGTGCTAAATCTCTTTTTTTTTTAGTTGTTATCACTCATTACAAAAAAAAACACCTAGATGTATTAGGTTACATCTGTGTGTGTTTAACCGAGTGTCTATTTTCTTAAAATATATAACATTTCTTATTTTAGCATTCAATATTCATCACTTTTAATTAAATAATTAATGGCTAGTTGATTAATTAACACAAAACAAGACGAATAAGCAACTCTAGCTAGATTAAAATTACAAAATACATAAATATATATTTATAACAGAACATTTAAATAAAAAGTAAAATCACAAAAGAAAATCACAGATTATTATTTAAGACCAGGTTAGAAGCCTTTAAAAATAATGAAAAGTGAAAAAAAATTATAATAGAATGAAACCCATTAGAAAAGGAGGGAAATATGATAAAAATGAAAGGAAAACTAATTTACGGGCGATCTGAGGTTGGGAAGGGGAATGGGGTGAGTTTTTAAGGGTAAAAAACGGTTTTTCTCGATTTCCGGCAAAACTAAAAGTCCTATCGAAAAATGTCAAATGGAAAAGTTGTAAATAATAAAAAGATCTAAAACTTTTGTATTTACACTTTTTTCACATAACCTCAAAATTTATGTGAAAAATTCAAAAAACCAAGTTTTTGGTTTTTTATTTTTATCTTTTACAAAAATTTTTTTTTTTAACGAAATTTTGTGAAAACTTACCTTTTTATGTCCCAAATACGCTGTAATGTATTTAATTAAAAATATTTATTTTTTCACCTTATTTTGAATTAATATCGAAAAAACACCCTAATTTTCAATCGAAAATTCACCCGTCAAAATATCAGCTTTTTTCAAAAAGTTGGTGTGGTTTCTGTTCGTTGAAAAAGTGTAAATACAAAAGTTTTAGATCTTTTTATTATCTACAACTTTTCCATTTGACTTTTTTCGTTAGGACTTTTAGTTTTGCCGGAAATCGAGAAAAACCGTTTTTTACCCTTAAAAACTTACCCCCATCCCCTTCCCAACCTCAGATCGCCCGTAAATTATTTTTCCTTTCATTTTTATCATATTTACCTCCTTTTCTAATGGGTTTCATCCTATTATGATTTTTTTTTGTTTTAAAAATTATCGACCCTGGACTATTTGGTACCAAGTTTCATCCATATTAGAGGATGTCAAGAAATCTCTGATAATTTAAAAATAGATAATCCTTAAAAACTAAATTAAATTTTCTTTTATTTACAACCTTTCTAAGATCTGTGGGGATAAGATTATGGAGTTTAGGTCCAAGATAATTTATAAAGCGTTGATTAATGTTTTTCTTAGAAAAAGGTATGTTTAAAGACTCGTTTGTTACAGATCTTGTTAAGTAAGTATGTGAACGCAAACTCGGTTCAAAAACACAATAATGTGAGTGAACAAAACCACAAGCAGCAATCACATACAAACACTTCACATCACAAACTTCACGAGAATAGAGCATATTTGTGGGATAGAGCTTTGGTTTTCCCAACATGACTTTAACAATATAGTTTTGACTTACTTTAAGCTGTTCTAAGTGAGAATAGTACATCCCATCCCACACAATAATACCATACCGTAATAAGGGCTCTACCAGTGCTTTATATATCATAATAAGGAGTTTTTTTCCAAGAATTGCCTAAGCATATAGAACTTGTATATTAAGCATCTAATTTTTTTACTTAAGTATAACACATGTTGATCCCATTTAAGATGTTGATCTATTATGATGCCCAGGTATTTTATATATTCAACATTTTTTAGCGGTTCATTCAAGTTTTCAATTTCAATATGCTCAAAGTCAGGACGATTTACAGACGTTATACTAAATGCCAGATAATTGGATTTTAGTACATTTATTGATAATTTAAAAGAATCTAAAAATTTTTTAATCTTCTTGAAACCAACCTGTACTTTTTCTCTAGTCTCATGCCAGGACTCACCATAAAATACCACCACAGTATCGTCTGCATAGGCAATTACCCTACCATCAATATCAAGATCACAAAGGCAGTTGATATAAAGATTAAATAAAATGGGTCCAAGTACCGTACCTTGTGGCACTCCATGGTGGACTAACATACCCTCACTCAAAACATCACCAATCCTGACATGCTGTGTTCGATTTGTTAGGTAATTGACAAAAACATTCAACACAGTCCCCCTCACCCCACTAGCTTCAAGAACCTGGAAGAGGATGGAATGCATAAAATGATAAAAAAACACTACTTTTAAGCCAGCACAAACAGCACTAACTTCATGATACGAATTCTGAATTGACTAAACATGCATACGGCGGTCGCTGTAAAATTCAATCATTCGGGCGGTTACACCGGTTACACCTAAATGTTTAAACGTCAGTCCCTGAAATGACGGATAATTTCCGTCAAACAGCGTAATAATGATTCTATTACGGCGATTGCCGGCAGTACCTGTGATGCCTAGGCTTTTCAGGGAATGACGGATTGCGGCGATTGCCTACGACATATACATTTCTACAGTTTTATTATATGTATAGATTATCTGTTATTGGTAATTAAAGTTAGGTTTGATTTTATGATTCAAATTAAATTACTTTAGCGTTTGTTAGCGTTTTCTTAAAGACTGTGTATATTCAAAAAAATAAAAATATGAAACAAAAAACAATCTATCGAGAAACCAGGATTCTTGACGATTAAATACTTTTTACCCACGACTCATAAGTAAATTGCCTATTTTTTAACCTATATCTCTGTCAGTAAGTGTAAAATTATTGAGGAGTTGTGTTATAGTTTTATTTACTGCACTAGTGGAGTAAGTAGATAGAAACCTGTATTATTATGTTGGTTGCCTACTGTATACCTACAATAAATTAAACTAACATTTGACATTTCTCAGACAGAACTGTCTGCGAAATCGAATATTGTTGACAACTTATGCCAACATTTTAATTTTATGTTTGTTATTTTTAGTTTTATACAAAACCATTTGATAAGTCGTGGGTAAAGCATAGTACTTTACTCGAGGAACAAATTGAATATTTAGCTCGTTTCTTTAGCCCATTCGCTGTAATATGCAATTTACTCCACTCGTAAAGTAATACACTATTAAATTTAATATTCTGTTAAGTGATTCTACTGAGTGTTTCAAACTAAAGCAAAAAAAAACAAAATTTTATTTTTCTTGTACAAAACGGCATAAGAAAACTTTTATTTTTAGTTTAGAAGTCGGTTATAAAGTTGAATAATTTAGCTAGATTTTTTTAAATCATTAAAAGCGGCCAAAAACACAAAAAGTTATAGAACGTTAAATACTTCGCTGTCAGTCTACATTCTACAATAAGGCCATCGAGAAAAGTGATAAACAATAATTTTTTGCTTAACTGCTTAAGAAATGTTTTGAAATATTGGATAAACATTTAAAAAGTGCAAATTTCATTAAAACGTTTAAACCGTGAAAAAGTTAAAAAAATAGAAATAGAAAGGAGAAAACTAAAAACATCTTGAAAAAATGTAATTAGTCTGTATCATTCAAGATATAATTAAATTTTAAATTACATTCCATTGTAAATTAAACTAATTGTTTTAGTTATCGTAACAATTTTTTAACAAGATTTGAACGTATAAATAGAGAGAAATGTAAACAAAAACTGCATTCTAAAATGCATTTTTAGCAAACATCCTGATTATTATCCCGGTGATCACATGCGGACGTTTTATGTAACACATTTCGGTTGCGAAACAGTGAAAAATGCGTCAGCCTCATTCCTGCATTTTTGCCCGCGTAAAAGCATTTGGCGGTTTCCCTATTGTCCCTCGGGATGACATTCATCAAAAGTAATCCGGCATGTAGTAGTCACTTACAGTTTATATCATATTTTTAGATGTAGTTATTTCGTTTCAGTAATGTCACCATTAAAAATAGAAGGTAATTTGTAAATTTGATATATTTTCACTGGTATTATTCTCATAAAGTTAACTTTATGCAGCGAAATGATTTGAAATGATTGTTCGTTATGCGAAACGAGAAATTTTACTTATTTTTAGCTACATTTTCCTATTAAACGTAAATTTTAATAACAGTTGTTTTATAGAACACGATATTTTCATGTTAAAAGTTTTGTTCTAGCACAAATTAAGTATGTTTAAAAGCCTTGTACCACACTGTATAATCAAAAATAATAAAAATATACTAAAAAATAAGCGGATTAATCTATGCGAATAAGCTTCTTTCATGTAGAAGACCTAGTACCTCAACAAATAGCCGATACGGTGTACGGTCACTCGATCACTCTGACAATTGAAAGGCTCATTGAGGTAGCTTCTGTGAAAAATAGACTCCGAGGTGGGATTCAAAGAGTAACTTTTCCGCTCGTACGTAATGTCCTACTTACCACTCTTGATACCTAATATACTATTATTTCATCCTGTCCAGTAAATAAACTTTACTATTATCAATTCGGCGCCGGTAAGTAAAACATTACGGTATCATGTACTGTAATGTGTTGCCTAGCAACTCTGCTCTGATTGATTAAGAGAAGACAATAATTACTTTTAATTTTTTACATTTAAAAACACAATAATGACTATAAAATAAAAGTAAAATAATTAATTACTTACTTTTTATTTTATTTTAATTTAAAACACGAATTAATAATTAATACAACATTTTTAAAATATTTGACATTAAGTGACAGTTAAGATAATTTGACGTAACTAGTCAAGTTACGAAATATTTTTAAATTTTTTGTGAATTTATTAATTTATGAAATAACATATAATACGATACATGGTCGTTAAGTGTTATTACAGTACTCGTTTTTATTTCCAGACTCGACTCCTACGTCACCTTGTCCGTAAACTAACTCGTACTGTAATAAGGCACTCACCGACCTTGTAACGTATAATACTATTAGTGAACGTAAACAGTCAATAAATTTACTTTACTTTACTTTACTTTGGTTTATGTTCCGGGCACCATAGCAAAAAGTTTTCTGTTTGGTATTGTCTATATTGGTAGGTAGTCAAAATAAGGTAACGTTTATTTACAAATTTAATATTTTTATTTTTTAGGACTCTAGTTTAATTAAATAATTCTATTTGTTAAAATATCAGATAATAGTGTAAGTTTAACTTTTATACATTATCATGGTTACCTTTTTTAATTATTTATTACAAATCAAAATTAATTTTTTTCTGCTCTAGAGCGGAAAGTGACAGACGCTTACTTTCTATTAGGGATTTGTATGAGAAATCCCAACTTTCAATGGTGATCATAGAGAAAAAAATATTACTTACAAATCTTTTTCATAAAATTCAAACCTTTTAAAAATGAAAAGAATATTGGAACTATTTATTTCAGTTCGATAAACCAGCAGAGTTGAGCGAATTCATAAATTTTAGGTTTGCTTTGGAGTGCCTTCGGTCTCAATAAAAGGTCGAGAAATGATGGAAAATGTGTTCAGTTGTTGGAATTGTAGTTCGGATGGAAATTAAATAGAATTTTAACTGCTGACCGAAACTATTCGACCGAATTCAGATTGTGTTTTGTCGTAGAATTCAATTAATATGGTGGTTTTACTTTGGGGTGTTTAAATATTCCTTACATTACAGCGATAACTTGTGAAATTCTATTCATGATTAAGGATAATCTAAGACAATTGATTTATTTATGAGTCAGTCTTTATCATTAATATTGTGTTAATTATTTCTTATGCTGGTATCACATCTACATTTTGTTCGTGAATAAGTTCATGAATTTAATCACTATTTCATCAAACGTTTCCTTCAACTTTTAAAATTAGCTTCTATTCTAATGTTCGTCAAATATTATCCTTAACAAAGGATAACAAAAATAGGTTTTGTCAATTTTTGTTCTACGTTTGTCTGAATTTTAGATTTTTAATATTTTTTTGTCAGGTGTTTTGATTATTAAACAATAAAAGTTAAAACACACAAAAGTTGAATTGTCAAATCTTTAACCTACTTTTTGTAAAACAAAATCGGTGAACTGAATGTAAGCGTAAACGAATACTTTCGCAAAGAAGACCTTAAATAAATTCAGGAAATTGTTTGACAAATAATTTTAGTTTTAGATATCAAAGAATAATATAATATAGAATTCTATCGCTTTACAAGTTTTGAAAAACATTTTCAAAGAAAATGACTGTTCAACCAAGAAGAAACAACTACTTCCCGGGTTATATACCCCGACGGATATTGGATTACACTTCAAAGTCGAACAGGGTTGGTATATCTAATAGATAATTTGAACCAACCATTCGGGTTTGCAGTTAGAAGGGACAACATAACTTGTAGACCGATTTCGACCTATTGGGTCCCGTCAGTACAAGGTATATGTTATCCGTCAGCGAGCATAAGGCATAATCGCTGACTGAAGATATGACTAAAATCACGAAGATATATTACTTTCAGTAATGAAAGTGTAAACACCGTGATAGTAGTGACATCCTCACTTCTAACTGCAAACCAAAATTCAAAAGATTTTGACAAGGAGACGTAGGCCTCCAAACTATCTATAAGTATTAATACAGTAAACTGTAATATTGTCGTATTTAATAAAGCGACTTTCCAATAGATTTCAAAGAATAATATAATATAGAATTCTATCGCTTTACAAGTTTTGTAAAAAATGCCCTATCTTGTACAACACAGTTCCAGATAAGGCAATTTGGGGCACAGAAATATGGTAAAGCTACAGTGTGTCCAAGGTTTATAGATAATACAGGTTGCCTCACCGTCGAATTTATGAAATATGAGCAGTGGGGGTAATACGTCACTGCCGTACACGCCGCCGTACATCGTAATATCGTATACGTGAATACGTAATAAACTGCCGTACTGTTCTCGTGTTTTTTGAATTTTAACTGATATTTTAAATTTTTTTCTGTAATATTATATTGACTAGTGGAATTATGAGTACGAGAGGAGGCTCAAGTTGTGCTGTTGCAACATGGCCTGATAGTCCCTAGCAATAACTTAAAAAAAAACATTTTTAGAGCTGAAAGAATTTTTAAACGAATAACTAAGCAGAAAATCCCTAAAGGACCAGGTGTAGTAAAACAACTTTTACATAAAATAATGAATAGAATGGATATTGAAGAAAAGTATAGACCAGTTATACATACATTTGTAAGGCAAAGGATCTTTATTCGTATGAAATATGCAAATAAAAATCGGTTAAACATACTCCCGCGTCACCCCTTACCTGAGCCCAGTAGGGTGCTAATAAAAGAGCAATAAAAGAGACCTTTTCGCCTACCCTCACCGCATGTGGTTGTATGAATTCACGATTTTACAATCTATTGTTTATATTTAACAAATATGTGTTTAATTTTTTATAAATAAAAATAAATAAATATCAGAAACGTAAAGATATTTTTTTTCTGATTTCAACCATATATAATACTTACGCAAAATTTTGTAGTTTACAGATATGACACCAAAATATTCTAAATTACACTGAGAAACAAACAACACCCAATATAACATAAAATACCTTTAGCGCCTGTATCTAACAGGACTTGTCAATTAATATTAATACTATTAATAGTCATAAATATACCTATCACCAACATGCAAAAAGAAATCAAAATAGAAAAGAACCTTAAATACCCCAAAAATGCATATCTAAATATTAATAGTAATAAATATACCCCTCACCAACATGCAAAAAAATACCTCTGGCAAATGTATGTAATAGTAGTACTTACTTGTCAATGTAAAAAAGTGATTAGTTCTTCAGTGGGTGAAAATGTTGTATCGCATTGGTAATATCCGTCCATTGCTCTTCATGTGTGGTGCATCGACTACGCCAAACATACTCCACCAAATATGTTTCAAATCTAGTTGTGCACATCCTTCCCAATCGTCGACGAAGATTCCTCTTAATGACAGACCATTTACTTTCGATATTTTGGGTGTGAATAAGTCGATTGTTTGGATCCACAAAATTTCGTTGGTGATTGACTTGATAGTGATGGTATCCAAGGTGGTTTAAACCAGTATATCCTCTCCACGAGTCAGTCATTACAATGGATCCAGGCAAAACATTTTCCTGAATAACACGCTGTAATGTAATAGCGTTTCTGTTAGGCACAAACGTAAGAAAAATTCTCTTTGTTTGTCGGTCTATTCCTCCAACCACCCACCGTGTCCTTTGCAGACGTCCGCGATGATACTTTCGTTTTCCGTAAGCACTTTCATCAATTTCCACTATGTGTCCAGGACCGCCTATTTGCTCATCGATTTCCAGCATCCAGTGAAAAAGAAGGTTTCTGAAATGTTGAAGGCAGCGACTCACAGATTTCGTGGAAACTCCAGTTTCCGCTGCTATTACTGTGACTGGATACTCATTAATCCACAGTACTAAAATAATCAGCAGCTGAACTATAGGAAGTGTCGAAAAATCTAGAAATGAATTTGTCCTACAGGACGTTTCAGTACAACAGTTCCGTCTGCGACACCGATAACTTGGTTCTCTTCCTTGCCTTTTTTGTTGGCCAAGTTGGATTCTATTCCCACACACACATGTCCTGGAACGTGAAACAAATCCATGTACTATCAAAAAATTTACCAAACCCAATTCCTTTATGTGATTCTTAAAAGCTGTAGAACTGCGGAGGAATTCCATCATACACAAACACATATATTTTTTATCACTACCGAACAATCAATAGGATGATGTATAGGTACCGTGCGTAAAACAAGACACAAATAATTGTTTGTGAATAATGGCTAACATTTTATATATTTTTTGTTATAACCGAACAATACAAATTGATATTAAAAAAACATTAGGATGTTTTGTAATGCAATAGCATTTTAATTAGGGTAAATCTCTTTCAATCTGATTGTTATTGGAATTGTTAAAGTTTATCTATTTTCAACACCTCATTATGAGATTATCCCTTGCTGTTTTGGATTTAAATTTGACAATTAAGCATTTTTGTAGTATTAAGGTATTCTATTACTTATATATTATTTTCAAAACATTATTATGAGATTATCCCTTGCTGTTTTGGATTTAAATTTAATAATCATTGGGTATTTTTGTACCACATTATGAGATTATCTCTTGTTTGTTTCTCAGTGTAATTTAGAATATTTTGGTGACATAACTGTAAACTATAAAATTTTGCGTAAGTATTATATATGGTTGAAATCAGAAAAAAAATATCTTTACGTTTCTGATATTTATTTATTTTTATTTATAAAAAATTAAACACATATATTTGTTAAATATAAACAATAGATTGTAAGATCGTGAATTCATACAACCACATGCGGTGAGGGTAGGCGAAAAGGTCTCTTTTATTGCTCTTTTATTAGCACCCTACTGGGCTCAGGTAAGGGGTGACGCGGGAGTATGTTTAACCAAATCATCAAATTCTAGTTTCAAAAAGGAAAGCAAAATTACAATTACAAAGAGTTCAAAAGCTGAGAAAACTTATGACTTGAAAATTTATATAACTTTATATTTGTTTATTGTATTCTGTTTTTAAATAAAAATAATTACAATTTTTTTGAATATTCTGTATTTATGGGGTCGTGTTTTTATTTTATTATTACAATATTACCTCCCCCAATTTATTTAATAAAAATATTATAATCATTTACATAAATATAATGAAAAATATTGAGTATAGAAAAGGTATTTATAAATCAAGTTCAGTAGACATTGTTGTAGAATATTTGTCTTTTTTAGATATATATCTAGCTTTATTCTACACTTAGAGCATTACGTACCTAGCCCCACCTACAAGTACAGTAATTAAGCATTTTAGTAGGTACAAAAATTGAAAAATCAATGAAAAACAAGTTTCATGTACTGCGGTAGGCATATTGTATTCGTTCAATAATCGTGGTGTACGGCAATGACGTCATACGGGGCGGTCTCGAATTGGACGCTAACTACCTGTAGCTCCGAAGAGACACCCTTAAATTGGACGCTGCCGGAAGGATTATCTCCTTTAAGGATTAAGCTTATATTTGATAACAATTTTTCGGGAATTTCGGTTCAGGTAAAGTATAAATTAAATATATTAAATTTTGCTATTTAAGGTAATGAAATTTGCATTTTGTTTTATTTTCTTTTTGTTCGTTGTGCCTGCTTGTTATAGTTATGGAAACTTTCAAAGTTATTAGTGAACGTGGAAAAGAAGTGCTAATTGTAGGGTCCGCCAAATTTACAAAAGACAAAGTGTTGAAGAGTGGTGAAACTTATTGGAGATGTGCCATACGTTCTTGTAAGGCGAAGATTTTCACGGTGGGGGCAGAAAATATAATTTCGCGTTGTGATTTACAACATAATCACGTTAAAAACACTAAAAAATTAAATCGTCAAATTATAAGTAATAGTGTGAAACGAAAGGCTACAGAGGATCCAGCAGAAAGGCCATCGAAAATAATACATTCTGTTTTAAAAAAACATAGTGAACAACTGACTACACTGTCCGTTCGTGATATGTGCTACATTCGGAATAATTTGTATAACAACAGGCGGAAACTTCAACCACCTTTACCAAAGACTGCCAAAGAGTCTATGAGTATGTTGGAGAAAATGAACATAAGAACAATTAGAGAAGAAGATTTTTTATTCATTAGTGACCAAACGGCAAATATTGTTGTGTTTTCGTGCTTATCAAACATTTCCTATTTGTGCAGCAAAGAAAAAATCTACATGGATGGGACATTTAGTTATTGTGCACAATATTTTTTCCAATTATTTACTATTCATACTTTGGAAAATGGACATTACATTCCCCTAGTATTCTGTTTACTTCCCGATAAACGGCAGGCAACTTACGAAACTGTTTTTCTACTGTTAAAGTCTAGGTGCGAAAGTGTCGGTTTGGATTTAAATCCTAAAAAAGTTGTGGTAGATTTTGAAAAGTCAATCCATAATGCTGTGCGAACAGTCTGGCAAGAATCAGAATTGATTGGGTGTCGCTTTCATCTTGGACAAGCTTGGTTTCGCAAAATACAAAATCATGGACTAACCCCAGACTTTAAAAACCAAGAAAGTGAGATAGGCAGGTGGCTTAAATATACCTTTGGCTTGCCTTTTCTGAACCCCACGGATGTAGGCGATTGCTTCGCATTTGAATTTGCGGAAATTCAACCTCAAGATGAAAGACTTTCGAAATACGCTGACTATTTAGTGGAAAACTATATATCAGAAGACGCCAATTTTCCGCCAGAGCTGTGGGCAGAGTGCAGCGACAGCATTGAAAGGACGACAAATGCGTGCGAGTCTTTTCACTCTAAGTTTAACTCACATTTTTATTTTCCACACCCCAACATATTTCTGTTTATTGAAGTGTTGAAACAGTTCCAAACTGAAACATACATAAAACTTCAAAGTTTAACAGAAGAAGTGAGAATTCGAGATGTTACAGTACGTAAGCGTACCGAAATACTACGTGCTAACATAAACCGATACAACTTAGGTGAAATTTCGAGGATAAATTTCGTAAAATGTGCATCTTATATATACTCCAATGTAAATATGTAAATGTGTAAATATATGTATTCATGCTTAGAAATATAATTGTAAATATAATGAGGTTCGTGTATAATATATTATCTTTTATGTAAAACTTTCAAACGAATAAACAAATATACTTTTAAACATAGTTACTATAAATGCCTTTTGGAAAACGTAAATAAACAGCTAAACTTGAAGCAATGTGTAATTTATTTCAACTTTCACTCCAAATCTAATGACCCATTACCAGCAGGTGGGCGTAGCGTCAAATTTTGTAGTAGAGATTAGCAGCGTCCAATTTATGGCGTCCCTCACAGGTAAACAGAACTCTTTGCGGATTAACTTTCACCTTAGCGTCCAATTTATGAACGCCCGTCATACGGCAGGGAATGAATGGAGGGGGGTTCGTTTTGTTTACGCGACTGTGAGGCAACCTGTATTATCTATAAACCTTGCAGTGTGTCCACTTTCCACAGAGGGAACATGCCGCCCATTTTTCGTCTGAAACCAAGTATTTTCCATGGCAGTAAAAGCAAGGGATTATGTTTGTTTCCATCTTTAACACTTTCTGGTGGTAAATTAGGATTATTGTTGGTTTTTTGCTTATTTTTGTCTTTACCATATTGGTTTTCCTATGTTTTTTGTTCTTTTATTTTTTTTTGTTATCTCGCTTCTTTCTCACAGCTGTATTTTTGCTTGCGCAGAACTGGGAAACGGGTATAATCTGACTTTAATTTATTTTTATATTGCTCATCCGGGTTGAGGCTGTGGACAAAAAGACATGTAACAGTTCAGCTGTTGGTCAATAGTTTCTTTGTCAGAATCCGTAACTCCTGAAGCTGAAGTTTCAACCCTTATCATCCTAGGTACATGCAACTAAACCGTCATTTAATAGTCTATTTGATGCTGCTGCTGCGTTTTTCGACGTACTGGTTTTATGCAATGGTTCAGTGATAGATAATCTCTCTGTTTGTGGAATATCTGTCGTTAATGAGGGAGCAAATATAATGTGGGAAATACCGTTTGTAAGGCCAAATTCCACATTTTATAAATCCAATTACCATCGGTGTCATTTTATAAGCTTGAATAAAGGAAATAATCAAAATCTCTGCTACTTGTCGGACAGTTACGACTATTCATGGAGTGTCGCTTAGCCAGGCTGGTCCTAGTATGTGCTTAATGGCCTTAAGGTATGCTACTTAAAGTCTGTAATAACTTCAGACATCGCGAGATAATAGCAATTAACAAGTCGCGACTTTTTCGTGTGGTTGAATTTGAAATAAAATTTTGAATGACATAATCGATGATTATGCGTTTTCTTTAAGGAGAAAGCTATAGTAATGTCTTGCCTTCCTGCGCCCATCTGAATAAAGGAACATGACTTAAAAAACAAATCAAAATATGAAAACACACAATCATGTTCTTATAGTTTATCTAAGCACAATTTATCAACAAAAACACACCTTCTAATCCTATCAAAGAGACCGGCTTTCGAATCAATGTTTTCAGATATATTTCCTAAAATTCCTAGTTTCTTTTTGTTTTTTTCTTGTAGAACTTTTTAACGAAGTTTATGTTCAAAGATACTAAAAGTCGACTGTTTGCGTTAATATACCTTTAGTTACAGTTACAAAAAATTTAACATAAAAATATATAGGTAAGTATAACAATTCAAAATGCTTTATAGGTAAATTTATTATATATGGCACGCTATAAAATTTAGATTCCAATATTTTGTCCCAAAGGGTTTTTTACACCTAAAAATATATAATTTTATCACCTTTTCACATAAAACAAAACGATATAAAAATTCTATTCAAAAAATATATTTTAGACATAAAAAACGTCATTTTAATATCTTTTAATAAACAATAAAAGAATTTATATCATCGTAAAATGTAATCTCCTTTGTGTAGCAACCAAAATTTCCGTTCTATTATTCATGATTTGTAATCTCCGAACAATTTTTTCATCCCATCTTTAAAAATTTCAATTCTGGAGCTATATTTAATTTTATCGATAAAGCAAATTTATTATATAATTTATATAATATATAATTTTTAAATTAATTTTTCACTTATATGTGTATTTATGGTTTAGTTCTACGAAATCCTAATTGTTAATTGTTTTAACTTTCTATCAACGTTTGACAAGTTGCTAGAGAAGATTTTTTTGTAAAATGGTTGATTTTTTCACAGATAATTGGACTATGTCACGAGATACGATTAAACTTAATCGACCAGTGTCCGAAGGGAAAACGCACGAGTCGCAGATATCGTACATGACGAGCATGACGTGCGAACTTCGAGACGCAATTTGAAACGACCCGTGGAGGCACTAAACTACTTTACCTCAAAAAAAAAAAAAAAATCGAACACTTAATTAAATTATCTTTCTTTTAACACATTTTCTTCGTTAAGTATTGTTAAGGCTTATTTAAGTTAAGTTTACACTTGTAGTAAGTAGAGCTAAATTCTTTAACGATTCTTAGAGCCACTCCGCATATTCATATTCATATATAAGTAATCTAAAAAAACTAACCTATACTAATATTGCTTTCTGTCTTTTAGATGAAACAAAATATGACAAAAATGACAATTATAGACCAAAAATAAAATCTTGACCTAGATATTCTACATCTTTTTAGGGTATAGGGTATAGAATTTGATTGACATTTGTTAGATACAAAGGGAATTAGAGAAATACTCAAACACTTATAACCTCTTTCATTAATTTTTATTTTATAGATAATAAAAAACATTATTAAAAATGTATATTTACCTTGCATTCAACTTTTAAAGGTTCATCTTTAGCAGCTCCAAGAACTTTTCGAGTACCATCGCCACAGACTGGGTCGAATTTGACACGAAGGTGGAAAATAGAGCTTTTGGAAGTACCTTCTTTATTATTTGCTTCACAGCAATATTTTCCAGAACTATATCTTGTAACACCCTGTAAAATAATTAAAAATTAATACTTTGATATTTTGATTGTTTTTTTACAAAATGTAGTATAAAGAAATTAAAACAGAAAAAAAAATGTTTGTGGTAAGAAAATTAAAGAAATTAGCGGTTGTTTCTAAATTAACAAAGATCTATTATAGTCCGTCCGGAAAGTATCAGTAAAAACAAAGCTCAATTTTAATTACTTAGTATATATTTTTAATACTTGAATTTCGTCTTATTTAGTTATACAACCTCCATTTAACTACAAACACTTAACTAAACGTCGAGGTGCACCCAAAACTAGGTCCGCGACATACTTTTCGCTGATGGTAGTCCAGGACTGTAAGACTGACTGGATCAATTCATCTTTATTTCGTGGGGCTAATCGTTTAACTTCAATCGTCATTAGTCCCCATATGTTTTCAAAGGAACTAAGATCTGGTGAAGCTGCTGGCCATGGAATTGGTGTTCTTTCATCCAAGCTTGAGTATCTGCCGAAGTATGACTTCTTGCATTATCCTGCTAAAAACTCTCTGGATACTAGGCATGCACCCTTTTAGGAAGAAAATGATTTTTAGAATGTCACAATACTTTTTACTATTAACGGTACCATTAACTATATAGAGAGGTGTAGCACCACGTTGAAATATTGCTCCCCAAACCATTATTTTGGTGGAAAATTTGTAAATTTAAATAATAACAGGTTGTTTTGATAGGATTTTTAAGTGAGCATTGTGTCTTCCTAAGGCCAATAAAGCGTTTAAATTGTTTAGTCCAACGTTATGCTGTCTTCCTGAAACTGGTCTATGTCTCATATCTTATGACCAGACATTTTAATCTCGTAGAAATTGTTTTTATTGACATAGGAGTCTCAGTTAGACTTTTTTGATTAGTATATTTGTTTAGTTTAACTCCAAGAGTTAATTAATAAATTTTTTAAGTTAGACTTTTGTTATTAGTATATTTGTTTAATTTAACACCAAGATATATAGAAACGTAGTTGTTTTTAAATATCCCAAGATCTTGAGCATGTGTGTATATTAAAATTATGAAAAATCATGAATTCCGGATACTTTTTAGACGAATCTGAATCGAGTATTTTAAGCACTCTTGGCAAAATTTTACATTTTATACAGTATTTTACTTGAGAAAAAATCAATAAACATTCCAATTTGAGTATATTATTATTCATAGTTTGATCTATTTTAAACAGATCAGTTGGTTTACTGACATTGAATGAGTAAACATCTGAAGTAATTTCCTGCACCTTATTTCTCTTGGGGATTTACTATGTTTAATACCATTTTATTTTCCGTCAGCGTTTCAATTGGCTTTCAATTTCGCAGGAAATGTGCCGTATCCCAAAGGGATTGCAATGATTATTCACAAGCAGATGAATACCTTCATTGTAGTCTAATATAAAAGCCACTTTGCTAAAATAACAAATAAACATCCGTACGGCTTTTCTTAAAATTGCGATGTCTGCAGATCAGAGGTTAGAAGCAAAAAATGTTACTTTAACGCAGTCAGCAATGCTTTTTTGATAAAGTGACAAAATTTTATTGTTTTAAAATAAAAAGTGTAAATTTATATAAACTTAAGCTTAAACATAATCTGTATTTCTTAATGTGACAAAATCTGACGGACGACCCTTTGGTACCAGTTTTGTCCACACAATCAACCCTTCATTGACATTACTTTATGAACTATATATCGTTTTAGCATATGTTGACTAATTGATTTCGTCTCAAAAAACGTATTAACGTATTGTTTAACATTAAAATATCTTATATACCTACCAAATACCCATTTTTGGTACCAGATTTTAAGGTTTCTCCTAAAAATCGCCTATTAAGATCATAAGAGGTTCTAAAAAAATGCAAGCTGCCAATTTTACGTCAAACATAAAAAATATTACTTATAAAAGAACAAGGATTACCTATACACACCCATGCAAGTGAATCTCCTTTCAAAAGAGATTAATACAGCGGCAACTGAAACTGAAACCAAGGTAGTTCAATGCGAAGGTATTGATTTAAATAAAAAAAGTGTCGAAGCTTTTTATATTTCACAAATACAAATACAAGCCAAAATTATAAAAAAAATATATGTAGATCATAAGGTTTAAACAGGCCTTTTCCTATTAACTGTAAACCCTTTAGGCCCTGCAAGCCAACGTCTCCTTGTAGAGTTAAAAACAGATTAATTTCTATTCGATTTCCACCATGAGAGAATGCACGACCTTGCGGATATCCAACGCCTTGTAGATTAATGACCCCATTCCCGCATTTACCTTGTTTATATAGAGGACCTTGTATGTGCGCTCAACATTGCTATCCAACAAAATTTCTCACAGATCCTCTTGTAGAGGACCCTGTGGACGTTGTGTACCCCCTTGTAATTATAAGAATTCTTGTGTGTATTTTTGTAGGCAAAAAAGCCTAGTGAGCCGCCTTGTGTAGCAAACAAACTATGCAAGAAAAAGTCAAATAAACCCAAACAGCAATTAAACAGACTTAAACAAGTATCAAATTACCAAACCTATAGTATATAAATAAATGCAGATGACAAAAGGAAACGAAAATGTAGTCCAGTTTCATCAAATAAATACGACAGTATTACATCTATGGCTATACAAAGCATACAATTCCTTTAAAAGGCAAGATTTTTTTAATACGACTATGGCTGATTCCATACAACAAGGATCAACTACAAAGGCTTTTGGATCTTTGCTCTGTTTTTTTTTGCTATGTAAGAGTGTTGGAGACACTGCCTTACTAATAGTTTAAAAAGAAAGAAGTGTTAAATAGACTAAATAATGTTAATTTCAATTTTAGAGTATTCACTCCCTAAAGAAATTTATCCTTCATATCGACATGTAAAAAATACCGTGGTCTTTCATAGATGCAGTAATGAATCCAAAAAGTAAACAACATTTAACGAAGAACAGTAAAAGTAAATTGGAAAAAATAAATTTAGTTCAAGAAACGACAAAGTTAACGTCAATAAAGTTAAGGTCCGCTATACATTGCAAACGTTTCTGGGTCTTTGATTCATTGTCACGATATAAGAGTGCCCAGTCATCACCCCGGATGATTGGAAAAGAAAAAAATTGTTGTAAGACCAACAATAATAACTCAGTCAATAACAAACGAGCAATAGACAAAATTAGAGGTGGCAGAGATAAAGATGTTGCATGGATGTTTAAATTAACGAGAACAGATAGAGTAATAAATAAGGGAGTAAGAAAATTCGGGAAAATAGGTTAAAATGGTTTGGTCATGTAGAGAGGAGAGATGAGAATTATGTTAAAAAAGAAATAGATGCATTGAACAGATGCAGGTGGAAACAACTGTTACGGAAAGCCAATGCCGACCCAACTAAGCTTGCGATAAGGCTAAGAGAAAGAAAAAGATCGACGCTAGTAATAAACAAATTGGTGTTGTCTTACACAGATGAGTCATGGTAGAGTGATTTATGAATACAAAAAGTGAACATGTAACGAAGAACAGTAAAGCTGAACCTTAAAGATCAAGTTGGTTCAAGAAACAAAACAAACCTTCTTCAGGGAGATTAAGGGCAATTTCTATCTAAATAAATTACTTCATATGAAGTTATTCATATTGAAACATTTATGGGAACTTTTACACAATTTATTAACAAGATTGTTAAGATACACAGAACTCTGCTGGATAACGTCTAAACTGCTTGACAATACAATGAATTCTTGTAAATATTTGAACTTGAACTGACGTTAACTGCCCATACATCCCCTTATATACAACATTATTTAATCTAATCAGTGTGTTTAGAACTTTCTAGAATTTCTAGAAACATTATTAATTTAATATAGTCTTGGCAGAGGATAACTGTCCTTCTTAGTAACATCATTAAGCTTCCGATAGTCGACACAAAACCGCATTGATCCGTCTTTCTTTGTCACTAATACCACAGGAGAAGCCCACGGACTACTGGATGATTCGACTATGCCATTTTGAATCATTTCTTTAAGGGCTCTATCTGCTTCTTCCTTCTTAACTTGAGGCATCTTTCGGGGTACCTGTCGAATCGGACGTGCATCACCAGTGTCAATTTTATGTTGGACAACAGCATTTCTTCCAAGTCTACCTTTAGAGCCAAATACAGGTTTATAACGATAAAGTAGATCCCTTACCTTTTTCTTTTCTAATTTTGACAAAGAGGGATCTAATTTTGTCATTAATTGTTAAATTCCGTTGGTCTCATCTGTTTTCGTAACGTTTACCTTGTGGATTATGGCCGTTACCGGTTCTAAACTTCCTATTTCCGTGTCCTTTCGGAGTAGAACTGGATGATCGTTCAAGTTGATAACTCGGATGAGTACCTCTTTGGCGGATCTAACAAAAGTCTTACCCACAAGAAGTCCTTTTCCCAATTCATGGTCATGGTTCTTCGGCTGTATCATGGCTGGGGCGCCATCTGGCTCCGGTCCATCCAACCACGCTCTTACGACACATTCGCAGCTCGCCGGAAGTTCAATATCATAGATTAGTTTAATCGAGGCATTGTCAACTTGTTTTCGGTACAGAAATATTTCCTCATTATCAGTACGAAGGATACGTCGGCGAAGATCCAAATGAAAACCACAGTGGAGCATAACGTGCATACCCAGAACAACATCTTCATCAACCTCAGCCACCAGCACCGAGTGGACAAGAGAGGTCGAACCAAACTGTAGCGTCGCCTGTATCTCACCGTAGACTCTAGCAGATTCTCCGGTAGCGGTACACAGCCTCCAACTGGTAGACAACATCTTATTTCGCATAATGATGGTTCGTCGGACGATAGTTTTCGTAGCTCCAGTGTCTACCGGCATGCTAATGTTCTTCCCATCAATGAGGCCATCTACATATAAGCTGTCCACGGGATGTCGCAGAGTTGCCAATTTAATGGTGTGAGGGGCTCCGGGAATGTTTGGGGTCGATGTCGCCCTCCAGGAGACGACCTGTTTAAAGTTTTCCTGCTGCTGGGGTACTTCAGCGGGAGATTTTTCTTTCTGTGGGCAAGTATTTTTTATATGGACTAGTTCTCCGCAGTTCCAGTATCTCACTGGGCGCCTTCTTTTTGGAGATTACTTCATTAACCTCTCCACTACGGCTTCGACGTCGCTAACGGAATGAACGGCATGTTCGTAGTTACCGGTGACTTCCCTTAGTCGAGCAACTCCACGTGAGGCCTCCGTTGCCGCCTCAAACTACAGGGCAATGGTCAAGGCGTCCACAAGAGACTTCGGCCGCGCCAACCATACAGCCCGCTGCAACTCATCGTCTCGAAGACCATCGGTGAAGGTTTGGATCGCCAGGCACTCCAGGAAATCCTCCGCTGCATTTGAATACGCAAGCCGTACCATTCTTGCCACTTCCGCCTCAAACTCCTGGATAGTCTCCCCATTTTTCTGCTTTCGGCTCTTTAGCTGCATTCGGTACACCGGTTGTAGATGAGTTTGACCATAACGCATCTCTAGACGATTCACCAATAACTCGAAGTTGTCAGATTCATCCGGTGTCAATGATTGCAAGACGTCTAAACCCTTGCCTCGCAGAGCTACGGTTAGGGACAATGCCTTCTCCTGGGATGACCATCCATTCGCTCTGGCCGCTGCGTCGAATTATTTTAGGTAATTTGGCCAAGAAGTCTTCCCGTCGAAGGTCGGGGGTTTTATCGTAGTTCGTACTGGGGTCGCCTTCCTGTTTCCTCGTCTACGTGGCAGGTCTCCATCCTTTCTGCATCTCTGTCACCGTGGTGGATGGGCTGGTTTCGACAAGCTGCCTGTTCTTGTTGAAGCTTCCTTATTTCGGACTGCATTTGCTGGTTGATCTCCTCTCGCAAGTTGACCACTTGCTGATTAAAGTTGTCCGCTTGTGATTCAAGTTGGCCACTTGCTGATTTTGCTCGTCTCGCAAGTTGGTCACAAGCTGATTTTGCTCATCACGAAGAATGCACATTTAGGAGTGCAAATGCGATATTTGCTGGGAGAAGGAACTGGATAACTCTTCTGATAGGGTGGACATCCGTTGTGAAAGCTGTGAAAGTTGTTGTGACTGTTCCTCTTGTTGGCTCGTCATTCGTTGCGACATCTGGCTGCTTATCTGACTGGACAACTGGGTCTGTTGTTGTGATTGTTCGTCTTGTTGGCTTGTCATTCGTCCTGATAGCTCCTCTTGCAGCCGGGAAAGTTGTTGCGCTAGTTCAGAATTTGCTTTTTGAACTGGGTCTTTAAACTCTACAGCGTCAGGGTCCAGACAATTATTTAGGTAGTATTCACGGAGCCTTCTCAACAATACGGATTTGCTTTCAGTAGTTTTCAACTATAATTCTTCGAGCTCTCTTCTGAGCTCAGCCACCAAAAGTGGCCTCTTTCCAGGCATTCTTGTATCTTCACCCCACACCTGACACCAAGTTGAAACACTTATGGGGACTTTTACACAATTTATTTACAAAATTGTTAAGATACACAGAACTCTGCTGGATAACGTCTAAACTGCTTGACAATACAATGAACTCTTGTAAATATTTGAACTTGAACTGACGTTAACTACCCATACATCCCCTTACATACAACATTACTTAATCTAGTTAGTGTGTTTAGAACTTTCTAGAATTTTCTAGAAACATTATTTAATATAGTCAGAAGTTTCTAGAATAACCGAAAAACAATCTTTCAAATTAAGGTCTTTTCCGTTACGCGTTACAATTTAGTTTTTAATTAAACTTTAATGCGTATTTAATTAACTATTATGTGTTTTAAACAATTTAAATTGATTTGAATGGAAAGTATTCAGTAGTTAGGAAGTTCTTAAAGCAATATCAGTCCGTGCAAACAAAATCAGAATGCAATTAACATCAGGTTTGTATCAAGGGGATTATCTTTACTTGATTGGTATCCATTGCATTACATAGTTTTAATCATGTATTCTGGATGGAATTTCACTGGATCACATGAACTGCAAGTACTTTAATCTTGTCCTTTGAAATTATATCTCGAAAATTGTTATCATCCTATGTATGTATATACATTTATCTATCTGCTAGACAAGAGGGTAGATTACAGAACAATTAAATATTAAAGATTTTAAAACGACTTTTAGAGGTAGATGGTAGTTACGGTTTAAACGAAAGAAAATAAATGAAAAACTAAATGGAACCGTCAGGGTTAGATTGGTAAAATTTAATTAGAACTTTAGAAAAACATCAGTTCAATTTTACGAGAAGTCTTGAAAAATTTCAATTTAAGTCATTTAAAGAATAATGAATTTCATTTAACTGCAATTTCTTTAGAATTATTTATTTTAAAGTGGTTTTATACTATAAACTACTTGTAACCGAAATCCACAATTAACATTTATTTTAATTGTTCGCAAGTGCTGCTAAGTTGGAGGTTTCAGAGTCAGCTTCAAGTCAGGAAAAAATATTCCCAAGTCTCTACCTGGACTTATATAACAATTGGAGTAACTAATAGAAAAAGTTTGTAAAGTAACAAATTCTGTGATGTATATACTTATAGTATAGGTATAGATAAGAGTTAACTAATTTTTTAGTAAACAAATGATATGAGATATCTTTCTTGAGATTTTTTAAATTTAGAAATTAGATAAACAAGAATAGTATATTCTGTAACAAGGTTAGAATGAAAATTCCATACGAGTGGAGAATTCCGAACGCGAGCGTAGCGAGCGAGAGGAACCACGAGTTATCGAATTTTCATTCTAACCGTGTAACAGACTGTATTTTCTCCACGACCATGTAATAATTCTGTTTATTTAAATTGAAATATGTAGCAAAACAATTAGAACGTCGCACTGACAAACTGAGTGACAGTTTTAAAATTCGCAGGGTAATCTATGTTTTTTGTTGAGCAATTACAGAATGTTATTCCGTCACTAGTTATAGAATGGAAATACATGCAAAACACATAAGAAGCAAGTGTTTCAGAATGAATATTCTATCTCAAGAGTGAGAATGAACACTTTCTATTATTAAAAATGAAGTCGGAATTATTACATTCATTAATGGTCGTGGAGAAACTACATTATACACAGATCGAAAAATGTCACATCTGGCAGGACTCGAACCTGCGAACTCTACCTATAGCTGGAAGCGTCTTTAACCAATCGGACAATGTCTTTATTCAACTTAAGTTGTATAAGTCTCTTACGGATGGGGTTATACTCAATGCCTCTTTAAGCTCATATATGACGTTAATGAAAAAGAGATATTTTGTTAAATAGAGAATTATTATATCAAACTCTAATTCACTAAGGCATAAACAGTGGTATGGTTAAAAGCGATACCGGCTATAAGTAGCCCCACAATATCATCCGCATACATCATATCGCATGGAGCTTGACTTCGTATTCATCCATATTCATACTAAACAGATAGGGTCTAAGCACTGATTCCTGGTGGATTCCCATATGCACCACAAATCCCTCCATAATCCAAACACTGATTTTTATTGTCCTTTTTTGTTCCTCTCTCCGGTACACTTTTCATTTGCATAGATCTCCACACTTCTTGTCTCCGCACTCGGTCGGGTATTTTCTCTTAGTCTATGAAAGCAGCGTGAGTAACACGCTGCACTTCACGACATCTCTCCATAATTTTTCTCATTATTCATTTCTCTCCCAGGGTTAAATCCAAATTGCTCTTCAATTATATTCGTGTTCTCTTTCTCTCAGCCTATTTTCAACTATTCTCTCCCAAATTTTAACAGTTTAGTGCTACATTTACGTTACTACATTTTTGTACATCTTCCTTTCCTTTATAGATTGGCACAAGCACACTCTTCCTACACTACAGTATCTTCTCTTGATTTATTTCTTTTCTTATCAGGTCCCACAGAATATCTGCTACAACCTCAACAAGCACCTTCCTTACTTCTTCTGGTATTCAATCTGCTCCCATTGCCTTACTATTCTTCATCTTTTGGAACAAAGTTCCCTTTCGCGCGTTACGAACAGTTACGACTGACGCTAGGAGCTAGCCCAAAAAAATTCATACCAAAAGTTGTCACGACACTATGCACCGACACAATGCACCGACACACGCATGTTTCTCTCTCTCACAGACCAAAAAAAAAAAGTGTGAGGTGTCAAGGGACACCCGGATGGAACGAAGTTCCTTTCGATTAATTAGTGAAGGAATTAGTAATTTGTAAACATAACAGAGTGTTTATACATACACAAGCATTTATTATTGTCTGTATAAAATCTCTACTTACCTAACAGTTCGTTTCTTTTAACAAAAGTGTCCATTTATACAATACCAGAGCTTTAAATAACACATCTTTTTAAAATTACTTTTTATAATTTAAAACAGGAATTAACAATTCAATACAAAAAATTTAAAATTAAAATATTTGACAGTGACTGACAGTTAAGGTAATTTGACGTAGTCAAGTTACGAACTATTTTTAAAATGTTTATGAATTTATTAATTTATAAAAACAGGATGAAATAAAATATAATACTATTATAGGTAATTATGTTTTTTTCTACAGTATTTTCTTTTTAATGTACATTTTCTTTTAATTTAAAATAGTGTCTTTTTAATTGTAATATATCTATCTATGAGAGAGAAGGAGAGAGAGTTATTTATTTTTTGGTCTGTGAGAGAGAGAAACATGCATCTGTCGGTGCATTGTGTCGGTGCATAGTGTCGTGACAACTTTTGGTATGAATTTTTTTGGGCTAGCTCCTAGCGTCAGTCGTAACTGTTCGTAACGCGCGAAAGGGAACTTCGTTCCAATAAATAACTCTCTCTCCCTCTCTCTCATAGATAGATATATTACAATTAAAAAGACACTATTTTAAATTAAAAGAAAATGTACATTAAAAAGAAAATACTGTAGAAAAAAAAATAATTAACTATAATAGTATTATATTTTATTTCATCCTGTTTTTATAAATTAATAAATTCATAAACATTTTAAAAATAGTTCGTAACTTGACTACGTCAAATTACCTTAACTGTCAGTCACTGTCAAATATTTTAATTTTAAATTTTTTGTATTGAATTGTTAATTCCTGTTTTAAATTATAAAAAGTAATTTTAAAAAGATGTGTTATTTAAAGCTCTGGTATTGTATAAATGGACACTTTTGTTAAAAGAAACGAACTGTTAGGTAAGTAGAGATTTTATACAGACAATAATAAATGCTTATGTATGTATAAACACTCTGTTATGTTTACAAATTACTAATTCCTTCACTAATTAATCGAAAGGAACTTCGTTCCATCCGGGTGTCCCTTGACACCTCACACTTTTTATTATTATCTGTTGATGAAATATTTATGTATCCAAAAATATTTAAGAGTGCATGTATTAATTATAGTTAAAATGACTCTAGACACCAACTTAATAGGTTAATAACTATAAAATATTATAGAGTGTGTGCGATATATTACACAGTTTATAAATATCACTATAAACACAGTCAAATATATTTAATTTATAAGATAAACACCAAAAACATTAAAAATCAACGTAAATCAAATGTAAATTAGGAGCTTTCTGCCCGACCTAGCGCTATCCTTCTTATCCGTCTCACTCTGGAATCAATTATTTCGCTGCACAGCTGGTCCATTTGTATTAATATGTCAATGGTGTTTAGGCATATACATTAATTTCGAAATTTATACTGAATTGATATGAAATATGATATAAATTGTGTATACATGTTATCATTTTGAAAGTTTTTAAATATGTCGTTCGTAGCCTAGTTGATTAAGCGTCGGATATGAATCAAGATGACAGTTCTATTATGTTATCATAATGGGATCGACTACGCGAGAGAGAATTTTTTTTTTTGTTTTACATGTGACAACAGTAATTATTATTTTAACTGTTAATAAAATAACTAATTTAGAAAATTTTTAAAAATTTTAGACTATACTGTGGACTATGCCGTAATCTATCTTGTAAAGCGCTATTTGCCAAGGGAGTAATAATTTAATAGTAATATGACTTATAAATCACCAAAAAAAACTTTCTACTATAAAAAGTTCTTTAATAAATTGTGATTATTTCATTATGAATCCAATCCTTTGTTTTGTTGCAATTGACCATTGTTTACAAATTTAAATAATTTGTAATAAATAATGTGTTCAAATTAAAAACTCCTGAAGGCAGCAATCAAAGATTTGATAATTTATTTGTTTATTAATACAGTTCGTGAATACTGATGTAGTTTTATATTGAATAGGTCTTAGAATTTTTCCTTTAATATTTTGGAATAAATAAATCCTTTGTTCTGGTTTTAATTGGTATGACTCATTAATTTTGTACAAAATTTCTATACACATAGGAATAAATAAGCTTCAATTTTTACCACTAAGTAAAAGGCTGGAAGGATCGGGATGAAATTTGGTACAGGGGACAGGGGTAGATTATGGTCAGGAACTAGATAAACGGGATATATTTATATTTATCCTAGTTTTATTATAAGCAAATCATTACAGTTGTTATTGAATCTTGATCTTGAATCGCGCCAAAACGGCTGAACGGTGTAGGATGAAAATTGAAATAAGGATAGATGGTAGTTGGGAATAGCACATAAGCTACTTTTCATCCCACGGGGACAGAAAAAAGGAATATAATTATATAGTTTTATGTTATCATTTTTTAGGAATCTCAAATTGTATTAATTTTTTTATATCTTTTATAGTTTTTAATATACGAGGGAATTATAAAATCTTTTTTGAAGTTGTAATTTACTCTAATGACTGGGCAACAAGTTTTTAGAGCGACTTACGTATAAATATAAAAATTATAAAATTGAGATAATTGTGGATTATCTAAATTATCAATATTAAAGAGTGTTTCAAGTCACCGTCCAGCGGGCGGTCAATAAAAGAGATCCTTTTCTCGACCCTAACAGACTCTCGCAGCATGTGCTTTAATGCACTCACGATTTTACATTGTTTAAATTTAAAAAAATTATGTGATTAATTTTTTATAATTTGAACGAAGTTCCCTTTCTCTCTCTCTCTCTCTCTCACTCATAGATGACTCATAGATGACTCATAGGTGACTCATAGATGACTCATAGATGACTCATATATGACTCATAAATGACTCATAGACGATTCATAGATGACTCATAGATGACTCATAGATGACTCATAGATGACTCATAGATGTTATGACTCATAGATGACTCATAGATGACTCATAGATGACTCATAGATGTTATGACTCATAGATGACTCATAGATGACTAACAGATGACTCATAGATGACTCATAGATGACTCATAGATGACTCATAGATGACTCATAGATGAATCATAGATGACTCATAGATGACTCATAGATGACTCATAGATGACTCATAGATGACTCAGAGATGACTCACAGATGACTCACAGATGACTCAGAGATGACTCACAGATGACTCACAGATGACTCAGAGATGACTCAGAGATGACTCACAGATGACTCAGAGATGATTCAGAGATGACTCAGAGATGACTCATAGATGACTCAGAGATGACTCACAGATGACTCAGAGATGACTCAGAGATGACTCAGAGATGACTCAGAGATGACTGTCAAATATTTTAATTTTAAAATTTTGTATTAAATTGTTAATTCCTGTTTTAAATTAAATTGAAATAAAAAGTAATTCTAGGTAGAATATACAATACCTCTGGTATTGTATAAATGGACACTTTTGTTAAAAGAAACGAACTGTTGAAAATAATGGATTTACTTTTTTTTTCTATTTTGCTTTGAACAGTGTAGTAGTGTCGCGACTTTGTTAAGTTTATACAGGTTTTTTGTAGATAATAAATATTAAAATAATAGAAAATAGAAACAATAATGTATCCTGACAGTGTTTCTGCACAAGTTCCGGATATTGCTGATAGAGTTAGGTAAGTAGAGATTTTATACAGACGATGATAAATGCTTATGTATGTACAAACTCTCTGTTGTGTTTACAAATTACAATTCCTTCACTAATTAATCGAAAGGAACTTCGTTCCATCCGGGTGTCCCTTGACACATCTCACTTTTTATTTTAATGTATTCTTCACTTCCTTCCTGGTCACTCACCATTCCAAAATTTGCCATACTCTCTTTAAATATATCTTTTTCATATTTCTAGTTCAGCAGATTTACGTAATATTCCTTCCTTGCTCCTTTTATACTCTTTCACGTTTGTGCTGTGTTCTTAATTTGTCGGATAGCAGTTATTACTCTTAAAGTTTTCAAACACCAATTCCGATGCCTTTGATTTCGATTTTGTCACTGCTCTCTTTGCATCCTCTTTTTCTACCTCATATTCTTCCTTATTACTTGCACTTTCTGATGAATCACAATTCTTCTTTGCCACTTCTAATTGGTAGATAAACTTTTGGTTTCTCAAAAGACAATAAAGTTTTTGGAGCATCAAAAAATCGAAATGTTAGACCACCCACCGTATAGTACCGACTTAAGTCCCAACGATTTCTTCATGTTTTCAATGATCAAGAATTCAATGCGTGGGCAACGATTCCTGTCGCCAGGAGAAGCCTTTAAAACAGCGATATATAGTTTTTGTCTTTTTGACTATATACAAAACTAAAAGGACATCCCTTGTATTAACTAAATCAAAGAGAGGAAGTTTACTTCTACACTTAAGATTTCCTTGATAGGTAAGCAATCAATTTATTACTATCTGCGGACATTTAAATAAAGGAGTACAAATTTTGTTGAACCTAAACTAATATTCCTAAAATCCAAAGCTGAAAGATTTTGGCATTTACCCAATAAAAGATAAAACTTTGAACAAAAAATCTTCCCCTACATTCCTGATGTTTATCTTAAAACTATTTAGTAGGTAACCAGTCTAAAATCGGATCATTAATCCAGTGGTTTTCTCCACTTATCTTTAATAATGTTTAATAAAGATCACAATTAAGAGATGAGAGTAAAATTATTAATTAAATAAATGAATTACAAATTTCCCAAATAGATAGTTATTCAAATTACTTACTTGCAACACCAAAGTCTGATTCGTGACGATAATTCCCGCAGAATTGTTGGTGAGCAACCTGTCTCCGTCTCTCAGCCACCACACGCGATAAACCTGGAATAAATTGAGAACTTAATTAAAATGGAACTTTTTCCCTTCGTTATGCAAATTCTCTGCTAAGAACTATACGGCATCGGAACCGCAGGACGACACTGAAAAACTTTGGAAATTAAACAAAAAAGTTTATATAGTCTCTATACCGCAATGAGGAAGGTAAAAAATTCTAAATTCCCGGTCTGAACCTACCGAATTTGATTACATTGTTCATAGTAGTGACGAAAAATCTATACTTCTTTTTAGACATATTTAAAGTAGCTGGAATCTTCTGGTTTCGGTAAATTCTTGTCAAATGCTTACGGAAATATTTTTGGGGTCCATAGTTCGCTATAACAAATTTTAAAAAGTTGATAGAGTTTTGTTTTTTGAGAAAAATCGCTGTAGGTATCTTTATTGTTTTTTAAACTTTTTGCAAAAACAAGAAAACATGTAATCTAGATTTAGTTATTTATCACATAAAACAAACCACAACTCGCTACCGCAATTTTTAAAAAAGTTAATGGTATTTTGTTTTTTTACCAAAATCGCTGTCTCTTCGTTGTTAATTAAGATACCTATTTGCAAAATTCAAAAATATTTGCAATCTATATAAAATAATCTATCACATACAACAAAACATAATTTGCTATCTCAATTATTAGAAAAGTTGATAGTGTTTCGTTTTTTGAGAACAGTCGCTGTATCTTTGTTGTTTAAACTCCGGATTAAAACATTTGGTATTTAATAAGGATTTTAAAACAATCGGGTTTTTAAACTATTATTAGGGTTTATTTAACTGTTTTCTAAATAACACAAATCCGTAAATACTATGGTAAAATATATTACGAAACACTTGAATTGAAAATAACAAGAACGTAATAACAAAAAAAGAGCCCATGTCTATTTGACAGGGAGGCAATAAAAAAAAATATGTACAGAAATATGCAACTGATACGACGGTTAGTTTTGCTTCACTATCACTACACTATCACTGTACTTTCTATAGAACAATATTTGCTAATTCGTGGTGTTCGTTAACAAAACTAGAGTATAAAGTTATAATTTAAAGATTTCTAAATTTATTCGAGAGTTATAGCGGAGAGTGCGAACTTAAACTTAAGAGAGAGTGAATCGTACTCATTACTAAAAAAAGGTTCTGCTAAGTGGTGTGGTAATGTGTTACCACTACCCTTAAAGGGCCTCATGCAAAAATAGAAATTGACTAATTCCAGTGCGGTAGGTAGAATATTTATTAAATTTCAAGTTGAAATTGATATAATTTCAACACTTTGTTCTTTATTAAAATATTTGCAAAATAGAAGAAGATATCTAATCTGGATACATTATCTATCACCTAAATCAAACCATAACTCGCTATCTCAATTTTTAAAAAGACGATAGTGTTATGTTTTTTGACTAAAATTTTCGTTGTTAAACAGCATATTTGTAAAAATTAATAATATTTGTTATCTATATAAAATTATTTATCACATAAAACACACTGCAACTCGCTATCTGAATTTTTTAAGAACTAGATGGTGTTTTGTTTTTTAGTACGATTTGTGATCTAAATAGGAGTGGTAACTAATTTATGATTTTTACTGTGGGTCAGTACCTAATTTATGTACATGATCTTAAGTTGATAATCAAAACCTTTTATGATTAATGTCAGTCTAGCTGATTTGGTGAATAATTTTATTTACACAATCAACAAAAATTAAATAATTATTTTCAAATGTACAAAAATAATTACGAACGTTGCGTCAATTCGCGATGAATACGATGCTGTCGGTGAACGGTAAAACGTCGTGGATTTTCGAGGTGTGGTCTAATCAGTTGCAGATCTTTGTACAGTTCTCTGGCTATTCTGGTATAAGCTACCAAGGCGTAGAGAGTTTACACTATCCCCAGTGTCCGTGGAGATCGTGTCACGAGTCTACGTGAAGGAGTCCCTCTGAATTAATTGGCTGAGGATTGTGCTCTTTGTCTTGAAGTACCTTGGGCGTATAAGCATGTTAATTTGAAACCGTGTTGTCGCATCTTTTAAAATACCTTTGTTTTCATTTTCTGATTTTTTTCCGATTCAGTAGACGCTTATCACAATATTCTGAAAACGTTAACGTTTACTTTAAAAAAGTAAACGTTAGAAAAAGTATTAATTTTATGATTTAATACCAGTGTGTTATTGCTCTGGTATTATACAAGGTTTTTTTTTTAGTTTTGCATATATAGCCGATTAGAAGGCGCCACCAATAGAACCTTCAGACACAAACCTAACCTCAATCTTTTGTTGAGATAAATCCAGACTTTCATTACGATACAACAAGTCATGAAGATGCAGTGAATTTTTGAAATAAGCAAGTCGGCCGAAAAATGGATCTTAGCCGAGAACATTTTCGAGCTACAATTTTTAGAATTTTCGCAGTGAATTATCCTAACAGCAATGTCTTGCTGAAATGGTTTCTGTGTTTGGAAAGGAGCACCACACCAGTCAACTATTTTCCCCTAGTAACGCGAATTTTAACGTGGTCTCTTCAGTCTTAGCGACGAATCTAGGCTAGGTCCACCCCAATCCGCAGTCAACTAGCAAAACATTGATGTGGTTCATTAGCTTATAAATAATAACTGCCAATTAACATACTGATAGAGGCATCTTTGGGAATTTCAAAGACCTCGTTTCAGAAAATCCTACATAAAGAACCGGGAATTACGAAGTTGGTTTCCCGTTGAATCCCTCATTTACTCACAAAAGATCAATTGGTGTGGAAAAACATAGGAACAGCTCAACAAAGAAAGCTCAAAAACGTTTATAGTATTGTCACGATAAATTTTGGATTTACCCCTACAAACCGAAAAATAAATGCAATTCCGCTGTGTGGGTGTTACACAATGAGGGAAAATCAACAAAAGAGCTTAGTTCTTGAAGTTTCTCAAGGAAAATTGTTACAACTTTTGTGCCAAAAACGAGACGTGTGGCAACAATTTCTTAAAAAAATCAAAGAACGGTTACTTTCGATTGGTATAAAAACGTTAGTTTACCAGAAGTTATCTCAAAACTCAGACAAAGCAACACACAACGGCGAATCATCCTACATCAGAACCATGTTACTGCTCACATTGCCCAAAAAACAATCGAGTTTTTGAAGATTCAAAACAGACAAAGTTGAACCTTTGGCGGAGTTTAGTTAGGTGAAATATGAACCATAAATTCAAAATAGGTACTTATAATCGCTCTGTGAAAGTTTTTCTAAAGGTCAACTAAATATAGGTACATATAAAACTAATTGTAAATATATCTTGCATAAATTTAAAATAAACAGCGTGCTATAAAAATTAACTTCCGTAACAAATTATATGAATTTTAATGTCAAAAACTTTTTTCTCTTTTACGGAATTTTGTCACATTTCCAGGTTGAACTGTTCTTCCATATATTTCGATTTTCAATATTGATTGAATTTCTAAATAAAACAAATAAATTTATCCGTAACATCTGTTTCTGAAAGTTTTAATTAATTCGATTTAAACCAGGTCCATTTGATTCAGTGAATTTATCAGAGAGGCACAAATTTTTCCTCTTTATACATCCACACCCATCCACGTCTGTAAAGTGATTTGCATAACATTTAGAGAAGCTTTTTGTAAAATTTAACGTAGTGCTAAATGGATTTCAGCAACATTGTGTTTGTTTTATAACTGAGGTGCAATTTGTATTAAAATAACTGTACCTACTATAATTAACAACAGGAAACGGTTTCCGTTAAAAATTATTAATCGATTTCAATATATGCATATAAAAGTCATTAAGTACATGATGGCGTAATGAGGGTTTGGAGGGTTGTGCTTTATATTTCTGGTCGATTTTATATCAGTTCAAGCCTTTAATCGCCTTTCCCAAATTCATAGCGGCTCCAATGGTTTTACATTTACAACGAGAGTTCGGAAATTTTAAAATAAACATAGCAAAGTTTTTAATTTATGAAGCTTTAATTCTAGGTAGTATTTAAAAGTTGCTCGGAAATTTAAATATAATTTATATAGGTAATATTCGATTTGTAATAAACGAAGTAACAACATACCCAAATTTAAATTCATATTATATATTAGACAACATAAACTTGTTAAAATTTAAATTTAAAATAAAGAGAAAATGTAATAAAACCATTTAAACAAATATTTAAAAGAGCACAAAGTTTCCATAATTTATAAAATTTATTGATTTACCGTGAACATTCGAATTAATTAAACGAAAAAATAACTTGACAGTCGTGTTGTAGAAAAATAAAACGTCCATTTTTAGGTTTTTCATAACATTATGATTAAATATAAACACTAGTTTACAAAATTAAACTTTTTGTCTGTTGGCCGTGGGTTTTGATGTTTTTGATGTTTTGATATCTAAAGTTTTTGCGACATGTGTAGTTTAAACAGACATTGCTTAAACAATCGAAATAATTTTTGCTACATATGCGGACAATATGTGTTTAAAGACAGTAGAAAAGTTATATCAGAGTTGGTGAAAAATACCTATTTTGAGTACTTTGGGTAAAAATGACAAGTCTTGGGTTCCGAATTGTGTTTGTAAATCGTGTGTGGAATATTTAAGATCATGAAAAAGTGGTAAAAGAAGTGCCTTTAAATTTGGAACACCAACAAACCATTTGACGAGAACCACAAAATCATCACGAATAATGTTACTTTTTTAGTGTGAATTTTAACGGTTTAAACACTAAAAATCGAGCTAAATGGCGGTACCCAAGTACTAGTTGTGTTCAGCATCCAGTGCCGCATTCATCTGACGTTTCAGTACCTTAAAATATATCTCAACCCTTAGAACACCAAGTTCATCACAAAATGATGTTGGTTTAAAGGTATATTACATGAGCCAAAATGTTTTTCTCAATATGAGTTAGATGATCTAGTAAGAGACATATTTTTCTAAACAAGCTTCAGAATTATTGGCATCAAGACTGAAAGAAAGAAATTTACTTTCCTTAGGAACTAAGATAACTTTTTATCGTGAAAGAGAAAAAGAATTACAGTGTTATTGTTCCGAAAAAAAACATATTACCTTTTGGTCAGATATTAAAAACTTGTTAATAAAAATGGGCTTGAAACAACCCTAAGTGTGCGGCCACAACGGAGCGCCGACCATCGCTCCGACCATAGCATCGCACCATAGCTCCGCTCACCAAAAAAAATAAACACAATATTAGATCTATGTGGTTACATCGGAGCACCGACCATCGCTCCGCGCATAGGTTGGAGCTAAGGTCTGATACTTGGTGCCAGGGTCAAAACTGAGCTTAGTATTTTTTTGACCCTCGACCAGGGTACTCTTTTAAAATATAATCAAAAGTTTCTTTTTTTATTCTCATGTAGTAAAAAAAAAGATCCGGTTTTTTCTTAAATCTTCATATACCTAGATGATTAAATTCTCCATACAACATATGTTTTTTGTTTAAAGGATGCACTTTCGTCTTTTGAGATCCTTTATGTAGGTACCACGTTTTAGCACTTGAATTTAAAATAATATCTTCCTCGTCCAAAGAAGAGGATGTCGAAAAATCCATGTTTATAGACGATCGTTTACGCTTTAACTGGCGCAAAAGTGCGATGCTCCAAGCCTCGATGTGACCACGGGTGCGCGTCGGTCGGAGCGAGGGTCAGAGCAAAGGTCGTGGGTATTATGCTATGGTCTAGGGTCGATGGTCCCCGTTGTGTTCATCCATACCCTAAGATGTATTCTGTTACATAACGGAAATAAATACGCTGGGATACTCATTGCCCACAGTACAAATTTAAAAGAAGAACATTGTAACATCTTGCTAGTTTTGGACAAAATAAAATACAATCAGTGACAAATTTGTGTTGATTTAAAAATGGTGAAAATTCTTCTCAGTAAACAAAGTGGTTACACTAAGTTTCCCTGTTTTATTTGCCTTTGGGATAGTAGAGTTAAACTAGAGCATTGGGTGAGAAGAATCTGGCCTTTAAGAACAAATATGACGCCTGGGAAGCAGAATATAATCCAGAATTCACTGGAAGCTCGTGACAAAATTAGACTTCCGCCATTACATATCAAACTGGAAATCATAAATCAGCACTAGATTAAAACGGAAACAAGCTTTTCATACATTTGCCGAATATTCCCTCAGCTTACTATGAAAAAGATCGTTCAGCTGGTATATTTGATGGCCCCCAAATAAGACAACTCATAGAAGATATACAATTTAAAAATTCAATGAGTAAGTTAGAACTAAGGGCTTGGACAACTTTTGTCTCTGTGATGCAGAATTTTCTCGAAAACAATAGATCTGAAAATTATGTCGAGCTTGTAGAAGACCTTCTTTTACAATTAAAAAGTATGGGGTGCAATATGCGCATAAAACTCCACTTTCTTCATAGTCACTTGGACAGGTTTCCGGAAAATTTAGAAGATATGAACGAAGAGCAATTAGAGCGAATGCATCAAGACTTACGAGTCATGGAAGAGCGTTATCAGAGTTTTTGGGATAAGAATATAATGTCTGACTACTTTTACGTTACGCATTGTTGCTAGCTAACATTTCTGACAACTGACGTTTTACATAACTGACATTTGCCCTTTTCGACAGCTCACTTCTAATATTTAAGGTATGTAGTAAATCTTCACTAAAATATTAATTTAATAATATTAAATTTCTTGTTGGTTTATAAACTCATAAACTTAATATAACCCTAGTTAAGCAGATTCATGTGGCACCTGAACACAACAATATTAATTATTATCGATTCTCTGTATATGTCTATTTCCTCTTACGTCTATTGCTTGGAAATTTGTATTATACCATGGAAATTGACTTCAATATTGGCTTATATTGAATTTAGTTAGAAATGCTGCAAGCCAACAAACTGTGTGTGCTAATTCTACGAACATACATTTAGTGTAATGTTGTTATACTGTAAGATCTAAAATTCTCTTGGTTTCTCCTCAATTATCGTTGTCAATTCTAATTAATATCTCACAATATGGTTTTTTATATATCAATAAGCTAATGAATTTACCATAAAATATGATCAATACAAACTTATACAAATAGAAATCGATAACTATATAAAGTTTGATTAGAAATTCCATTAGGTTTGGTTATTAGGTAAAAGCTCAGAAACTGAAGTCAATTTATTACAATCGGTATTATTTGGGCATTTTTATATTTAAAAGACATCCCATTATAATTCACTAAAACATTAATATCAAGGAACATTCTAAATAAATATTTATTGTTTTTATATTTATACTGTAAAAACAGCCACAAAAAACTAGGAACAAAAAACTTTTTTACTTATACGAGGTGTGTTTAGAAAATAAAGAATTTCTTTTTTGTTTACTTAAAAAAATATTTATTTATTCGTCTACATTAAAGTACACTTATGCCAGCGCTTAAACTGTTCTTAGTGTCATCTTTGATTCTCTTTTTAAAAATAGAAAAAAGTCACATGGTACCATATCGGACAAATCTGGATGCTACGACATGGTTATACTTTTGTTTTGGGTCGATATGTAATAGAGTAATAAAGTTGTAGCATTTTTATTATTCACGGTATCTTAATCCCAATAATTCTTATTAAATTACGTAACCTATCCGTATTCAACCAACATTTTAATTTCAAACTACGGTATTTCATGATTCTAATTTGTTGTCAAGACTAAAATCTCCATAACGATTGTATCCTCTTAGCGCTATTTAAATCCAATTAGAGGACTGTTACAAAGTCACCCAGTAAAATAAACCACTTGGAATCTCACATGCTTACCATCGTGGGGATATAGTCCCTTGCATTCAATAAAGCAGACACTACCGGTAAAAATTTCTTAATTAAAACCAAGTGACTGATCTTACTTCAATTCGAATCATTTGTTGCTTGAGTTTGTGTATTCAGTCTGAGCTGTAAGAGGTAAGATTATAAACATAAGAAAATTCTTGAACAGTGGTAAAACTATACTATAAGTATTTACATATGTAAATTGTCTTTTATTTTTACTTAAAGGGTTACTTGAGGGTTAATTAAACAGTGTTAACAATTCATGCCATAAAAAGTTTTTTGATTAACAAGATCCTTATCATATTTCCAGAACCCGATTCAGGATTGCTGATATATCCTTATCCTGCAGACGTTAAATCATTTATAAATAATAGTGCATATATTTTTAATTATGATCTTTAATTATAATTTTAAGTTCATCTGTGCACATATAAGTATGTGGACAAATACACCTGAGTACACATTGTACAAAATCTGTAATCCTATTGTTTTTGTTTATATTTACTTAAAATAATAGTAGTTTACGTAACAAGTCCCGAAAGTGGTCTTTTACTTGACGAGTGGGCAATTGCAGGGCAAGCCGCAGGCGAGTCCTGCAAGCCTGCGAGTCCAATAAAAGCACTTTTGGAACGTATTACGTACAATATATTTTTTTCTGGCCAGAATTTAGTAATTTCCAGTTTATTTTTGGGTGAGAAAATCTCATTTTGTCGGACCGGGCCAGAAAATTATTGTGATAGTCCGGTAAAAGCTTTTACCGGACTTATTTTTATTGTCTAGCCTGGTACGAAAAAATAAGTTTTTCTGACCTAAAAATAAACCGGAAAGTAGTTACTAATTTCTGACCGGTTTAAAAAAATACTATTTTTGTTACTGTAGCATTCCGAATAAACGCTACCTTTAAATTAAAGTAATCTACAAATTTATTTTAATACGAACCGTAACGGTATATCGGTAGATTATTTTCTAAATCAGAGAACTACAAAAAATTGGTAGAGTTGGCATCGCTGCTTACCAGTTCTCACAAAACTCCACAAAAAACGTCGGCAAACCGGAGGGAAATCCGTTACTTATTTTTCTGATAATTTTTTTGTCGAGGTACTTTTTTTGAACATTAAATGCTTATTTGTTTTAATAGAGAAAAAAACCTATTATAAATCAAGAGTCGAATCAAATTTAAATTTAGGAATTTATTGTATTGATTCCTATTAAACATTTGCGATAATTGTAAATAAATAACAATCGAATTTTAAATAAAAATATGGTTTTAGTATAAATTGTGCAAAAAACACTACCTATCTACCATAATAACAATACCTTTTGTTCTAAACTCAATGGTAATACTAAATAAACCTTTAAATTCAGTGGGTAACATATTGAAATATTTCAGTGGAAACTGTATTTCATTTGTGAAATAAATTTTACTACTAACATCAAAACATCATCAATTTTCAGTAAAATTAATTGGTGAAATTCGAACAAAGTCATGAGTTGTTAGAGTATATATGTTTCAAATTGTGACCAAGTGACCTAATTATCAGACAAAGGGAACGAAATATTTTCGTTGAATATAAATTATCGTGTCTGTGTGCCAAATGGATAGTCGATTTAAAATAAATGGAACATATGTGGATAATATGTAGCTTCTATCGAAATATTTCTAGCACCAAATTTTATCTATATTTTGAAACAAATTTAGTGTCCTCCAAAAGAATTACGTTGAGAGTGATTATTAATCCTGAAAATTTCGAAATATGTACCTCCAACATCAATACACCAATTGTTAACACAGTTATTCCAGACTTCATGTGACACCTGCAAAATCTCTGTTTAAAGGCTGTTTAATGGCTTCTTCTGGTGGCTGGAATCGCTGCCACGCATTGAATTCTTGATCTTTGGGAACGTGAAGGATGCGTTGGGACAATACGGTGGATATTCTAACGACTCGATGTTTTGAAGCTGCAAAAATTTGATTGTTTTTGGACAGTATGAGCCCTTGCATTGTCCTGATGAAGGATTATTCGTCGTTGTGTGTTGCTGTGTCGCGATAACTTCTGGTTAACAAACGTTTATATACCAAACGGAAGTAACCGTTTTTCGATCTTTTAAAGAAAATGTTACCATATGACCAGATTTTGACATAAAAAGTGCTACCAGTTTCTTTTACACACTTTGAGAACGGATCATTTTTGTTGGTTTTTCCTTATCGTGAAACACCTACACAGAGGACTGGCTTTTATTTTTCGGTTCGTAGGAGTAAATCCAAATCCAAGATTTATCGCCACCAACAATACTTTAAAAAAATTTTGAGCTTCCTTTGTTGAATCGTTTCAATGTTTTTCGACACCAATTGACGCGAACCGCTTTTTGCTCTTCTGTGAGCAAATGAGGGATCCAACGGAAATCAACTTCGTAATACCCAGTACTTCATGAGCTTTTATCTCTCACTATGTTACACGGCGGCCATTCTTAATTAGCTGACGAACCGCATTAATGTTTTGCCGTGTGACTGCTGCTTTAAGTAAACTTGGATTCGTCGCTGAGACTTGAGCGACTACGTTGAAGTTCGCAACATTAGCGGAAAATAGTTGACGGGTATGTTGTTTTATTCCCAAACACAAAAACCATTTCAACGAAACATAGCTGTTTGGATAAACCTCTTCAAAAATTGTAAAAATTTATTGCTCGAAAAGATTCTCGGCTAAGATTCATTTTTTGACCGACTTGCCAATTTCAAAAATTCTGGATTTATGTCAACAAAAGATTGAGGTTTGATTAATTGGTGGCAGCTTTTAAGCGGCTATATGCAAAACTATAAAGAAATCACTTTTATAATTCCAACCGTACATGTTTAAGGATTTTGTATTCTTAAAAATCATTTTTTGTATTTCTTTAACAAATCTACTAAATTTAAACTAAATTAAAATTTAGAACATAAGCACATGAACTAGTACTTTATCCTAAAAAAAGGACATTTTTTTCGAATAAGAACGCGTATTTTTCATTTTCCCATTTTGCTGATTATATGATGAGGTATAATACTGTCCAGTGTCCGTATTTCCGTTGTTGAAATACTTAATGAAGATGATACCGCGTGCATCCTACATGCATAATCCTTCCAGTTGATTTCACCGTTTTTGCCTTCTTTAAAACCCGTTCGCTTAGAATAATCCGCTGTTTTGATTATTCTTTCCTTCTTTCCTGTCTGGAGTGATGAATCCATATTTTTTAACAGTTACCAATTTGCGACGCCTGTGCTCCAACGGAGTTTTTGAACAAACCCACAGTTTTTTCATACTTAGTTAGGATCAAATGCTACGCCCATCTCGAAGATATTTTAGGTACTTATTATGCAAAATGGAAATGACGGTTTCGTTTAAAACCCTCGCGACATCAATTATTTCCTGGTTAACACCATATGTTTGACTGCTGGTGATGAACACACTGTAATCTTTAAAATTATTTATTTAATTATACAATGTTTTAATTGTAGGGAAAGATGGTACATGAACTGAATCTAACACTTTTTTTATTTATTTTGTACCTAAACCTTTTCAATAGAAATGTTCTCTGAACTTACTTTTTTCTGTTTTTTGAAACAAACACAAAGTTGCTTACTTCATAAAAGCAAAACTACGTTGGACTACTAAATGGTTGCATCAAAAAGTCCTCAAAGGCGATGGTTCTCGAAATCCTCAGTAGCTCCAAATAATATGGGACGTGGATTATAATTTTTTTAAGAGTACCACCAGTCTCCCCTAAACAAGAAATTAAAGAAGCCAAAGTACAAGCTTTACAAACATGATATCTGAATCAATAATTATTTATCAAAGAAAAACTTTTCTCTTATCTTAGATTTTTTGAAGTGTTTGGATACCTTGAGATAGGTGAAATGATATTCTTTAAAATTCTTTCCAAAATTATACCAAAAAAAAGCTAGGTTGTCCTCAGAATTCTTTAAGAAAATTTATTCGGTAACAATAAGCTGAAACCTTCTAGAATTCCTGGTAGGTCAAAAAGACTATAAATTTCTCGGTAGCCTCTAAAATTCCTGATAGGCCCAAAAATTCCTAGTACGTCAATAGGTCTCTAAATTTCCTACTAGGCTCTAAAATTTCAAGTACACTTCCTCGTCAGATACGGTAGTTTCTTTGTATTCTAGGAGGCACAGTCACCAAATTAACAATTTTAATGTCTATAACCCTGATAATAAACGGAAAATAGAAAAATTTGCTAAATCGTATAATATCCACCGTTTCACCTGCACAAGTCACACTCTCGCGGATAAAGTTTACAGCACAAATCTATAATTACTAAATTCTTACAACTAAAGTCACAAATAACTTTGGTTTGATAAAAACAATCAATAAATTGGAGGAAGGAAGGAAGGAAGGAAAACTAGTATTTTTCTTAACGAAGCGTGTATTGAAAATATAAAATTGTTAGCTGAGCGCTTTCGGCCTAAATACCGGCCATCATCGGAGCTAAAACTAAATTAAAGAACAATATACAATTTTGTAAAAAACAACAAATTAGTAACTTACGTCCTAATGTAAATCAATACCCCAGAGGAGAAAAGGAAACATATATATAATAAAAGGTTAAAACTTTCAGGCTCTTTGAAGAAGAGAAAAGAAGGACAATTAAAATTAAAAACAGTCGGTGTAGAAGCTACAAGACAAATTATATTTTATCAGTGAATAAAAAATTACAAGCCAGATAAAACTTACTGTGAGGCATCTACGATGGAATATAGCCACATCAGGTACAAAAGGAAGCTTGCACTTAGCATTGAAGTGGTTGTAAGCCAATTGGTGCATAATCTAAAAGAAGGTGGAAGCAGTCGACTTCTAACTAAATCGTGTCTACCTGGAAGAACCATGACGAGAAAAGATGGAGGTTCATTTTAATCAATAAATTGTTACAAACTTTGCCAGATACTTAGTGAGGAACGCTATTTACTAGAAGCATTATCTTTGCGAAATTGTCTAAAGACTTATTAAGCTGCCATTGTAATAATGTATTACGAAAAAAATGCACACACAAAATTGTTCAACCATAGACAAAAACAGAATATATGATTGATTATGTAGACTTAAAAAGATCAATGGTAGTATGATACAAAATCTAGTCTATATGTATAACAGAATTAAGCGAAAAACTAAAAATGTTTTTGTTTGATACCAAACAAACTTAAAAATTGAATTTCTAAACTGAAAATATTTTAAATAAATCTACAAAAACAAGTTTATTTATCAAATTAGTATAGTATAAACCATAAACTGAATTGATTTTATTCCCGATATCGTATTGATCAGTTGTAAACGAGTTCATCGGTTTAGGTTTGTTGTTTGCAGAAAATTTTCTTTTGAAATCTTAGCTTTCGATTATATATCAAAAGACCCGTGCAAGCATGACCAAGAAAGTAAGGATTTAGGAGTTAAACCACAAAAAAGTGAAACAAAAGAACAATGAGATAAAAGGATTGTGTCGAACCCGAAAAATTGTGGCCGTTTCAATACTAGCGGTGTTATTTATTTTCACGTAACAGGAAATAGAATAATTTCAGATGATCTTTTATATCATTTTAAATGAATGGGTCTTAATTCGGAAAATCTGGTATTACAATTTTTAAGGTAGTTTAGCAATCATTCGAATTATACGTGAATTGTTGGCTGATACGAGGGTGGTCTGAGAAGTTTAAAACGCAACAAAGTTACAAGACGTTCTTTCTATTTTTTTTATTTTTTAACATACTTTTTGTAACAATACAACACTTCTCCCAGCCTTCGCCCGTTCAAACAGCAGCCACATGGTGTTTTTCTGTGAAAAAATAATTATTAGTGAAAGTGATTGCTTCTTTATTTGACGAAAATCTGTCCTTTGATCACAATTTTTAGATGAGGGAACAAAAAGAAGCAGCTTGGAGCTAGATCTGGTGAGTAAGGATGGTCACGCAGTGTAAACCAAAATTCAAAGTTTTTGGTCACGTCTACCCTGAGGTGGCTTGGTAAAACAAGATTTTATTTTTCTCGGAAAGGCAGCTGTTTTTCCGCAAGTTCTGCATTTAGCTTATCAAGTAATGATTTGTGGTATCTTTCTGTGTTTGTCTTTAAAGATAATCTATTAAAATAACTTTATGACTATCCCAAAAAGTAGTTGCCATCACTTTCACAGAAAAAAAACGGTTTTTGCTTTTTTTAGAACCGGCTCCGTATGCAGTCCACTGTTTGAGCGTATAATGGTGTGTCCAAGTTTTATACAGTAATAAATCGCTGCCAAAACTCGGATTTATTACACCTAAACCGCTCGAACGGAGCTTTAAAAATGCTCATCTAAACACGTTTTTGATCTAACGTCAGCAAACGCGACACTCAATGCGTGGACAGCTTTCTCATGCCTAAATGATGATGGTAACAAACATGTGTTATGAAATGTTTATAACTTTTGCTATGTTTCTAATTTTAAATCAGAGGTCATCTAGCATCATTTGGGAAAGTTCGCGTTTTTTTTTTTTTCGGAAGCTGCAATTTTGTCCCCTCCATTCATAGTCTCCATAGCTCTTACAGCCACCATAAAACAGCCTAAAATTTTATTGTGGTAATTGGTGGTGCAGAAAGCCCATATACAGAATCCAACTACTTGTTGATTTCCATACACGTACAAATATTTATTAACTGCTCGATACCCGATTTTCTCCAACCAATCACATCAACTCGCTCAAAAGACGGTTGTACAAGAACTGCGCTTACCAACATTGCTGAAACTTGGTGGAATTCTCAGCAAATGAACAACGAAATTCACTAGCTTTCATCTACTAGTGCTGCCATTTTCATTTTTGAGTCAAAAACTTTTAAGATCATTCTTGTATATAGATAGCGCGAATTAGAAGGAAACTTATTTTTTAACTCTCAAAAAATTGCCAGGCCAAACCCACAAAAATGCAATAAAATTTGGGATAAAATTAGGGGCTCTTAATTCACAGGTATCAAGAATGTCATCTGTTGTTTATGAGACTGCTAACGTTTACAAAACCATATTTTTTCAATGTTTTAAAAATCGTAAATGCACTTAATTTATTATTTGCACACCTTAAAAATTCCCTTATTTTAACCCATTTATTGTATTTTAATATTTTGTGGGGTTCTTTTTCCGCTTGCGGAATCATTTTTTAATTGGCTATATAATATAACAGTGTATAGTAAACTGCTCATTAGTTTTTGACATATTCAATGTTTTGTTTAAAATAATTAATTTATTTCATTTAAAGATTTTGCCAAATGAAATTATTGAATATATAAATTAAAAACTATTCGATTCCTTTTCCTTATTTAAAAAAATGTGTTATAGATTTTAAATCTAGTTCTTATAACTCGCGAAAAACGTTCAAAAAGAAGAATTGGCTGCTTGGGCCAAACGTCAAATACCATTTAAAAGACCAATCAAAGCAGTGGGTTGCACAAACTGAACGTAATCCGAAAAAAGGCAGGGAAAATGATATATGAGATATTCTACTGTTTAATTATCTTCAGCAATCTATAACGGGAAACTATTACGAGGGGTGTTTTACATATAGCCTTCTGACACAAATCTAACCTCATTCTTTTGTTGAGATAAATCCAAAGGTTCATTGCGATACACAGTTTGTGTAGGTACAGGGAATTTTTAAAATTAGCAAGTTGGTCAAAAATGGATCTTAGAAAATGGAGAACATTTTCGAGCAATAATTTTTTACAATTTTCAGAGAGGATTATCTCAATAGCAATGTCTTGTTGATATGGTTTCTGTGTTTTGGAATGAAGCACCACACCAGTTAACTATTTCCCGCTGATATTGCGAATTTCAACGTGGTTACTTCAGTCTCAGCGACGAATCTAGGCTAGGTCACACAGCAAAACATTGATGTGGTTCGTCAGCTAATTAAGGATGACTGCCGTCCAACATACCGATACCAAAAGATCCTACATGAAGAACCGGGTGTTACGAAATTAGTTTCCTCATTTGCTCACAGAAGATCAACAAGCGGGTCGCGTCAATTGGTGTCGAAAAACATTGGAACGGTTCCACAAAGGAAACTCGAAAAAGGTTTATAGTATTGTTAGTGGCCATGAAATTGGATTTACTCCTATGAACCGGAAAATAAACGTCAATCTGCTGTGTTAGTGTTTCAAGCTAAGGAAAAATCAAGAAAATTGATCCGTTTTCGAAATAAGGAAAAGTAAACAATTGCTTTAGAAGATCGAAGAACGGTTACTTTCGAATGGTATATAAACGTTTGTTTACCAAAAGTTATCGCGAAACTCCGACAAAGCAACACACAACAGCAAATCATCCTACATGAAGAAAATGCAAGTATTCACATTGCCCAAACGACAATCGAGGTTTTGGAGCTTCAAAACATCGAACTGTTAGGCCTACAGCGTATTGTCCCTAACTACTTTTTCACGTTCCCAAAGATCAAGAATTCAATGCGTGGGCAGTAGCCACAAGAAGCCATCTATGCCTTTAAAACAGCGATTTTGCAGTTGTCTACTGAAGACTGGAATAACTGTTTTACTAATTGGTTTGAGCGTTTTTTGTAAGCTAACAATTTGGTTTGAAGGTTAGATATTTTCATCAGAAGAGTTATTTTCTATCATTTAAATTCTAAAATATTCATATTGCTTTGATATTATTATTTATCTCAATTATAATTTGCAAATCCTTTTCAAATAAATAATTATTATATTTTGGTAATTGTATACAATCCTGAGAGATTATATCAATTATTTTTCGGATATTTCTCGCATATATGCGTATATTCCGGTGCTGAAACCAATTATAACACGGTAACAAAATAAATAGTTCAAATACAGAAGTAGATTTTCGAATGAAATGAAATTGTCAATAATCCAATTAGTAATTTATGGAATAGGTTTTGTGAGAGGATAGAATTCGAATAGACTCCTGTGGTGAAAAGTCAGCACCACTATAAAAGGTCCCTTGTCAGATTTGATGTTGGTGCTATTGAATCAGAATCGTTTTATTTCTATCTCATGTCTCATGCTATTCGGGTTTATTACTGTCATTCATGAGTTTACGTGGTTGATAATGTGCGTTATAAAGTTCATTATTGAGTATAAATTTAACTTAATGCATATTTGTACATTTTCTTTTATGTAACACACATTTAAATTTTATTTAAACATTCATTTATTTATTTCCCTACATAAAATGGAAAATTTTTATGGTTTGTAATAAATGAGGAGCTCTATAATTTTATTGAAATGTATTTATGGAAATCCTTGAAGACAGTTGGTAGAAAATATTCCAATCTCTATAAAGAATATATATAAAAAGAGAATGATAATAAGAGGTAGCAGTTAATCAATTGAAAAGAAAATATTAGATCAAAGTAAAACTGATAAAACAATTTGTTTTAAAATCATGATATCTCATTATAGTCCAAGATATGACGGTAAAATTAGTAGGAAACTTTGCTTTTTTATATGCATCGATTTGAATGAAAATTTGTAGGTGAGCTCAATATATGCTTCACTTCAAAATCTACCCTATGCCAATATGTGCTTTTCCAGGGGCGTTGTTACCACCCCAACTCAGGGGTGAAAACGAAAAAAACAAGCTAATCACTAGAATAGTGAATTTTAAGACAAAAATGTTCCTCAGTGTTTTTCGAAAAGTCAATACTTTTGGAATTATTGGTAACTAAAAAATCACAAATTAAGAGGCAAACAAGCATGTTTTTAAACGATTTTTAGGGAATAGCTCAGAAAATATACGTTTTATTGGAAAAATCCAAACATGACTTTGAATAACCGAAGCACGAAAAGTTTTTCATAGAAAACTTATACAAACTTTTTTAAAGATTTAAAAAAATCCGTTTAAACGACTACTAGTTAAAGTGATTTGTATGAAAATTAAGGTATATTTAACTAAAATAAAGTCCGCTTATATTTTTTGCGACGCAAAAAGTAATAAACTCACTCTCGCCAAAACCACCCTGGTTGAAGTTATTCGTTGCCCATTTACAATTTACTTCGTTTATACTCGAAAATTATATTCCAGAAGTTAAACTGGTTTAGAAGGGTAAGTTTTGAAAAAAATCTGAGTTTAAATTAAACACGGTATTTTTTGAATTTCTCCCAAAATCCCCTTGCTTTAGAACTAATTCAAATACTTGAAAAGATAGAGGAAAGTAACCAAATATGGAATAGTATCCTAATATGGAATACCTTGATTTCTCCGAAAATATAAATTTAAAATGCAATTCAGGACCATCTTCTATTTCACTCGCTCTCTCTACTATCGCACTCAGGCGTTTATGCCAGTTGCGCGAACGATATGCGTGTGACAGGGGTGTTTTGTTTTATCGTCGCGCAGAAATTTTTTAAGGTATGTATTAAAGCAGTATTATCAGTTATTATACATTTATACATGTATACAGACTTGTTATTCTATTGAGTATATCGATATTACGTTTATTTTAATATTTTGTGACCTTCTGTATTTAAAATATTTTGTCTTGAAAAAATATTAATACTAGTTTGAACAATACTAAAAATCCGAATATGGACAGTCGTTGAAGCCTAATTATGGAATATTCCATAATTGGGCCCTCTTTTTTCACAGGTGAGGTACTTGATATTATTTATTTTAAAAATTGTGTGTTCTGTTTGTTTTTAGAATGTCGGCTTCACATTCGACCACGAAACGAAAAACCTGGGATGAAAAAAAATGGCGGATGCTATAAAATTCGTCCTGGAAAAGAAAATGAGATATTTGAATTGGGAAGCGGCACAGCATTTTCAAGTGCCTAGGACAACTTTATTTCGTTTGTACCAAAAAAATTAACAATCTCCACAAGATGCAGCAGTCACAACATTAGGACGACATACAATATTGGGCTCCCAACTCAAACGTCAGCTGGTAGAATACATATTGATGATGGAAAGCAAATTTCACGGTTTGACAAGAACTGATCTTCGCTGTATGGCGTATATGCTAGAAAGGAGAAACAATTTGGAGAATCCCTTTACTCAATCAGGTATGGCGGGAAAAAAGTTGTTGAAGTTATTTTTAAATCGTCATAAAGAAAAACTTTCGATAAGAAGGCCAACTGGTACATCTTTTGCCAGAGCATTTGGTTTTGATAAGGAAAAATTGGATGCTTAATCGAAGCGCTCTAGGTCTGATGTCTCCGTATGCTATAAGTCCAGTGCCAGAGAAACGGCGAAAAGTGTCTAACAGATGAAGAAAACCTGCCGTAGCAGTTCTGATAACATCTTTAGCTTACAAGAATGATTTGGTAAATCAAAATTTGAAGAAACAAGAAAAAGAAAATAAATTAACCAAAACGAAGAATAATAAAGGAAACTGCGAAGAGAAACACACAGGCAAAGAAAAATAGGACTGATTCTGAAGAAGAAGATCCTGAGAAACAGGACGTTATCCAGTTTGATGACAGTGAGCCTGATGAGCTGTTGGGCCAATAATCTCCTGACTCCTGCTGATGCTGAATGTATGTTTTGCCAAAGACTTTTTTCCACGGATACCAGTGGAGAAAACTGGATTAAGTGCATAATGGGGCTCTGGTCTCATTGTGATTGTGCTGGTCCAGAGTTTGATACATGGATCTGTGACTTCTGCAAGTGAATAAAGCTACTTCTTTTATTTTTTACAATTTTCCTATAACAGTAATTAAGGTTATTTGATTTCATTAATGTTTATGTCTATTTTTGTCATATGTATTTGGTTTTTGCATATATTCCATATATGGGTACCTATTCCATATTTGCTTACTAATTTGTTATTTTGTTTTAGAGTTCAATTTTATTTTGTTAATTGAGATGCTTCATACAAGGCTGTTAATTAAAACTTATAAAATGTATGACTGATTTGTTATAACATTAAACTGTTTTAATTTCGAATTAGTTATTCTTTTATATTCCCAAAACAAAATGGTATTCCATAATAGGGTACCGGACAGTAATCGAAAAAAAATCTAAGATGTGTTTTAAAATAAAGTTTGTTATACAACAATAGCACTCAATAAATATTTTTAAGAAATAACAATGATTTATATTTTTAAATCAATAAATAAAGTTGCGTAAATTATCTGTGACGTGTAAGAACCCAAACGCCAATCACAGTGCGCAACGTCATATGTAAGTAGCCATAAGTAAACAACACTGCTTTGTATGTTATTTCGCGTTTTTCTACGATTTGTTTGAATTTTTCTAAAAATATTTAATTGTAATTAGTTACGAATTAAAGGACTATAGTCATAACAGAAGTTGTCGCAAGTGCTTGAAGCTTTCTGCTAAGTTTTTATTATGGAACAAGGTTATACAAAAGCCGAAAATAGGTTTCTCCCAAAAGTTGATATTTTCATGGTCAGCAGTTTCTTTCCACTAATTCAGACTTTTGTTCTGCCGAATTTAGAAATGTGAAAACATTTGTGTAAGTATTTCAATCTCTTTTTGTTTATCTTAACCATAGAAATGACTAAAGAAATAAGTAAACCATAACCTATAACACCTACATTACATACACACTAAATATGATTATTTGTATTATGGGCTGTGTAATAACACTCTAGGTACAGTACTTACATCAAAGTGATCTTCACAAAAGTAAATTGGTGAAGTAACAGACATTCCATCGCACTTTCGTCTTGCTAGGTCTAACCAATTCTTTCGTATGTCTGGTTTTCGAGGTACATCAATAAAAAAATTATTTGGAGTAGTTACTGATGTATTTCTACATCGAGGTACAACACACCAACGATATCTTTTTCGGTCCATGATGATTAAGAAACACAAAATACTTAATTTATCCAAGCACTGATCACTTGTAATATGGCTCGTAGTTTGTTTACCTCCATATGACGTCACGCGATCTGAATTTACATGAAGTGCTGTTGTCGCGGCAATTTTAAATAAATTATATTTTTGACGTTTTCAAGTACTCCAAAGGATTTATTTCATTAAAATATTATTTTTTATGGCTTTATATAGGAATAAAGATTATTTTTAAACACTATTTGAAAAGTTGTCCGGTTCCCTATTGGTGACTTTCCTCTACAGAAAAAATTCTGGATTACAAAAAAATAGCTTTTTCTGACCTAAAGATGTTTTTATCTTATTTTTTTGTTAGTTTACAGGTTTTTACTACTTTTTTTTGTTGCATTATGTAAGATTTGATTAAATATATTTTATATACACTGACCCACCTTAAGGTGGCTTCATAGTAATTTAAGTAATAATCGCTTACTTAAATATATAAGTACTATTTTTCCTTTTTTTCACATTTTTTTTTGTCGTTTCTTGTGAATATTTTTCATTATACTTCAGTTTCTCGTTTTTCTATTTATTTAGAAGTCGGAGTATAAAGCTATCTACCGAGTATACGTAACCTAGATATCAAACAAATTAAATTTCACCACTATCTATTAGGATTTCCAAGAAGTATATAATCAACACATACTTTGAATTAGAATTGGAATTGCCGTTTTTTTTATTTTGTGTTATTTTTTAATCTCACCGTTTAAACCTTGCCTGAACTTTCACAAATATTTTAAGATACTAGATGTCAAATATTGATAGACTGTTATATGAATTAACGGGCGTATGAATTCTCGACGCAAGAAAACAGGTACCTAAATTTTTGGGACAGGAACTTTCGACGCACGGTTATAAATATTATGTTTTTATTACAGGAATTTTCGACGCAAGAATTTAGGTACTTACAGACAGATAAGTAGGTAATAAAACAAAATTATCTTCGAAAACTGATTTGATTTAATTTCAAATATTATTAATAAACTAATTATTCCTATAACATGAATGATAAGACACAAATTTTACAAAAGCAAGTTTTGTTATTTGATTTAAATTTAGACTTTCAATCATTCGTTCTAGAAACGCAATTTTATTTTTTACATTTTTGTCTTTAATTTTTGCTGTTTTGCTAAGACTATTTAATTTTATATAGGTATCTAGTTGAAAATCTATCAAGTTTTGAATAAATATATATAAAAACGGGTGAGCTGCATAAAATGATAAATTAAATCTGGAATGGAACGACTCACATGCATTTGTCGTTCTCATCACCGATGCATTTTTATCTGCCCAAATTGTTGGCGGAAATTGAGAATCTTCTGCTATATAGACTTCCAGAAGATAATCAGCATATTTATTTAATTTTTCATTATTAGGTTTGTACGACATAAGATCGAACACATAGCAATCCTCGACTTCTTCTGGTGCTAAGTACGTTAAACCAAAAGTATGTCGCATCCATTTGCCAATTTCTGAGTCTTGGTTGTTAAATTCTCGAACCAATCCAGGTGACTGGATTTTTTTAAACCAGTTTTGGTGTAAATGAAATCGACAACCATTAATTTTAATTTTGGGAAAATTATTAGATAAAGCAATATGAATTGCTTTTTCAAAGTCAATAAATACTTCTAGAGGATCCCAGCACAATTTATACAATTCAAAAATTCTGGATTTTAATGATAAAAATAAATTTTCATATGATGATGTTGTTTTATCTTTTAACAAACAATAAACTAAAGGTATGTAGTGACCATTTTCTAACCCATGTATTGTAAATAATTGTCCAAAATATTTGGTGCAATATGAAAAAGTACCATCCATATATAATGTCTTAATTTGCCATAAGACACGAATTTTTGTCTGACATGAAAAAATTATTATATGATGTTCCAGATCATTTAAAAATAAAAAATCTTCACCATTGTTTGTTTTAGGAGAGTACACATCCACTAGTCTATGAATTTCTTCAACAATTTTGGGTAGGACGCCCGGCAGCACTTTACTGCGACATGTATATATGTTCCGCCGAATATCCTCGATATCACTAACTGTCAAATTTTGTGTTGATGTTTCAACTAAAACTCGACGAATAATTTTTGCCGGTTTTTCACCAATATCCTCTTCCGCCTTTCGCTTGCACGCATTCGTGACTATTTTCCTATTTATTTTTTGAATATTCACTTTATGATTATGAATTAAATTGGCTTTAGTTATTATTACATCAGGCCCCATAGTAACTGCTGTTGCTGAGCACTTCCTTTGGACGCATCGCCAGGATATTTCACCACTTTTTAAATCCCTACTTTTAGAAAATGTATAATTTTCTAATAATAGCAAATCTCTATCACGACAATTTTTAATTATACTCATTTTAACAAAACAACATCAAAACTCACAATTATAAACAAAACTGAGAAAAATTGATAATTATAAAAATATCAAATTGAAAGGGGCAGATTTTATTGGCAATAAAGGGATTTGGGAAATACGTTTTCTGAACATTCTGTGTCAAATATTCATGTTGGAGTATGAACCTTTTTCTTTCTAGCAGGTAGTAGGGGTAAAATGCATCGACTATTCACCCGCCGAAATTAACTTACACCTTCATCTATTAAGAATTCGTAGAACTAAACAATAAATACACAAGTAAAAAATTAATTAAAAAACGTTTTATAGTGGAGAAATAGTAAATCTAAACCATTTACCAATTTATTTAAACACATCAAATTTTATCAAAATCGGTCCAGCCGTTTAAAAGGAGTTCAGTGACATACACACGCACACTAGAATTATATTTAAGTATAATTAAAAAAAAGAGATTATCATTCAATATTGTTGCTTTCAAGGACTTTATAACGATACCTTTTGATAGTAAGATTTGTCTTTAGCCTTAAAGTAGTCCTTAATTTCGTCGTTTATCTCTTTATCAGCGCTAAATTTCTTCCTAGCAAAAACTGTCTTTGAAGTATAAAAAAGGGAGTCAGATCTGGTAAGTACCCAACTAGCAATTGGATATCGTTAGCGAACTAATATATTTTATAATTGCTTTATTGACGCTTCGTAGAATCTTTTATGTTTTATAAAGTATTAATTCGCGATAAATTTGTTGCGGTTAACTGTTTTGCCACCAAAATTGTTTTGAGAACGTTTTTACAGCAAAATTATAAAATAATTATAGAATAAGTTATAAAGCTATTTTATAAACGTTTATAAAATTCTTTTTATAGAGCATATTAGCTCTGAATTATACTTTGCTCTAAAAGCATTTTATAATGGTGCTTTTTTGGATTAATTTATCGCCATAAAAGCAATAATAAAACTGTTTTGTTACGAACATATTTACTAATAATAAAATAGTTTTTTAATTGTTATTAATAAAAGTAAATTTCTTTTTGCAGCAGATTGGTATAAAAGCGAGTAATTATAAAATTGTTGTTTTATAGTTTTACAAAAAACAGTTAAAAAACAAAAATGTTGCATAAGGAGGTCTTTTAACATTAAAATGTTAACACAACAATAATTATAAAACTGTTATAAAATATCCATCATTTTTATTTAGTCTAATAATATTTTTTGTTTGCACGTACAAAAAAAATGTCGTGCAGTAGCTGGAGAAAAATTATGAGAAGTGGTTCATTTTACAATCAAAAATTCCCCTTTCCCAGTTCCGATGATTTAAACGAATACTTTGTTAATGTCAGTAATAATCTGACTGCAAACATCTCGCCTAAGTTCGATCCTATCTCTTTTCTTCCCGCCTCTAAAAATGTTGCAAACACCTTCTTTTTAAATCCAGTGAATTGTTCAGAACTTAAACAAACAATCAACAATATTAAAAGTAAATCTTCTTGTAGTACAGACGGCTTATCTATCAAAATCTTCATAAACCTTCCTGATAATGTGATAGAAATACTATCATCTCTAATTAATAGATCTTTTGAAAACGGAGTATTTCCTGAATGCTTGAAAACGGCTATAGTCATTCCTCTTCACAAAGGTGGTGAACATTCAATTACCGGTAATTACCGACCTATTGCTTTGTTACCGGCCCTTTCCAAAATTATCGAAAGATTAATAAAAGTCCGACTCATGCCTTTTCTCCTTAAGCACAATATTCTATCACAAAATCAGTTTGGATTTCTGTCAAATAAGTGCACAAACGATGCCATGTTTTCAGTGCTCAACGAAGTTTACTCGTCTCTTAATAATAATCATTCCACCGCTACAGTTTTCTGTGACTACGCCAAGGCATTTGATTGTGTAAATCATAATATTTTATTAAAAAAATTAGAGTTCTACGGTATTCGTGGCATTTCACTGAACTGGTTCAAGTCTTACTTGGAAAATAGGAAACAACTAGTCAGAACAAACGGTAAAGATTCTAGCTGCAGATTAATTACTAGTGGAGTACCTCAAGGTTCCGTGTTAGGTCCCATACTTTTTTTACTCTTTATTAATGACATCACTAATTTAAAAATTAAAGGAAAAATCTTTCTATTTGCTGATGATACTAGTATCACCTGGAGCAACATCGATAATCCATCTTTACATGCCGACATTTCTAATGATCTTATTACAATCAAAAACTGGTCCGATTGTAACTTGCTTTGCTTCAATGTCGAGAAGACAGTTGCATTATCCTATAAAGAAGCCTTTCATCCAATACTTCTTGAAAGCAATTCCGTCAGTGTCGTTGAGTCTGTAAAATTTCTAGGTCTTTTCATTGACAGCAGTCTAAAGTGGTCTCTTCACACATATTCACTAACGAAGAAACTAGCATCAGCATGCTTCGCGATTAGATCGGTTTCTAAAGAACTAAATCTCCACTCTGCCAAAATAACTTATTTCTCTCTCTTTGAATCACATCTTCGCTACGGACTTCCCTTTTGGGGTTCTAGTAGTCTTGCACAATTCAACGCTATTTTTAAATTACAAAAGAGAGCAATTCGTTATCTCCTTGGACTTAGCTCAAGAACCCACTGCAAGCCATACTTTCAAAGGAACGAAATCCTAACACTCCCTTCATTATTTATTCTAGAAACTGTATGTCTGATTCGAAAGCATTTACATATTTTTCCTACGAGACCCAACCATGGCTACTCCACTAGAAACTCGAGTTATGATGTTTATTTGCCAATCCCATCCACCGAATTAGTAAGAAAGTCAATAATTTATCACGCAAAAAAATTGTACAATCACCTCCCTGTGCAAATTAAATCGGCGACTTCTTTTACTAAATTTAGAAAAATGACTAAAGAGTATCTCATTGAGAGATCATATTATTCAGTGGATGAGTTCCTAAATGAATAATTAAAACGTCTTGAATATCACTTTCAGTAGCTGCAAGTCTTATTTTAAATTCTGTAAATTTTTTGTATTTTGTTGATTTTTTCATATTATGTATTGCAGTTTGTATTTTTTTTAAACTTTTGCAATTATTTTAGGTAACAAATTTGTTCTTTTTTTTTAAATTTTTTTATATTTTCTAACATTTTAATAACCATTGATGATATATTTATTTATATCAATCAGTAATTGTTTTTGTATATATTTGTGTTATATATTTCCCTAGTGTGTTTTAATCTTATCCTGCTTTGTCCATAAAAATTGTATTTTTTTTAGTGACAATAAAGCATACGTATTATTATTATTATTATTATTACAGAAAACTTAAAAGTAAATATTATGGGATCGTAAGTGATCCACAGATAGAAAGCAATAGTGGCTCTAGCTCTAACAATCATTCAGAGACCTTGAAGATTAGCAATCGAAATGACTATACTCCAACAGAGGAGACTGATGGACTTAACATTAATTGCGTTTCTCATCAGGCACTACGAGAAAAAGCGACATTATTATTAGGGTCTATATTTACTAATATACACTACACAATTGTAGGTAAAACATAATGTTATTTACTTTTTATACCGAGTACACCTCTGCCCAGACAAATCCTGTTTTATTTTTATAACAGCTACATAAAGAGCATAATTGTACTGTTTCAGACAATTTTGATTTATAAGGATCGTATAAGTAAGTGGCCATCTTGTGAGGCTTTAAAGCGACAGGCTGTATATTTTAATTATATTTTTTCGTGTCTATTGTAACATTTTCATGGAATATAAATATGCTAGACTGGTTAGTTTATAATGAAGAAGGTCCTCATAAACTATTTACCAAAAATAGATATAATATATATTTTTTCATTATAAAATTATATTTTAAATTTCCTGAATTATCATAATTCGGGAGGCGCGTTAAAATTTTATTAGAATTGTACCATATACTTAACAGTAAATTTAATTTCGCAGCCAAATCTGCTCCATGGGTGAATTTTTTCAAATTATTCTTTTTATTAAGTACTTTTTATATCGAATCAGCCATATGTCATCTATTCAATTTTTGCTAACATGTTAACAGATTTAGTATCTTTCTACAACAGCTAGAGAGACTAATTGCATATTCACGAACAGTTTTGTGTAAATGGGAATGTTAAAAAAACTTTTTCATCGTTTAACTATTGGCGCTCGTAGTAACAGAGCTGTTATAAAACAGTTTTATAAATGTTTTTAAAAATTCTTATTAGACATTTATACATGTTCTTATAACTGTTTTATTATAGCAACAAACAACATCTATAGAGCATGTCTAACAGGCGATTTGTTTTATAATATGCGCCAATTCCATGCTTATAAGAGCTGTAAGAACATTGTGTAAGTGTTTATAAAACAGTGACTGTTTTATAAAATACGTTCTGTAAACGTTCTAAAAGCCATTATAAAACTTAAATTGTTAGTTGGGTAAGGTGGATACGGAGCAATTCTAAACCAAATTTATAAAATTTTGCCATATAATAATTACTGTTAATGGTTTGCTCTTTTTAAAATAGTTGATAAATATTACACCATGCGCATACTAAAATAAATATGCCATAACTTTGCCAGTCAACTGAAGCGTCTTTGCACGCTTTGGAGTCGGTTCAAATTGATTCTGATGTTTGCTGTGTTTCTTCCATTGTTGTCGTTTTTGGTCAATTGTGAGGTGGCGCGGCACCCAGTTTAAACAGAACTTTTGCATACCCAAATAATTATGCACGATAGGTCCAACAAGTTTGATATTTTTCAAGGCTCAGCTATTTAAATTAACTTTACTTTGCTGTCATTTAAAATTATTTTTTAATGTTTTTGTCAGTAATAGCCTCACAATGTGCATCATCCTCGGTGCTCGTCTAAATTTAGCAAACTGCTTCTCAACGGTGGATTTTTCTGGTGTAATCAATGTTTATGAAGCTAAGCCTAAGAAGAACCTGTTGTTTCATTATGATAATGTACCGACTCACACGTCCGTTTTGACAAAAAAAAAATAAGTTAAACTTTGAATTGCATCTTCACGAAGCCTATTCACCAGTTTTGGCTTTATCAGGTTATTATCTATTTCAAACAAAGAGCTTGGTGGTAAAGGATTTGCTAACAAAAAAAAAATGTCATTGTTAAGAAAGAGCTCTCATCAATGGCATGTGTAAGGATAAATTAATTAGGCACAACTACTCAACAGCCTGATGACCTGAAGTACTGTTTCGCACAGAGAGGTGTCGGGATGCGGATGGAGACGATGTTAAAGGGTAAAAATAAAAAATTGTGAACTAAATATGTTTTGGAAATTAATTGCCAGATCTCGTATCGTTAAAATAAAGTTTTGATCCCTGTCGTTGTAAGATTTTTTCAATTCCTGATGATTTTCACTTATTTTCGGCACCTTTTTCACTGCCATACTTTCTGTACTTCTTCATTTCACCACCACGCCTTTTTATTATCTGATGTACTTTCACTAATGATTTTCTTAACACTTCTTCTGCTATCTTTCTAACAACATTACTATTGCTAATGCACGATTCCTTTACATTATCTTTCATACTAATCTCTCTTAATTTTCTTTTCTTAATATTACAAGTAATCAAAACATTAGCGTTGAAAGGAATCCCATTCTGGTGGATGATACTTTCATCGCTTATTGTAAAATCAGTCAATATCAAGAGTGTTTTAAAAATAAGCATATCTGTTAAAAAGGTACAAAATACAGTTCTATTTTCTTATTTTGAGAAACCTTAAAGGCATCTTAAACAGCCTCTGCTTAAATTCGCGGCTAGCGCCAGTTTCTAAATACCAGCAAAAATTAGAACGTTTATTGTAGTTCCAATATCAGTAAATAATTAAAATTGTATTAATAAATAGAAGAATTTTATCTAAGTATCAATAAAATAATACAATTTCCAAAAAAGTAAGGTAACGGTGACCAAGGAGGATTTTAATGCCAAAATTGGTGCCAAAAAAAGTAGGTATACCTACAGTCAGAGGTAAAATGGGTAGAGATCTAATTTTACCGGAAGGTCACGCTACAGCATTTTGTTGACATTGCCATTCTAACAAAAAACAAATACATGGTCTCATTGGTGCTCTAAAACCAAATTCTGCCGTTATTTTTTTAAAAATAAAGATATTATAGAAAGGCGGATTATTTTAAATGTTTACCCAATATAGTTTAAAAAGTTTCCGACTAAACAAATATACAAAACATTTTTTCTCTTTTTATTTTTATTTTTCAACATATAAGTTATAAAACATTTCTTCCAGCGATGCTTTAGCCTCTGTAACCCGTCCAAATAGTACCTACTCTCTGCATAATAATTGTTTAGGAAGGGGATTGCCTCTTCATTTGACGAAAATCTTTGTTCTGCAATCGCAGTTTTTAGATAAGGAAACAAAAAGAAGTCGCTTGGATCTAGATCTGGTGAGTAAGGAATGGTCACGTAGTTCAAATATCGTAATTCGTGGATTTTTGCCTAAGTAACCTCTAAGGTGTGAAACGGTGTGTTGTCCGGATTAAATAGTATTTTTTTCTGCAAATGTGGCCGTTTTTCTTCAAGTTTTGCGTTTAGCTTGTCAAGTAATGATGCGTAGTATGCTCATGTAATGGTTTGACATTTTAGAAGATAATAAATTAAAATAACTACATGACAATCCCAAAAACAACTGCATTCACTTCAGCAGTTCAAAAAACATTTTGCTTTTTTCGGAACCAGTTTCCCTTTTGCAGAACACTGTCGGTACTTTATACGAGTATTTGATTTGGGCGTATAATGGTGTATGCCTATAGAGCTTTGAAAATGTACATTCGAACACGTTTATGGTGAGCAAACGTAGCACCCAAAGCGTGGAGAGCTTTATTATGCCTAAATGTTAATTTAATATGAGACCAACACGTTCTTTTGACATGCTCATAACCTTTGTTATCTCTTCAATTTTATTTCGGAGCTTGTTTAGCACCATTTGCGATATTTCCGTCGGTAGTTGCAGTTTATGGACGTTCCTCGTTTAAATTCAGCTGCCCAAAATTTTACTGTGGTAAATATTGATGCAAAAATTCCATACACAAAATCCAACTTTTCTTTTATTTGAGTAGCCGTATTCTGTGTAGTATAGTTATAAAACACAAAAGTAAGGATGATTCTTTTTCAATTATTTATATTAAAAAAAAGTATTTGGTCTTTACTGTAATTGCATGCTGAAATAATTTAAAAAGTAATGTCAAAATACTTTTTAAAAATAAAATTTGGTTATACTCTTGGGTTATGTATCAATTTTTATTTCATTTTTGAGTTAAGTCAGTAAAATAAGTTTGGCTAATAAATAATATCTCACGGGTCAACTGACAATTAAATTTTATCCCTTGAAAGTGGAGATAAGGTTTCGTTGAGCGAACAAATTGAATTATCCAAAAACCAAGAGGTTTCGGATTCAGCCACATCTTTCTTAATTAAAACTTTAATTGTTATGAATTACGGGGATTCCCAAGACGAATACACTTTTCTCAGTTGACGTCTTTCATATTTTCATTACTTAAAATGCTGTTTTTATAGACAGCAAAAGAATATGCTTGATATATTTTTAAACCAAATATTAATATTATTTTGAAAACTTTCCCGAAATACAATTTCGATGAAATACATCACTTACCAAACTCGATTCCCATTTTTTTTATAAATAAAAAAATACCCAAAAAATTTATGTTCGACCAGTTTTATTAATAAGCTGAGCTAAATATACCTGATTTGATTACACTATTAGTGAAAACTGATATCGCGCAAATATTGGTCTTTTTTCTTGATACAAAGTTAAGTTCGTTTTTGGAATCGTCCATGACTTTTTTTAATGTTCGGTGAGTATGGCGTCCTCTACAAATATCGTCATAAAAAAATCAAGTCAGACGAACGCAGCGGCTGGTCAAAATCACAATTTTTTGACACTAAAAGACATGGGAACATTTCGTTGAACAAATCGATGGTTTGCGAGCAATATGAGCAGTATCACCATCTTTTTGAAACCAGTGGTCTTCCAGGCCATTGTTCTGAATCACTTTACTCAAAAAAATTTTTGCAATATCATGATAATGGAGACCATTCACCGAATTCGCTTCACCATCGGCTGTCCAAAAACGACAATTTTTTGGTTTAGTTGTAATTTAAGTCAAAAGCTTCGTCAGTCTTGATTTTGTTCCAAAAATCATCTTCACTTTTTTTAAAATTCTTTATCACCCTACCGGATTAAAGTCATCTGGGTAGTCTTCGGGTTTCAATTTCTGCACTATTTGTTTATTGTAAGGAACAGCTGCAAATCAGTGCGTAAAATATGATACATTTAAGTACATTGATGTATTGTATCAGTGATGACTAAAGCCTGAGGAACGCACACAATCAACAGGTTTCTTCCTCTAAAAGGTTTTGTACGATGGTGATATTAGTGTTTGATTGTACTCCGCGATGTATAGCGACAGACGACACATTACATACGTAGATTACCACTGTACTTGAATTCAGAATATATTGCAAGAATAATTGTCTGCAGATGAGGTGCTTTTTTCTGATTTTTAAAGTACAGTTCTAGGATATCTTAACGCCCGATTAGTATGTTTTGCGACAATATTGGAATTCTACTGACAAGTACTTGCTAAATTGTCAAACATTTCGGTGTTGCCATAAAACCTGCGAAAGTTATAAACAGCTCTCGATATGGAATCAAGTTTGGTCATTACTTTCTGGGTTATGGTCATGGTAATGACATCGGGTAAAGCCAAGCTCTTGGAGAGTGGTCTCTAGAGTTATAGTAATTTTCATTAAATATATACACAGTTTCAGAAGTAACTAAGACTGTTTTAAATACTGAATTTGACTTAGGTATTGTATATAACTAAAATATTTACCAATAAAGTCAGGGTGTTAATACCCGTCTTAACGTTCAAGTAAGGGTTAAAAAGTTTTGAAAGCGACATTTATTAACCAGTAGAAGATTTAAAATTTATAAGCTATTATAATATTTCATCTTTCATTTGAATACACACAAAAAAATAATACTGTATCAATTCATTCTTTGCTTACAAGCTATTTGAAGTTGACGTGACTTAAATGTTGTGTTTTCGAAAAAGGCTTTTTAAAAATAATTTTTATTATTTTACAAGTATAAAATATAATATAATATAGGTCTTTTCTTTAGTATAGATTATGTCAGAATGAATTTATAATGAATAGAAATATAAAATGTAAAGTCTGTTTGAGATAACTTGAAAAGGCTGAGTTTGCAACTTCTGGTATCTGTTGCGTATGTTGCATCTTCTTACTGTATGGGTCTGCCAGTGGCGTAGCTATAACTCCTCCACCGCTAGTTCGTGGCGTTTTTCGTAGGGTTGAAAAACGGCATCGGTTGGGTAAATGGGGTTTCTTGAACTGATTCTTTTCTAGTTAAAATGCTGGACATCTCGACTGTTTCTTCTTTGAATTTTTTCTTAGTAAATGGTTAATTTTTTAGGAACCTGAATATAAGGAGACTGTGGAATTGTAATGTTTGGAAGCAACAATGGTTGGCTTTCGGATACTAATTTTTGATTTACGAACGTCTGATTTTCGGTGCTAAATTGGCATTGATATGGAAGTGTGATGAGATAATTTCCAATTATGGTTTGGAAGTCGGTAGTCCCGCAATTGATCTTAATTTTCGTTGGCCGTACTAGTATGGCAATATAGTTGGAGTCATCAATTTGTTGGATGAAATTTTCTGTGATTCGGACAGGTGTTTCCCGGCATTCGCTAGGGTTGGATTGGATCTGGAGCAGTTGGAATATGCAGTCTTTATATTCTCTGGTCTTCAGTTGATTTTCAATACAGAAGAAGTTTGGTTTTAGATCTTCGCAAGGAAACGATGAGTATTGATACATATTTTTATTCATTATCAGATAAGTATTAGGTGGAATAATAGTGGTTAGGTTGGTAGTAGGGATTAAATATAAATGGAAATAGGAGAATTCTTGTGGGTAAACTATTGTGAAAGTGAATAATGAAAACAATTTTCGAGTCCGAATAAAATGCTTCGGTTTCTAAAATATTGTAATATTCGTTTATTTTTGAAATGGGATAGATGAGTTCACTTTCTGAGTGGTATTTTATAACTTGATCTAATATGGATTTCATTTCGTTTGTTTTTATAATACTCGTATGTAACATACCTAGTCTAGCAAATATGACAGCGTTTTCTATTTCTGATAATAATTGTAAAATTATGTTAATGCTTAAGCTTATTTGGTCTAGAATATTTCTGGTTACAAGAAAATCTTCAAATTCAAAAATAAATTTATTTAAATCTGTTCGGATGGAATTTAATCCTGAAGTTATTACTTCCTGATTACTTTTTATTAAAGATACAGTATGATTGAAATTTCCTACAATGGTTTTTGATATTGAAATTTGTCTATTTAATGCTACTACTATTTCTTTTTGATTATTTTGTAACTCAGACAAAACTTGGTCATAACGTTTTGCATCGTTGGAATCAAGATTTCCTGTGATATATTTAATTATGGTTCCTAGTCCATCTATGAGTCCTCTTTTAGTTCTATGAGCGGGTAATAATGACTGAAGTTTTTATTCTGTTATTTTAATTTGGAAAAGAAGAGCGCGATCGAAATTTTCAAGCTCTGTATAATAAGGGTGACTTAATCCTCGTTGAATTGCGTCAGCAGCATTTTCATAGGATGTTTTTATAATGTCAAATTTATTTTTTATAGGTTCTAAGTCAATATAGTGTAGGAATGTGTGTATACTGGATTTTACTTTGGCGGTGCCTAATTTGTAAGGAAGGATACCAGGATTATTTTTAAGGGTGGTTAGACTGATCTTCTGGAGATCGGCTAGTCGAACAACCAGGAACAGGATCGTCGTTAGGTGCCTGTAAAAATTGTTTTGTATTATTTTTTGGTCGTCTTAAGGATTGTTTATGTAAGAGTCAATTAGGAGTGTGAATTTTTAAGGTTTGGTTGTCAATTACGTTAACTTTAGTGAATTTTCTATTAAGTTTATTTCTTACAAGTGTCGTGTTTTTCCTGTAAGCGTCGGAGTCTTTTGAATACTCAAGTGGTTCTTGTCGGTCTTTATTATGGTAATTAATAGTTTTTTCCTTCTGTTCAATTAATTTTTTATTTAATTCTCTTTAGATCTCTTTCGTTTTGTCGCGATGTTCTTGTACATAATTATTTATTAATTTTTGATTAAGGTCAATGTCGAATGGGTCTTTGGTGTTAATATGGCCATTAATTATGTCTATAGGTTTTTGTTTAGTCACAGAGTGTATAGTGTTGTTCTAACCTAGTATCGCATAAGGCATTTGGTTTAAGATGTCGATTTTGCCATTATTCTTTTCTCTGATTATTCGCAGATGTTCTATGAGTGTGGAATGAAATCTCCCTATTGGTCCTTTAGATTGCGTACTATTAACTGTAACGTAATGAATTTTTACTTTATGCATGTCGAAAAATTCTTGAACTATGGAATTTTTTAGTTCTGTACCATTGTCCATGGTTACTAATGTTGGTAGTCCATGATGTGTCATGAACGTAATAAAGGCTTTAACTTCTTCTAATCCCGAGAGTCCTGAAAGGGGATACGCCTGACCATATTTTGAAAATGTGTCTATTATTGTAAGGTATTTTTGACCTTGGCTGGCGAATGTGTCAGCAAAAATTATTTCAAAAGGTTTTGAAGGGGTAGCTGTGATTGCTAATTTTTGATTTGGGGGATTACGGTCGTATTTATTCATTTGACAAATGTCACAACGGTTAATAAATTCAAGTCATTTTTCATTTTAGGCCAATAATTTGTACGTTTAAGTCTGGTCTCTGTTTCTAGTATGCCTCGGTGGTTTGTTTTGCCTTCATGATAATTTCTTATCAGTGCATGTTGTCGATCTCTATCGATTACATCTTCTAGTAAAAAGTTACATTTTACTAGTTTATAGGCTGAATTTTTAAAAGTTTTTCTTAATATTTCGAGTATTTGAGGGAGGAATGTATCGTTTTTGAAATATATGGCGTGTGTGAATTTTGGATCAATATAGTTTTTCAATATACGTATTGTATCGTCAGCAATATTGTTTTTTGAAATTTGTACTTGAAGTCGTTTTTTGTTAGGGAAAATATTTTCTATTTTAGGTCTAACTGCAGAATGTAAAACAAAATCTATTATTACTTGATGATCGAACGAATTTAAAGATTTTTTTGAAATTGGCATACCTAATATTGGATCTTCGGCACTAGAATGCACAGTATGTCCTTCGTCATTATTTTCATTTTCATTATCCTCGTTAATGATGGTTTCGTTTCCATTATCCTCGTTAATGATGGTTTCGTTTCCATTATCCTCGTTAATGACGGTTTCGTTTCGATTATCCTCATCAATTATATTTTCGTTGATCTCGTTTTCATCAACGTTTACGGCTACAGATTCGGTGTCAATATCGATATTGTTTCTGTCTGCATTATTTGAAAAACTTTCGTTAAATTTCTTCATGTGTTCAAAAAATTCATTACAGTGAATTTCTATGCGAGATAGTGCATCTGCATTGGTATTAAGTTTACCTTGTTTATATTCGATGGTATAGTCAAATTCCTTTAATTTTAGACGCCACCTCACAAGACGTGAGTTAGGTTCCTTTAATGACATAAGCCATTGTAAAGGTTTATGGTCGGTAATAATTTTGAACTTTCTACCAAATAAATAAGGTCTAAAATATTTTGTACAATGCACTATTGCGAGAAGTTCTTTTTCTATCGTGCTGTAATTTTGTTTGGATTGGTTTAGAGTTCTTGATGTATAAGCAACAGGCTTATCACATCCATTGGAAAGTTGTGAAAGTACTCCACCAATAGCTACGTTGCTAGCGTCAGTTGTTAGTATAAAGTCTTTTGTAAAGTCCGGATATTGTAATATCGGTTCGTTGGTAAGGAGGTCTTTGCAATTTTTAAAACATTTAATGAATTCTGGAGTATGTTCAATTTTAGCGTCTTTTTTTAAACATAATGTCAATGGTTTTGTAATACGTGCAAAGTCTTTGATAAATCGTCTGTAATAACCTAATAAACCGAGAAAGCCTTTAAATTCGCGGGCAGTTTTTGGAATTGGATAATTTTTAATTGCAATAATTTTGTCTGGGTTAGGCTTTACACCTTCGTTTGTTACAATGTGTCCTAAATAGGCGGTTTCCTTTTTTAAAAATTCACATTTATCTAACTGTATTTTTAAATTGCTTTCTTTTAAACGTTTAAAAACTTTATCTAAATTTACCATGTGTTCTTGAAGAGAAGTAGAAAAAATTATTATGTCGTCGAGGTATACAAGACAAATTACATTTTGGAGTCCTCGTAAAACGTCATCCATAACCCTTTGAAAGGTTGCAGAGGCGTTTTTAAGACCAAAAGGCATACGAACATATTCATAATGCCCATTTTCTACATTAAATGCGGTCTTAGGGATGTCATCTGGGTGCATCTCAATTTGATAAAAGCCGCTTTCTAGATCGAGGGTACTAAAATGGTTACATTTACCTAGCTTGTCTAGAATATCCGTTATATTAGGCAAGGGGTAACGATCATCGATGGTTTTTTCGTTGAGCTTGCGGTAGTCTACTACAATTTTCCACTTTTTCTTACCGGAGCTATCTGCTTTCTTGGGTACAACCCAAATAGGGGATGACCACGGTAAATTACTGGGTCTAATAATTTCTTGATCCAACATTGATTTAATTTGTTGTTCCACTTCTGGTTTATGAATAAATGGATATCTATACGATTTACTGTAAACGGGTTAGTTTTTATTGAATGTTTTACTTGATTTGTGAAAGTCAGGGGTTGACCATCACTATGAAATAGACTAGAATATTTTTTACAAATTTTTAGGATGTTACTTTTTTCTTCGTCGTTCATGTGTGATGTACGAATTAATTGTTCTATGTCGGGTTTTCTGTCATTGTCGAAAGGTAATATTTCGGCATGATATAGTTCGTATTGATTATCATTGAGGGGTATTGTTTCAATTTTAGAGTCCAGGGTGAAAATAATTTCGTTATTGGTACGATTATTAATTTCTACAAAAGCAAATCCATTGTAAGATTTAGAGATTGTACTGGGTATTTCACAATTTTGAATAATTTGTTTAGGAATTAAAATGTCGCCTGAATTTTGAGAAACTGGAATTTTAGTTAAAACGCATGACAAAGGGTCTATTTTTTGTTTGAATATTGAAGAAATGTTTGATTCATGGTACTTAATCGATATACTGGCATATGGAGTATTTAATTTTGAGTTCTTAAAGTCTAAACTGGCTTTAAGTATTTTTAAATTGTCAAGACCAATAAGTCCATCAAATTGTTTATGGAAGTCAAATAAATAAAATTTCATGCGATCATTTTGATTAAATTCGGAAAAGACAGGAATTTTAGCACAGAAGTTATGCTTGGAGGATTGAAAAACACCGGAAACAATAAATGGTTCATAATTTATATTATTTTTATAATAAAGTTTTGCTAATTTTGGGTTTAAAAATGATTTGGTGGAACCTGTGTCGATTAATAATTTTAATTTCGGATTTGAAATTTCTATGTATGGAAGTTCTTTTTTATTAGTTGAAATATTAACTTCGATTATGTCTTTTCGTTGGGGTTTTGTGTTTCCTGAAAATTTTGGTTTTGATCGTCATTGTCATATTCATAATCTTGTTCGTCAAGAACTTGTTCTGTATCGTCGAAAAATTCTTGTTCTTCATAAGTTTCATGTTCAGTATTAAATAATTCTTCAGATGTAAAATTCGGTGTTTGGTTATTATTTTGAGAATGATTAATTCTAAATTGTGGTGTTGTCGTAACACTCATAGGTGTAGGTTTGGGTTGAACAGAATTTTTATTCGGTTTCCAAACGTTTGTAGGGGGTTTTCCAAAGGCTTGGTTATGTGTAGGAAATCTTTGAGTTGGAGGACGTTGATATCTTTGCATACTTATGGGTCCTCTCTGAAATTGGTAGTTATTTTGGGGTTGTGGGTTATTATAGGATTGTTGAAAATTAAAATTTGGTCTTTGGGGTTGTTGATAATTAAAGTTTGATCTTTGGGGTTGTTGGAAGTTAAAGTTTGATCTTTGGGGTTGTTGGAAATTAAAATTTGATTTTTTTGGTTGGCTTGTATGGACATTAGCATGACTATTTCCTTTTTGATAATATTTAATATTATCTTCCTCTCTAATATATTGTACTGCTTGTTCTAAAGATTAAGGTCTCATAGCTCTAATTATAGGCCCTAAGGGTTCTCTTAAACCGGCTAAAAATGTTTTTAACGCTTGTTTAGTAAAAAATTCACGTTTATATTCGCGTTCTTGTCCAACATGATGCAAATCTATATAATTACAAATCGTGTTTAACAAATGAATTACCTTTTCATGAAATTGATACGGTGATTCGTTTGCTTTTTGCATAAGATTTACTAAATCTTGATTAAGACAATTTTCGTCTCTTTGATCCCCGAAATTCTGTATTAAAGTATTTTTTATTCTGGCCCAATCGTTGTGACCTGATATGGCTATAATTTCTCCAGCCCTACCATCTAATTTACTTAAAATACCATTCAGAAGTAAATGGTTTTGAAAACAACCTGCCTCATCTCTATTCCAATAATGATTTAAAATTGTTTCACTAGCTTCAATAAATCTATGTAATTTTGTTATATCTCCAATAAATTGGGGAATTATAGGTACTAAAATTTTTAATGTCAAGAACGGGTGTTCGTTGATTTGTATTCGGTTGAGTCATTATTAAATTATTTTCAGATGTATTTGTAATATTAGGAATACTACTTAAATTTTCGCTAACGTTTAAATTTGCAAAAGAACTTAAAATATGTAACTCTTCGTCGTTATTGTTTTCACTAATGGATTCAATAGGAGAAGAGAATTCTGACATGAATAAAAATAAATATTGCTTACCACATCTATTTTCCTTTTTCGTCGATTGAATATCTTCGATAGAATTCAGATCACCAACACAATGGATAGTTCAAAAGTTTAAAACACCTTTTAATTTTTAAAAGTTCGAATCACTTGTCCGAAATTATTTGGTACGCTTTTCCGTTAAAGAGTAAAAACTCACGAATTTTCACGATGGATTTCTACGAAAAATCCTACTGACTGCGCCACTTAAATGTTGTGTTTTCGGCAAAGGCTTTTTAAAAATAATTTTTATTATTTTACAAGTATAAAATATAATATAATATAGGTCTTTTCTTTAGTATAGATTATGTCAGAATGAATTTATAATGAATAGAAATATAAAATGTAAAGTCTGTTTGAGATAACTTGAAAAGGCTGAGTTTGTAACTTCTGGTATCTGTTGCGGATGTTGCATCTTCTTACTGTATGGGTCTGCCAGTGGCGTAGCTATAACTCGTGTCAGTCATGAAAAAAACCGAATATCGTGTAGTGATAAAATTGTTTGTTTTAAAAGGTTTATCATCAAATTTATACAAAGTGTTAAAGAAATCTGCTCCTTCCTTTTCAACTGTGCATCGATGGATTTGAAATTGGTGCTACCGTACTCATTTTAGATGAAAGAGCACTCCATACAAAGAATTACATATGAAAAAGCAGGTTTTTTAGCTCCAAAACAGATAAAGTCGACAAAAAAGTTTTTGGGAATGCAATAGGAATTTTGTTGATTGATTATTTTGAAAAAGGTAAAAAAAATACTTTGAATATTATGGAATATTTTGGACCAGTTGGATAAAAAGTTCGTGAAAAAAGACCTGGTTTACAGAAGAAAACAATCATTTTATATCAAGAAAATGCACGTGTTTACCCAAGTTTGTTGACGATAGCAAAATTAAACGAATTAAAGTACGAATTTCTTGAACACCCAGCGTATTTATCATATTTGACTCGCTCAGACTATTACCTCTTTAGAAACTTAAAACAATTCCTACGAGGAAAGCATTTTTCGTCGAATGAATAACCTATAACAGCCGTGTAACAATAATTTGCATAGCTTTCAAAAAATTATTATAAAGATGGTATTAACTTACTGGAGAATCATTGGAATAAGTGTGTTTAAGCTGAGGAAAATTATATTCAATAAAAGAATAATTTTAATAAAAAATACACTTTTTTTCATTTTTGCCTTTAAAAGTTTTCAACCAAGCTGTAATCCATCTAATCTATAATTTTATCGTGAAAAAGTTTATGAAGTTATTCAAGGTTCCTATTTCATATGTAATTTTGTGTTTTCGTCCAACTTCGAAGAGCTGCAATTGAGGATAATTTTATATATTCATACATACAAAATTTTATACATTCATAAGTAGAGCTCGGATTTATGGGCAACAATAATTGAACAAAAAGGTGCCTATATAGGCAAAGATTTTTTTTAAAAAAGGCAGGAATCTTAACATATAGGTGTCATAAAGGCAAAATAGGCAAATATCTTATTATTCATTGTACAAAGTGAATTAACGTAATATTAACATAACGCAAATATATTTACACAACATAACATTAGTAACATAATTTATTAATAACTAAAATAACTGTTAATTGATAATTATACATTGGAACAATTAAAAATTTTATCATTATTAGAAACTAAATGCCTTTTAATATTTTCGATCTTAAAACTATGTCTTCGATCACTGAAAATTAATTTGTATATTGAAATAGTTATTATCCTAACAAGTGCGGAAAGTTATACTTTCCCGCACGCGAACTGCCGATGCCCGAACGACGCGAAGCGGAGTTCGGGCAAGCAGTTTAAGTGCGGGAAAGTTAATTTCCGCAAGTGTTAGGATCAATACTTTATACAACTACTGCTCTGGAAGTAGAATTTGAGAGGAACATAACGAATAATTTTTTCTTTTGACACATCTGGCAATAAATTTGTTGTTGCATTTTTAGCTGATTCAACTAGTTCAGGTGGAGTTAAACATCTTGTTAAATCGACCATTATTTTAAATAGTACACTTTTTTTAAATACCTACACTTTCTTTTTGCGTTTAATACAGTTGCGTTGTGACAGTTGTGACGGAAATATCAAATTCTGACATTACTAGTTGTTAAGGAATCTTAATTATTTTTATTTTATTTTTCAAACCTTCCCGCCAAAAAACACATGATCGGTGCATGTCGGCAGAACGTATCCGAAAAAGGTAAAGTATAAAGTACTTTTTCTACTTGAAATCTGGGAATTTGAAAAAATAACAACAATTATAGTTATTTATGATATGAGTGTTAAAAGTGAGGTTTTATTTTGTGAGTGAAAACGTTTGTGAAATGAGCGGAGCGAATTGAACAATTTCACGAACAAAATAAAATCACTTTTAACACAAATACCATACAATGTTTTTTGTACAACTTCCCTATTTTGATAATGAAACGAGCGAATTTGCAATGACAATAAACCAAACCGTGTTAAAAGTAAACTAAACCGTGTTAAAAGTAAACTTGTTTACATGGCAACGTGTTAAAAGTATTTTTAACACGCTGCTATGTAAACAATCGTTTTTAACATTGTTTGCTATCATTAAAAGTGTCACTTTTAATGACAGTTGTACAAAAAAATTTTAATACAACTTTGGAATTTAGTTATTTTATGGGTTGAGAAAGAAAGAGAAATAAAAATTACCAATTTGCCGCAGGGTTGACAAAAAGCTCCGTCTCCTTCTAGCGAAATTTCTGGGTAGGGTGAGATCCATAATTTAGCACTTTAGCAGTTATCTTTCTTAACAAATGTCTAAATATTTTTAAAATGTGTGTTCTTTGCTTTTCGGCATACACAACAAAACTAAACTCTGATACAGTAACAGACTGTGTACAACTGATAAATAAAACAATTATAATTGTTTATGAAACAAGGGAGAAAGTTTGAGGATTTTCCAATAGTTAAATAGTCTCAAACAGGTACCTACATTTTTTTAAAAATTTATCGGCTATAATAAAAAACCATTGATATTTTATTATTGGCCCAAAGTTTTATTACAGAAAGGTTAAGTAATAAAATAATATCATGGGTAGTAGCATACTTTTTTTAAAAAAGGTACTAATAGACGGAATACCTATTATCATAATGCATCATACAAGCAGAGTGACTAAAAAATGTCTTAAAATAACGAAAGCAATGTAAAAAATATCACATTTATTGATGAAGCATTAGCTCAATGGAAAAGATACTCTAAGATAATGTTGACAATTTAACAAAAAGCATAAGGACGCGAATAGAAGTTGACGTAAGGGTTAAAAGAGGCAACATCGATTAAAATTACCTTTTTTTTTGTTTTTCTTTTTTGGACATTAAAATTTAAAATCTCATTTGGTTGTAGAACGCTTAATTATTCTTTTATGCCTTTCGTAGGTTATTTTTTAATTCAAAGCTTTTGGTGAGGACTAAGTTTTGAAAAAAATATGTTTTTTTTAACACGCTAGAGGACCCAAAATAAATCTAAGCAAAAATCTTATCTTTAGTACGATTCTGTTTTCAGTAGTAATAACCCAAGGAGATTGATAATTGTTCGAAAAAATTTTATAACAGATTTCAAAAGCTTGTTGCTTGGAAACAGACCGACGCTGTAGGCGGAGGTCTGTTGCCTGTAAGCAACAAGCTTGAGAAAGTTGTTAAAAATTTTTTGAGCATTTATCAATGTTCGAGGGTTATTCGGATAGAAAATTTTTTGCTGGTTATGAAAAAAAAAAATACAGAGCAGAAACACGCCAATTCTTCCACCGTCCGATTTCCATCTAATTCATATTTTCTATCATTGCAAAAGTCCATAAACGCTTTCCATACAAATTTTTTACTGTAAACAGTATTCTTTGGTATATTTGATTCGATAATTTCATTAATATTCTCATCAGTATTACAACCAAATCGTGACATTTTGAAATATTGAATATTTGAAATGTCAAAATCGAAATGTAACGAAATGTAGGTATCCATAGCTATATGATTAAGTGAAAACAGCCCATGGGATCTGTTTTCAGTATAATGTTGGTTTTATTGGTTGTATTCAATCAGATGACCACAAATTAATTGATTCCATTAAAAAAGTAAATAATTTATAATAGAATTGTCGACAGTGTTTTCAATAAAGAGAGTTTCAAAATAAGAGAAACACCATATAAATATATTGAATTTTCCTAGACGTTTCTATTTTATGAAGTTTTCCTGTAAACACCAAAGACTATCTTCAAAAGGTACCTATTTAAAACATTTTAACACTGTTATTGATAATTTAGATATTAATTCAAATCCGAAACATTCTAAACTTTGTCCTTTCTTATTTTTTCGTTTTTTTTATGTTTACGTTTTTTCTTATTTTTTTATTTTATCGATTTAGTTCCTCTTTGATTTTTACTTTCTCAATTTATTTTTATTTTCTTTGTTTTCTTTTTTCAATGTTTTTTTGTTATTTTCTGGATTATTTCATTTTTACATTTTTTCTTTTTTGTCTTTTTTAGTCTGTTTCATTAGTACTGTTTATCTTTAATATTTTAAAATAAATAATTACTGGTAGTAAACCCTAAAAATCATTACTGTGTTTTACATTTGCCAGGTTCTATTATAGAATGTTTATCACTACGAATCCTATGACAACTGTTCAACTATGTTACGAATTATTGATCTTTTTTGTGATTATTATTGTTAATATTACTTTTTATAAGTTTGAGGTTTAAACTTTAGCCGCAAGGGTGCGCCTTTGACAGGCAAATCGGTAGACATTTTTCGGTTCAGCAAAATTTATCTTTTCTCGTTAGATAGCGAACCGATAGACATTTAAATTGTATGTTTGGAGAATTTACCTCCTCGAGTGCATATGTACTACCACATCTGTAGAGGAGGCCTACCAGGAATTTTATAACCTACCATGAATTTTAGAGTCCACTAGTTACCCAGTTTTTTGTTGCCGAATGTATTTGTTAAAGATTTCTAAACTCAATTTTTTGTATAATACACGATCCATATGTTTTTTAATCAGATTGGTGACCAACGTCTTTTATGACAAATTAACGTTACTAATATTACATAGAAATTTTTATATTTTGGACTTAATTTTCTAGAGTCACTAGAAAACTAATTTTCATTTATTGGGCAGGACCGAGTTGGATCTGGATGCCGTTTAATCCATACTAGCTGAAATCCAAAAAGGGACGGTACGAGTTGGATGCGAAATACTTTATAAGAATTAAATTTAAATTTTCACAAGTATCCGGCATTGTTGCCACAATGTCCAGAAATAGAAAGAAACCACTGGTTTAGAAGTTTAAAAGTACTGCTAAAAATTGGTGTATGTTTACATGGGAATTATAATAACACTTGTTATAATGACTATAAAATAATTCACATGCATTAGTTCTCCTAGATAGGACAGAAGAATGTGGTGGAAATTTGGACACTTCTGGTGTATATCTACTAAGTAATCACAAAATTTGGTTATTTTTTCATTGTCTGGTTTAATTTCAACAAAACATTCGCCTACGTCTTCTGAATGTAAAAATGGTAACCCGAAAAGAGATTTTAAAAAAACTTTATTCTCAGTTTTAAACATTCTTAATTACTTATACATGAAAATATAGTAATTATATTGTCATGACATTCATTTTTGTTCGTTTCAATGGGATTGTTTACAAAAAAATTATGAAAATCTTCAATATTTCGGGGCAAATTAGAATATACTAAAGTTCTAGCTCGGTACATATTTTTCCTTACTTTTTCTATGTCATTTGTCGTTATCGTATCAACGTGTTGATTTTTCAATTCCTTATGTATTAGTTTAAGAGGTTTTTCACTGATATTACTTACAGATTCTGTTTTTTACTTTTGTCTGTTAGTAATACTTTCTGAAGTTTTTTCGTGGTTGTTGTCCATTTACACATCAACAATTGAATCTACATTTCCTTCAGTCTTGACATACGCCTTACATGCTGTTTTTCTCAAAATAAAACTTTTCACTATTCACTAGTAAATGATAACATTTCATAATCCAAATAACAGAAAAACAAATTATTTAGACAATAAAATCAGATAGTTCAAAATACGATTTATTCTTAATTAGTTATAAGTTTAAAGGTATGGCAACAATGGAAATGATTTATTAAAATTTTTATAATATTTCTCAAAAACCCATTTAATCCCAACGGCATCCAACTCGGATCCTTTTAATGCAGGTGTCAATAGGCCGCATCCAATTCGACTCTGCCGCATTTATTAATTGTATTGGCTATATTTTGTAAAAAATCTTCTAAGAATCTTCATTAAACATTTCTTTTAAATTATTTTATAAATACTTTTGACCTTGTATTCTCGTAAACAATTCACAGATTTATCATCAACAATGGTTTTTAAGTACACCTACATAAAACATCTCCATAATCAATTTCTAAATGTTGATCAAAAAGTTTTGAAAGCAAAACCTATTGATCAGTAGATGAATTAAAATTATACGCCATTTTAATATTTCATCTTCTATTTGAATTCACAAAAAATTCAATTTTGATCTGTCAATTCATTCTTTGTTTACAAGCCATTTGAAGTTGACATGTCAGTGTATTTTTTTGGAAAAAACCGTGCAGTGAAAAAATTCTTTGTTTTGGAAAGTTTATCAGCAACAGAAATTCACATAAAATTGCTAAAAGTGTATCGGTGGGTTTTACAGTTTAAAGCTGGATTTATAAACTTGACGTTGCTGTTGCCGTTTGCAGTTGACGTTAGCCGGCTCGCACACCGGAGCAATAAGCAATAAGCAACTAGCAACTAGCAATAAGCAATATTATCGCCAATGTGTTTTTCCATTACATTTTTATGGATCTCGCACACCGACGCAATACGATATCGCTATCGCCTTTCTACAGCAACATATATTGCTAGCGACACGACTTGTCGGTTGAAAAGCAACTATATTGCCCATAATTTGGCAATATTTCGTTTATTAAGCAGTGTTAGATAATTAAGGGTTTTAATTTTTCACCCAACATGTCAGTTTATGACAATAGGAATTCGTCTTTAACAGAACAATAATATAATTTTTTTATATTTTTTAGTTTTTTCAATAAAATACTTTTTTATGTATGTTTTATTTAATTTATCTTACCTTAATGTGATTAAAAGTTGTTCCTGTGGGCTGATCGCATATCTGTAATTGGTGTCTTGTTTAGTAATATGAGGTGCTATCAGCTGAACTAACGTTTCAAAAGTACTCGGACTCATTCGGTAACAGTTTAACTGTGTGGGATGCTTCTTTAATTCTTGAGCACATATATTGGCTCCATGTTTACTCAACGCTTCAAATGCTGGATGAATCCAATATCGTCTCCTTGCTCTTTTCTTTCTCCTTAACAAGTGCCACAACATTATCACTTCGTCTTCATCAGACGACATTTTAAACAAGTGATTTTTTATTGCTTTGGTGTGCGAAGTACAACAAAATATATTGCCTGTTGCTTATTGCTTGTTGCTAGTTGCTAGTTGCATATTGCTCCGGTGTGCGAGCCCGCTTACGTTTGCAGTTTGCTGTTCACAGTTCAAGTAGGTGTATTTATAAACCTAACGGTGGTCTAGTGCGAATGTCAAAATGCTTGGCAACATGACAACTGACTTTACTGAGTTTTGTTTTTTTTTTGGTTTATTTGTTATATTTATTTATTTATTTATTTATTTATTTATTTATTTATTTATTTATTTATTAGCAATAGTACAATAAGTCAAACATTGTATTATAATTATAACTAACTTATGTAAGCACAAATTCTCTACTGCTAGTTTTAGTGGCGCACAATGGTATTTAGAATACTGTGTGTGCGTCATTACCATTTTAATTTTTTCTAATGAGGTATTTAATAATAAAAATTAAGATAATATAATATAAGTTATTGGACATTTTTTGTTACAGACATTTATTTAGTTAGTTTTGAAGTTATTTGGACATTTATATATTTGACAGTGTAATGATAATGATACTACAAATAAAAAAACGATCAGCAAACGAACCAAACTCAAACGAATAATAAAAGTAACAAGTAACAAATACCAACACTGCCATTTCTACGAACTTAAAATAGTTGACAGTTGTCTATTTTTAAAATAACGAGATTTAATTGGCCCATTGTCGAACTGCACCCCAACGGCAACAGCAAAAGATAAAACTTGGTCATCTTCGAACGACACCGAACGTCAGCGGAACGGAATCCAACTTCCGAACGTCAACGACTACGGACTTTATAAATACGAGTTAGGGATACCTTGTTTTTAACTTTGAACGGTAACGGCAACTGCGAACTGCAGCGAACGGCAACAGCAACGTCAAGTTTATAAATCCAGCTTTAACGTGGTCGTAAAAGCGCCGAAGATGAACCACGTAGTGGACGTCCAGAAAGTGCAACAACACCGGAAATCATTGAGGAAGTCTATGATATAAATAGTAAAAATCCAAGTTTGACGAAGCGTGAAATTGCTGATAGGCATCTCAGATGAACGAGTACTTTATAGTTTACGGAATAAATTACATGTAAAAAAGATGTTCAGAAAGTTAGACCCATATTAGTAAAATATTTAACAAAAACTGAATCGAAAACAAAATGGTTATAAAATAACGTAATGTGAAGCGTTTTAAGCAAAATAAAGCCAACTACGTACGTCGTTTTATACTATGGATGAGATTTGGATCTACCATTATGATACTAAACTGAAATAAGAACGTTTAAGGTGGACTGAAGCTGGTTTTTTAATTCCAAAACAGGTAAAGTCTAAACCATCGGCAAAAAAGGTTATGGCCTCAGTTTTTTAGGATTCAAAAGGAGGTATTGTTGATTGATTATCTTGAAAAAGGTAAAACATATAACACAAGTTTGTTGACAATGGCTAAATTAAAAGAATTAAAGTACGAATCGCCCTGAACAACCATGTTTTTACCAGATTTGACACCCTACGACTATTATTTCGACTCTTTAAAAATTTGAAACAATTTCTTCGTGGAAAGCGTTTTTTGTCGAATGAAGATGCTATTGCAGCAGTGGAACAATATTTTGCAGAGCTTCTGGAAAATCATTACAAGGATGGTATAAAATTACTCGAGGATCATTCAAGCTAAATAAGATTATATTGAAAAAAAAAACAATTCTATTACAAAGTACCTATTCTTTCATTTTTGCTTTTAAAATTTTCCAACCAAAAAAATAGTTCTCCCTTCGTTTTCCTTATCAGTTTTTTTACTATCTAATAAATAAACGGAAATATCATAACTGTGTTTTTTTGCATTTTCTTATTAAGTTATTTGCATTTTAAAATTGTGACAGATACAATTTTCAAAATAACACACCTCAATTACTTCTACACAAGCAACTTGAGACAATATAAAATCTTCTTCAAGGGAGAAATTTGTACGTTGTCATTTCTACTTCGTTCTAGAAATACTAAAAGTAAGTTGATAAGTTTCTAAGATATCGCTAGAAGGTTTTCGACATATCAGAGTGACCAATTCAAGCTCGTATTATAAATAATAGAGTATCACTCTCAAGCTGATGGCAGCAATCACCACTAAATTGAAACGAAAACCGAAACGTATCAATTACATCAAAGATGACCGAACATTTTCTTTTGTTATGTTTTCTTGTATTATACTGACGGAAGTGTCGACTTGATTATATATAACTAGGGCGTTCTGTTCTGAATTTTTTACTAACCAGGACGATTTTATGAGAACTTTCTTTAACAATTAATGTTTAAAATTGCTAAATTTGGTTCCAAGTAATTGTAAGTAAGCGATAAAATTGAGATACGGCACTTCACATATGAACTATTATTTGACCATTTCACCAGACATATTACCTATAAAAAACATGCAATTACTTTTGATCACTTGAAATCACTTACAATCACTTTGTATCAATTGTAATCACTTGCGATTGGCCCAGTTGGCCTTACCTAACAGGTACCGGAGATGGTACTGCAGTGTGAGAATGCATGCGTTTAGGTCTCTGAAGATCTAATAGCGATTTTCCTTAAAACAGACAGTTGAGTTTTTGTTGTGTTTGTCTTTTCTAGAACTTTGAAAACAAAATTTAAACAAACCCAAATCTCTTGTTATCATCAAACGGACTTCGTTTTGTTTGAGTTTTGTTTTCATTTTAGGTCCTTTTCCACATAGCTCCTTGCGACTTGTGGCTGTTTTCTCCATTGAAAATTCCGCTTAAAGAACACTGATTCGACGACAAGAAGACTGTTGACACCAATGCGACAAATGCACCAAAGGAGATTCCCATAACTGACTCTCAAGACTGCTTTGGGAAGTGGAAGCATCGACATGAGCATGTTGTTCAATCAAATGGGGACTACTTCAAAGGATGCCACCAACCAGATGACGAAGAATAAGCCAAGCGCCGAAAAATCATGGCTGGTCGGATACTTTTGGGATAGTATCATAAAACTGGTGTGAAACAAAGTCCAATCTCAAAAAAAAACTTGATGGTGATTACAAATGTTGTTATGCACGTATGGCTTTATTTATAACTTATTCCGGTTAGTATGGACTTCGTGGTGATTTTAGAGTTCTGTTTACTTTATTGCTAATTTTCTGTTAATTCCTGCATATCTAATCATTAGTTCTTTGAATATAAATGTCCAACTTTATTGTCATTCGTTTCCTTATGGATTCTCTACTTTAGTCAATTTAGCCCCTTTTTACTTTCCACTTTCAAAACAATGATTTTTTAACTTCTTTTATAGAAGACAATATATTGTTGTCGGTTACATGGTCTGTTATTTTTTATGCTAGTTGAAGTGGTAAATCGGAAAATAAATTATATTGGCCGACTCAGTTTAGTAATAATATTTTTTTATGAGGAAACGAATTTAATTTGGTAGATAAAAACGAACGTTTCTCTTAGTTTATATTTATAGAAAGAGCAGTATATCCGGAATACCTACTGTTTTGTTTTTTGGCAACAAGCCCTATAAAAAATGCACTATATTATGAGACAATTTTCGAACATTGTGAAAATTGCTATTAAAAAAAAATTCTAACCCTAAGTTGACTTAAGGTGCAGTTTGGTATAAACTTACCAATTATATTTAGTTATTCAAATTCTCTACAAAATTTCTAATTTAATAATAAAACAAAACCCATCAAAATTCATTAATAAATAAGCATTATTTATTAATTTAAATAATTAAAATGTAGAGTTTATAAATTATAATGAACAATTTGAAAGGATTTTATTCTAATCGAAAAACTTTTTTAAATTGACAAATTCTTCTCGTGAGCCTCTCGTGAGCAAGTATATAGTTTTTCGTCTCATAAATTCATACTTCAAGTGCACTTATGTTTGAAACCTTAAAGCGTAAATGGAGTTCTTTTAAAATAAGATATAGGTCTCCCGAATTACCAGCAATATTCTAAATATACTGCACTTTCTATATGATACTATTTCTATTGATATAAGATAACCAGTACATAAAAAAAACTTACCCAAGGATTCGCTACAACATGACACTCAAAGTAAACATCAGCTCCCTCTTTGATATCATTTCCATTAAGGCCATGTCCAAGAGTTAAACTTATTTTAGGAGGATACAAAACACCTAACATCCAAGTTCGAGGAATTTCACTAAAAAAAGTTACGTTTTTGGTTTAAATAGTTTTACTTATCTGTTAAACTTAAATCATTTAATAAGTTAACAAATTAAATAAACAAAAATTACGAAAAAATCAAAAAAATATCACATCCTTAAACCTGCGATCTTTACCAATAGCTGATAGCGCCTTTAACCATTAGGCCACGGACGCCTTAATGGCAAGTAGGTGTTTTTCATCATATACTGATTCAACTAAAGTCGCGTTGCACATACTTACTTACGTTAAATATCTAAGAAAGAAATAATTATATAAGCGACGCATGCATGATGCAAATGGCTTTAGGTGATTTTTGCATTGTAGTTGTGTTAACCTAGAGATGCTGAAATGGGAATAATAATAACGGAAAAATATAAAATTGAAGAATTTACCAAATTTAATTATCTAGGAGTAACAATTAGAAAAAGCAGCAAAAAGAGAATACAGGAGAGGATCCAGATGGGTATGCAAGCTTTTGGAAGGAATAAAGAAATACCCAGATCCAAAAACTTTAGCAGAAAAACAAAAATCAAAATTTACAGGAGATTGATTAGACCAGCTATCACCTATGCAATGGAGACCAGAACAAAAAAAGATGAAGAAGATCTAAGAATAGTGGAAAGAAAAATAATGAGATCAATATCGGGACCAAAAATAACAAGTAATGGGGAAATAAGAATGAAGACTAACAAAGAAGTTGAACAAGAAATGGAAACAGAGAACATAGCAAAGATACATAAAAGCAAGGCTACTAGAATGGGCAGGCCACATAATGAGAAGAACACCTACAGAAATGATAAAAAGAATCACGAACTGGACACCGCTGGGACCAAGAAGAAGAGGAAGACCCAGATTAAGATGGCTGAACCACAAGGATTGATCGGCAGTGATGATAATGATGAGTTGTGTCAATGTATTGTCATACAAACGACATTTAAGCTGCACAACTTTGCTTTTTTTAAGTATCAACGTAAAGGAACGTCTTGTGTTGAAAAATGATAGGCAAATAATTATGAGTACCTATGTGATTTTAGCTCACAATTTAATTAAAAGACGAAGAGACAGATTGTGTTTGCGTAATGCATACGTTAAAAGAAATGTAAATTATAGATTGTTTGTTGCTGCCCGAGAGTGATAGAAGATAATTCTTTATTTCAATAAACACGTGTTTGTTTCTCGCAATCCGCTTGCATAGCGGCATCTGCTGCCTGAAACTGATGTAGGATACATATCACACGCATGCCAATTCGCTGCTGCTTAGACACATCTTAATGTGTATAAGCTTAAATCCACAGTTTTTAGTCACGAAAACACATTCTTTTTTTGTAGAAAACAAAAAATAATTTATTCAAAGTATTAGCTCTAGCTAGATATACATTTGTCCCATTTTTTATACCTTTCCAAAAAATTCTACCTCTTTCGAGTTAAACTATTTGTCAAGTCATTTGCCGATATCTTTTTAACAATCAAAGTACTGTCCGAAGAGCGAGTGACTCATGGGCGAAAACAGGAGTTGTCAGAAGGGGCTAGGTTTGGAGAATAGCGAAATGAGGTAGCATCTCCCAGGTGAGTATTTGACATGTTCGATGGGGCGTTGTCGTGGAGAAAAATTAGCTTCTCATTTTTTTCATAACCCGGCCTTTTTTCACATAAAGTACGGCGCAATTTGATTCGTTGATGGTGGTAGCGGTGAGAATCGACAATTTCACCTGGTTTCAAGAGCTCAAAGCATCGTCTGACATTACATGCGATTGGGTCTTGGGGAAAAAATTAATAGTAGGCCGGGATCGACCACGGGTTTTTTATTTAAGACCTTTAAAATATATCCACTTTTTATTTTCAGTCACCACAAGATGCGAAAAGGAGTTTTTTGTCTAGCAAATAAGATTTCGCATATATTTTGGCGTCGCTCCATCTGCCTATCGTTCACTTCATGAGCTACCATATTTCCGTTTTTTCACACATTTTGCATGCACGTAAACGCATGGAAATGACTTGTTGAGTATCAACTTAATGATCGGCAAGCAGTCTCTGCTGTCTCTGCAAGTTGTTTCCGATAAGGCACTTTCACCATTGGCATCCACAAGCATTCTATGCGATTTGGCATCCGATTTCTTCTAATGGATATATTGCTGCAGAAAATAACTGATGATCTGTACTGGTGTAAACAGGTGTTGAACTCATAAAAAAAAGGATGATGTTTCTATGCTCACTAACAAACAGCGGATTTAAGCTTATACACGAAGTGCGAATACGTGGTCTGTGACCCCAGTGACCAATATGACAAAGATATGATCACCAACGGTAGACTAAAGGCGTTACAGGGTTGTAGGTAGAGATTGCAGATTTGAGTCCTGTCGAATTTGACATTTTTCAAATTCCTTTTAATGACATTTCTTGTTTGTCCAAATTCTCAATTTTAAAATTTCTATGGGGAATGTCTCAAAATAGTTAGATTACTAGTTAATAAAAATTAAAAGAGTGAACAAGAACGTTAAATTAGTGACGAATGATTCCTATGTTTGAGTAGGTCATAAACGACTAGGTTTACAATTTATGGCGATATTTTTATAGAAACTTCTGCATAATGGATTTTAATATGTCCTTAAAGGCTTGCACATTGCAAGAATATGAACGATAAAAACGAGGTCTATATATTTTACTGTCGGTTTTTAAACCATCGAGTGAAAAAGTGATGTTAGAGTAGAATTGATCAGGGATTGAAACTGTTTTAATCGTTCAAAGTTCGAGAGGTAACTAAAATACGTATTATATAATAATAAAAATAGGAATAATTCAAAATTAACAAATTAATTAAAGTATGTATTAAATGCTCTTACGTATTACAATAATTTAGAAAGCATAAAAATAATATAAAAAATAGCTATAAATTTATAAAGAAGAAATAAGTACAAATATCTAGGCCGCATGTTAATAAAAAAAAGAGATTAATAGATTCAAATATAAAAAGGGATATGTGGCAATCCAGAAATAACCAAGGAAGTAAAGCACATCCTTCTAAAACATGCGATCATTTGTGATCAAAAGCAATCACTTGCGAACAATTAAAATCACTTGCAATTACTTTTAACTGTTAGCAATTACTTGTGATCGCCTGTAATCAATTCTAGTAAAGATATTTGATACCGCTAATGAACTTTTCTGTTTTGTTTGCTGTTGAAAGATAATGTTAGAGTTACCTAAATGGGATTCGTTGATTCGAGGCTTTACACGTGAGTATGAGGCCGTTATCTGCGGGTGTTGGAGTAAACGAGAGCGTGCTTGTTGTCGTGTTTCCGTCAGCACTGACGCTCACTATTCCACCTTCTAACGAGACTCCATCCTGCAACAACAATACTACGATTAAACACAAGATTATGGTAAATCTATACATCTGATATATTGTCAAGTGCTTTCAGAAATCCACTGGAATTATAAAAGCACTACAAGTTTACTTTCTAGGACATAATATTAAACAAGTTTAACATTGCATTTATTTATCAAAATATATGTTAAATAATAAACAATACTAATTGTAGTAAAAGTTTTTTCAAACATATTGATAAAAAAACAATAAAAGACTACAGAAAACTATAAAAAAGCCAAATTTTATGTGGTGAATTTATTACCACATAAAATTACCAACCGTTAAAAACTAACACCAATTAGACAGATATCTACCCATCCACTCAAGCAATGAACCATCCATATCCAGAGCCTCCAGTTTGGCTATGATTGACTGTGTCAAATGCATTAGGATAAGATTAGTTAAAGTTGATTTATTTAACAGAAATTCATGCTGCTCCTCAATAAATAAAAGTTTGTATTCTCATACTAGACGTCTGGAAACAAAGTAATCTAAAAGTTTAGGAATATCAGACTGAATACAAACAGCTTCATAATTCTTAATATTATGATCCTTATGCCTACTCTTTCAAACAGGTTTAAGAAAGCTGCACTTCCTAAAATCAGGAAATACACCAGTTAAGAGAAACAAATTTTTGGTAAGGGAATGGCCAGAGTAAAAACACAATTTTTTATAAAAAAAGTTAGCATTCCATCAGGACCCTATAAAAACCTTATTAATAAAATCACTAACACTAAGAAGTTGTTCAAATTTATAGTTTTTTCATAATGACAAGATGTCGTATGTTCGTATGTCTATGTTCTGATCAGACTAGAAAAAGCTAGCAAAAAGTTTCACAGTGTCATTTACGTTGCTAGTTGTATCTTTCTTAAAAACATAGACTGAGGAAACTCATGAGAGTTTCGGAGATTACTCATGTATCTCCAAAAATAATTGGAATTATTCAATATACATTTCTTAGTATTTAATAAGTATGAATGAGAATTAATTTTAGATAAAATATTACAAATGCTGCGTAAGTGAGAAAAAAATAGGTAATCATCAAGAGATAATGATATCATATATTATATTTTTAAAAACTAATTGCTTTAATATAAATAATACTTACACGTTAACGAAGTTTTAGTGTAAATATCCGAAACCCGACTCTATTGTATATATATACAAAATTAGTAGAAGTGTTATTTCAAACATTATTTGCCAATTAAACAATGAAAGCTAGGTGGAAAGCCTTCTAAAAGTGTATCATAAAGTTTTAGTTCGATATTGATTTTTGTTCCTATGGATTCTGTTAAATAGCTATTTAACCAAACATAATGAAACAGTTTCAATAAGTAACCTTATAAAGTTTATTTACTTAAATACAGTAATTAGAAAATTTTAATAAAAGTTACTAAAAAAACGTGTGTACATACTTATGTACTAATATAAGCAGTTATACTTCGTTGGGCGTATAATATAAATCTTTCTTAAAAATATTTTAAAAAATCTTCAACTAACCTTATAATCTATTTTTTACTATGCACAATTATAGCTTTTCACTCTACTATCTATTCAGCGGTAAAACTGTCATTTATACAATTATCATAATAAGATGAATGTTGTTTTTGTTAACATATTTAAAAAAAAGTGTGTGTGTGTTTTTATGTAAGCACGTAAGACCAATATGTAATAAAGTTTTTTTAAATCCGGCCAGAAATTAGTAGTTTCCGGTTTATTTTTATGTCAGAAAATCTCATTTTGTCGGACAAGGCCAGCAAATAAAAATGAGTCCGGTAAAAGACTCATTTTTATTTACTTTCCGGCCTATCTTTAATGAAACAAACAATAAAATCGTTAGTCTCAGATAGTGGTCAATTGGTTTCTATAATAACCGAGTTTTGTATATGTCGTAGGCAATAGCCGTAACTCGTCATTCCCTGAAAAGCCTGGGCATTACAGGTACTGCCGGAAATCGCCGTAATAGAATCATTATTACGGTGAATGACGGAAATTATCCGTCATTTCAGGGACTGACGCTAACGTTTTAGGCAAACGGTGTATGTGTAACTTTCTGATTGATTGAAAATTACGGCGTTTGACGGTTGTATATTCCGTCAATTCTTCAGTAAATTGCGGGGTTATTAGTCCAGTCAACCTGGAGTACAAATAATATCAAAAAGGTAGAAAAAATATTAGGATATTGTTGGGTGTGAGTATGATGTAGATTACGAAGAGCTTTGAAATGTTAGGGAGGAATGGAAAATTATAGTTTTCAAGTAACGGACGACTGAAAAAGACTTATTAGGTGTGAGTGTGATGTTGATGATTACGAAGAGTCTGCAAATGTTAGGGAGGGATGGAAAATGGATTTTTAAGTAACGGAAAACTGAAAGTTTTATGTTTGGTTACGAAAGAGTTAGGAATTTTAATTTTTTGGGAAGGGATGGAATTATCAAGTAACTGAACACTTTTTTGGCTGTGCTTTCTTTGATTTTAATTATTTGCTAATACCTATGTACATATAAAGTATTCAAATAATATTGGCAAATTTTGCCAACAGTTGGAATACTTCGCCAATGATGGGCCGGCTGAAGTGTGTTTGCTGGGGAGTGGAGTATTTTTTTAATTATTTATTGTTTATATAATAAACTTAAATAAAAAATATAATATTTCAAAGACTTAAATGGATTATAGAAAAACATATAAATAGATTATAACTAGGCTAGGCATGTTTTTTTAGCTTATCTTTAGGCCCAATTTTTACCCATTTGAACACAAAAAAGTTAAACCTAACTTTTAGCAAATTACTTTCTAGAGTTATTATTTATGGAAGTAAATTAATGCATTTACATATAATTGTTTTCGTTTTTTTTTAAATTATCACCTCATCGATGACTAGGTTGACTGGACTATATTACATCGGAATGATCCTACATTTGTTTATATAATAGGTTAGGTTGTCCTCACTCATTTCATCGTAATTCCACAGTTTTTTGGCTTCTTTATTGTCCAGAAAATATTGAGTCACTTTCTCATAAAATGTACTCTTGTGGCTTTCCATTTTACTGCATAAAATGATGAAAAAAACACTACTTTTAAGTCAGCACAAACTTCATGATACGAATTCTGAATTGACTAAACATGCATCCGGCGGTCGCTGTAAAATTCAATCATTCCGGCGGTTACACCGTTTGCCTAAATGTTTAAACGTCAGTCCCTGAAATGACGGATTATTTCCGTCAAACAGCGTAATAATGATTCTATTACGGCGATTGTCGGCAGTACCTGTAATGCCTAGCCTTTTCAGGGAATGACGGATTACGGTGATTGCCTACGACATATATATTTAAAACTATAAAATAACTTGACATATTTTGACGTTTAGTTGAAAACGTGAAATTTATTATAAGATATATATTCAAAATGATGCATTTGATTTTGAATTAATGGAAGATGAAATTATACCAGATGAAATTGTTAAGGCGGCCACCCAAGCAACTTTTGATTTATTACCGTCGGACACGATATGAACAAAAATAGCAAATTTTTGAAAAGTGGTGCCTGGAAAAGAAGGTAACAAGCATTTGTGAGGATGTGTTACTGAAAAATTTGTAAACCAAAAATTTATGATTGTTAAAAAAAATCTTAAAATTAGTTAATAAAGGGTTCTTGTTATAAAAATATAAACTGAATAATAAGAAGTTTATGATACCACAATACCAAAAATATTGTACGTAATACGTCCCAAAAGTGCTTTTACTGGACTCGCAGACTTGCAGGACTCGCCTGCGACTCGCCCTGCAATTTGCCCACTCGTCCAGTAAAAGACCACTTTCGGGACTTGTTACGTAAACTACTATTAATCTCATACCTAAGATACTAAAATTTATTTCGGAAATTTGACAAGAATGGCAGTTTCTTTATAATTAAAGTGATTCTTGTTTTTGTTAACAATTATGAAAATAAAGTTGTTTAAGGTTTTTAAATTAATACAAGAAAATATTTGAGTATTGTAATTATTCACCATCGAAAGACTTCAATGGAAATTTTTCCAAAAGCAGTTTTAGTATGTTTATGAAGAAGAATATTTTGACATATCTCTTAGTACCTATATCAAATGTAGAAATCTGTGTCAGTTGTAATGGACAATTTGTTTTTTTTTATCTAATTTATCAGTTATTTAAATAATGCTGATTTTTCTTGTTTTTGTATTTATTTTAGGGGCGTCAATAATTTACGTGATGTGTTTTTTAAAATTTTCTCAGCGCCATGGTATCGTGAGATATTATTCAATTCTTTCCCTCAACCCCCAATCTCACGTGAGATTTTTCAAAATGTGGGTTTCTTATGTATAGGTACGTGTTGGAGTTTTATCGTAAAAAAAATATTAATTTGATTTGTGCTTTTATTTAGTACTAGTTAAGACTAGCAAAATCAATATTGCTGAGAGCTATAAGTGTGGTAAAGATTAAACTATAGAATATTTAAATCGTAACTACTGCGATTAAAAAAAAATCTACTCCAATTCAGTCCATGGAGAATCATGCGCGGTCTCAAAAGATGCTAGACGTTTAGTGAGGATTCCTTTGGTAAGTGGCAATAGGACTACTTCTCTAACACCCAGTTATCTTAAGTATTCTTAGGGTCAGAGCAACCCAATCCATGAAGATATCTACAGACATTATGTCTTTAAACCAAGATTTGGTCCTTACAGTAAATGTTAGTATTAATGAGTGTGAGTTAACACAAAGCGATATCTCCAACTTAAAAAAAAACTCTCTTTTATTATACTGATTAATCTAAAGGGGAGGGTATAGGAGTTAAGGTTAGGCTCTCAATAGCCCTGCGAAACACTACTACAATCTTCCAAGCGAAGATATTAGCAATGGACTTCTGTGTTCAAGAGTGTATTAAAAACTCCTTAATTCAGCTAGAGTATTCGCAAGGCTGTATTTAAGCTATTTCGGTTTAACGGTGTAAAATTTTACCCTCATATTTTTTCTCTAACGCACCAAAAGAAGTACAACTTCAAAAACTTGAATTTGATTATAGTTTAGATAGTTTTTAAGATTAATTAAAGTGCTTTAATATACAGCTGCTCATAACAGATATTTTTAGGAGGCTAATTAAACAAAAAATAGAAGCATTCGGTGAGTATCAACAGAATATAAAAAAATGATCATTATTTATCTCTTTTTTTTGGCGAAACCATCGCAATTTTACACAATCAGAATTGAAATGCAACCATAACATCAACTTATCGTTTAACTTTCCAAACGCGTGGAAACTAACATATACAACTTTTTATATACGGCCATACAGTCGTATACGATATAGCACATAAAATATTTACATACTTACATACTTTCAGTTGTTACCTTCATTTAGCAAACCTGCAGTAATAAGAGTAGAAGGTCTGAAATTTTAAACAATTTTCTGAACAAAAATATGAAAAAGACTCTATAAGGGCCAACGATTCCAGGTACATACCTACTAAAAAACACTCTGATACACCATAGAGCAGAAACATATCTTACTAAAATACATTTAAAATTTCTCTCTCCTTACAACACTTGAAGGACATGGCCGAAATCAGATGCATCGTATGATGTCAAGATTTCAATAACAAATTATAGGGCGTAAGAACAAGTGATTTGATGGCTAAGAACCTATAGCTTAGTTGTTAGAGCGTCGGCGCGTAGAGCTGAAGGTTGCGAGTTCGAATCTCGCTGGGTGCAACATTTTTTCAATTTCTCCTTAATGTCATTTAATATATTCTTGTTTGTATACTTTCTAAAATTTTCAAAATTTCAAAATTTTCAAAAAATCCAATGAGAGAAATCTCAAATAATCGTTTACTCAAGTGACCATATAAAGAGAAACTCAAAAAATCAGAAATAGCATTAAGGAAAAAAGTGTTGGCTTGTCTTGACTTTTCAAAAATCTATAAAAACCCTTTTGCGCTTTTGCACACGTAATTGCGCACTCTTGTCCTCACTGGTAATTCTAGATGTACATTTTGAGGACAAACATGTTCCTAAATAGTTCCTACAGTAATGCTAAAAAGTTAATTCATTAATATTGATTTTGTTACTTAAGCAGTTCTAATTCTTTTGTAACAAAAAAACAGTAACTTGCGCTTTCCTTTAGCACCCTATGTTACACCAATGTCGAAAGTTACTATTAAATGGGGTAAAAGAAAAATATATTATGTCAATTTTTATGAGTAAAGTTATTTGTAGTAATAAAAACGTTTAACGTATTTTTGTGAATACAAACCAATAAAACTTAAAATTGGTAATATCCACACCGTGTCTATATTATGATGATGACCATCGTTATTCTGCAGTTTAATGTTTGTTTCCCTCCGGTTTTGGCCTTTGATCTTTCGGGATAAGCGTCCGGTGCAAATTTGACCACTAAACAATCTCGAAAGTCCTCTACACTAGCCAGTTAGCATACCATCATATCCGAAACAGGCGAGAAATAACGATGTTCGAGTTAGAAATGGAATACGGAACACAGAAATAGTTGGTTGGCACTGTAAAACGACTTGACTAAATACTCGATTCCTTTGCTCGCTGCCAAACCGCATTACTAAAGGATTCCAAACCAAAAGCTCAAAAGTGCATTTCGTTTGTAACAACTTGATAATACTGATTTATAATAAAGGTTACATTTTTTGTAAACATCTACGTTAATTTGAAATTTCAGATAGTTCTAAAACTTCAGAGGACGTGTATATGTAACCAAGATACGAGATGTGACACGAGTGTATTTTAAAATTTAAGGTTTAATTTTCTTACATTGTAGTCTTTCATATTACAAGAACCCGCAACCTTTGCCTCTACACGGCAACGCTCTAAGCTCTAGTTATTCATATTTTAGAAATTGAAGAGTTACCGCGTAGAGGCAAATGTTGCGGGTTCAAGTCATGTAGGTATAATATTTATAAATATGAATTTTGCATTAATAACGCATATAAAGGTTATCGATTATAAACAAAAATTAAAATAATGTAAAGACAAACTAAATTAAGTATAAAAATAAAGTTCTAAAATACAAGCTAATTGTTAATTTTTGATATTTTTTTAGATTATTTAATAGTTGATAAGACACACAAAAAAACACATAACCTATGCAACCATTAAAAAAAAAGTGAGAGGTGTCAAGGGACACCCGGATGGAACGAAGTTCCTTTCGATTAATTAGTTAAGGAATTGTAATTTGTAAACACAACAGAGAGTTTGTACATACATAAGCATTTATTATCGTCTGTATAAAATCTCTACTTACCTAACTCTATCAGCAATATCCGGAACTTGTGCAGAAACACTGTCAGGATACATTATTGTTTTTATTTTCTATTATTTTAATATTTATTATCCACAAAAAACCTGTATAAACTTAACAAAGTCGCGACACTACTACACTGTTCAAAGCAAAATAGAAAAAAAAAATAGTAAATCCATTATTTTCAACAGTTCGTTTCTTTTAACAAAAGTGTCCATTTATACAATATCATAGGATATATATCTACCTAGAATTACTTTTTATTTCAATTTAATTTAAAACAGGAATTAACAATTTAATACAAAATTTTAAAATTAAAATATTTGACAGTAACTGACAGTTAAGGTACCTAATTTGACGTAGGTACATAACTAGTCAAGTTAAGAACTATTTTTGAAATGTTTATGAATTTATTGATTTACAAAAACAGGATGAAATAAAATATAATACTATTATAGGTACTTATTTTTTTCTACAGTATTTTCTTTTAATTTAAATTAGTGTCTTTTTAATTGTACTTTTATTAGTATTATATTAGGGTTTCCTATTTAAATAAAGATAGGTATATCTATCTATGAGAGAGAGAGAGAGAGACAACATGCGTATGTCGTGTCGTGTCGTGACAAATTTTGGTATGAATTCTTTTGGCTAGCTCCTAGCGTCAGTCGTAACTGTTCGTAACGCCCGAAAGGGAACTTCGTTCCAATAAATTATGAGCCATATGTGTGACGTCACTAAGTAGTAAACAGAGAATCCATTTGCCATTCTAAATTTACCAATTCAACTCCAACCAAAATTGCATTTACTTTGCCAAAGTTTTTACTGCAGTTTTCACAAATGTGCTTTCCATGATCGAGTTCTATGCAAAAATAAAAAAGTAGAATGCAATCACTATCAAATAAGAAAAACTGTTCAAAACTTAAAGGGTCAAAGTAGCAAATAATAACAATTCGAAACATTTAGTGTCATGTGGCAAAAACTATATAAAATTAATTTGGATTTTTCAATAAATATTTGTATATTTTTATAATACATGGCCGCAAAACGCTTCGGAAAATATCCCTTTCCCAAGGGAAAAAATAATTTGAGGCGCGGACGCAGTTGCGAGCGGAATTACTTTATTTTTAGTCGAGGCAATGAAGCACTAAAAAGGTCAAATATAGGAAATCTTTTAGGATAGGACGGATCGGAATGCAGTTTTTTGCATTTGCTTTCAAAAATTATTTATACCATTCCTACCTACTTTCTACTTAGTACAAACCGGCAGTTGCATTGCTACAGCCAAAAATGCTTTCAAAAAATGCATTTTTTGAGAGATTTTTTGGCAAATTTATTAACTTTGTAAATAAGAGTCAGAATTGGCCCAAGTTAGGTAACCAGGGAAATTTAAGGTCGCTAATCACGATTATGATGTGTAAATTGACCCCCCGAACACTTGGAGCTCAGGAACGTCGACGAACGTCATCTCCGGGGGACTATCCCGAACTTCATGCGAGGAAGGAGAGAAATCGAGATCCCGGGGTTTTTTGGGTCGCTGAATTCAAATATGGTTTCAAGGAACACCCCACGGACACCTGGTGCGCCCTAACCTGGGTGCGGACATCATCTCCAAGAATTTTCCTGGAAATAGCGACAAAAACGAACCGAAAATCATTATGGGGGCATTTTGTGTGCGCTAATGGATTCGCGTCAGCCACATGCTCTGAGTCATTTACTCGCTTTCAACTGATTGTGTTTCAGTATAATAATAGTAGTATATTTTTATTACTTTTATAATTAACATAAAAAGGAGTTAGAGAGACCTAGAAATATACAAAGTAACAAGAAGTTTTTTTGATAGGTAGGATATTTTTTATATAAATATGAAAATTTTTATTAAAATTGAATTATATAGGTATTTTAATAGTTAACCGTAGAAACAAACAGCATCAAGCAAAACGCTTTTAAAAAATGTTAAAGTTAAAAATAGAAAAATATATATATTTGCATGTATGTTTGAGCGTAATCAGAGGCAGCGAGCAGCGACCTATTGTGTTCCTCTTTTCTTGCTATATTTCTGATCTTTCCTGATGTTCTTTTAATTGACATTGTCTGGTTAATATTTCTGTTATGATACGGAGGCAATTTTTACTGAGGTTTAGACTGCTTCAGTTGCTTTATCTGTCTTGGAGTATACCACTTTATGGCATTTTGTTGTAGCGCCAATATAGTTTCTTTGTTGCATTCAGATTTACTACTCATTTTTGAAGTGCATTTTTACACAAAGTTAAATTGTTTTGCCATATCATCTTGAGGCATTTCTCAAGTTTGATTAAATTGAAGTTATTGAGTTTTTTTCTTGATTGTTACTTTGATTGTCTTTAACAATTCTATACATTTTTTTCTTACACTTTCTGCTTTATTGTGTAGTGGCGTTAGATTTAAAATTATTTCCATTGTAGCAATGGGGCATGTTAACATTGCTCCAGTGAGGCATGCACAGGTTAGCCTCTGAATCTGGGAAAGTTTGGCCCACGTAGTGGACAGATTAACTCTCGTGCCAAAGGTACTACCTCATAAGTGATGGTTGGTCTCACTATTGCCATGTACATCCATTGCAATCTCCTTCGGTTTTAAAAGTTTTTTCCTTCAATGTTTCTGCACAACATAAGGGCCTTTCTAGCTTTGTGTATTATTTTGTTTTCGTTTTTGTTCCATAGTAACCTGTTATCTAGGGTAAGCCCTAGATATTAAACCTCTGCTTTTCACGCAACGATGTTCTCACTTAGTTTAACGGTTTTTAAGGAAAAAGAATAAGACCATTCCCGCATTATTCAAGGTTTTCTTTTATTGTTTTGATGTTTCGTTGCAATTCATTGCTTTTTTAATTTCTTTTTCTATTTTTTACCTATGTGTATTACTTATATTTCAGTGGATCTAGTTTTTACGGTTTTTGATTGTTCTGTTATTTTTTTTTTCACAACTTGGAAGATTTTTTTTTTTGATTTTCAGTTTTTTAAGGTTTTTTAGTTTTTTTTACGATTTTTGTCTTATTTTTCTGGTTTATTTTTAGTTTCTTTTTAATTCTTTTTTAATTTTTTCTTTTTGTTGATTTTTTCGATTTATCACTTTTTTCGAATATATTTTAATTTTTGCGATTTTTTTTCGTTTGTTTCAAATTTCCCGTATTTTAGGTTTTTTCATTTTTTATTTTTCTTTTGTTTCTTTTGGCGATTTTGCCTTAATCTCGATTTCTTCATTTTTCGGGATTTTTTCGAGATTATTTTAATTCCTGTGATTTTTTCTTGATTAATTTACAAGTTTACAAACTAACAAAATTTGGGGATATTTTTAATCAATCTTTATCTACATTTTTTTTCATCTTTTCTCATTCTGTCGTCGAACTATGTTAGCATCTTGAATATACTCACTATGGCCCCGAACCTTACACAATTCACTCGATTAAAACTCCTTAACAAGAAACTAAACATTTGAAAAAAGCAAGAATTTTTGATAATTGCTATATATTAAATATTAATTTCTTTGCATTATCAGGTTAATTTATCTAACCTGTAAAAACAATTTCTTTTACTCTTATAAAATACATATTTATAGTTTTATATAATTTTCCAAGTAGTCTATCTACACCACAGTAAATAAGACATTTTTCTACCTTCGCATACTAATTTGAAATTTTCGTACTTTTCTTCTCGAATCCCAGCAAATTTTTGGACTGGTCCACGAATGAAATGTTCATTAAATATCTCTGTCTTTTATTACTATTAAGTCAGACTTTTAACGAATATCTATCTGAGAAAGAGACAATCGAAAAGTAAGAGATTGCCTTCGTTGTATGAATCTCACGTCTGCCACCCAAAGAAAAAATAAAATAAAATGTAGAAGTTTGCATTTTATAAAGAAGTTATCTTACTGTTGGGATCAATTATACCTAGTCCAACAGAATGATTTATACCGTCACAGTAAGTCACACAGGGTACGGCACTTTTTAAAAGAAGTGATGTACCTATCATATTTTAATTTTTTAGATTTAGAAACAAATGAAATATTCAACAGACTGAATAATAATTGAGATATTTAAAGTTTAAACAAAAGTTTTATATGCTGTTTAAATTTTTTTAAGGAATAAACAGATTAAAAAAAAAAGAATAAATATTAACACAAAACGATAGGGTTTGTCGAATGCAGAAACAAGTTTATTTTATAAGCATCTGTTTTAATGTTTTTATTCTGTCAAAGTTCATACAAAGTGATTGGGTAAAATAGAAGTCGAACGGTGGATGAAGAATTCTAAGAATTTGTTCCAGTGTTACAAAACAAGGTGATACTCCAGTCAATGAGAACAAAAATAGAATATTACCTACGTACATGTGCGAAAAAGTAACACTTTTCATGGGGGTAAAGAGTGTGATAAGGGTTACTTTCTAATGTGGTCGTAGGAAAATTACTATTTTAAACCCTTTACTACCGTTATAGTTAACATTTTTAGATTTATTTTTTAAGAAATATGTTTTTTAACTTTTTTGTGTAAGAATAACATTTGATTAGATAATGCATTTCTGCTATTTTAAGATATATTATTCGTTGTTATGACTTAATACTAAACACCTGTATGTACTTATAGACGTACGTAAGAAGTTATACTTCTTTGGTACAAGATAAAAATATTTCTTAAAATAAATAATAAATACCATCAACTAACCTTAAATTCGTACTCAAAGTAACATGTAACAACTACTTTTATCACTAATCGTGGTAAATTATTATTTAATCAATAAATTGTTTATAAACATCACAATCTATTATTTAAAAAACTTTTGTGTGTGTGTGTGTGTGTGTGTGTGTGTGTTTGTGTGTGTGTTTGTGCGTGTGTGTGTGTGTGTGTGTGTGTGTGTGTGTGTGTGTGTGTGTGTGTGTGTGTGTGTGTGTGTGTGTGTGTGTGTGTGTGTGTGTGTGTGTGTGTGTGTTTCGCAAATTTCGATCAGTTGATTCGTTCGTGAGATATCGTTGTCGTGCCAGGTAGGGATGAGTTAACAAGTGTAAGTATTATCTTTATTTTTTTTTTGTTTTCTAATTAAAAGTGTGTAATTTCGTTATTATGATCTACTGTGTTATCTAAACCATATATCTCTTTTTTATCTTTTATCTGGGTTTCTTATTTTTCCCCATCCTTTGAATAAAAAAAATAAGGGGCACCCATTTTCTTTTCATTTCCGTTTTCTTTCCATTTTCTTTTCCGTTTTCAATTTTTCATTACATTCTTAAATTGATTCCCGTTTTTTTAACATTATTTCGATAACTTTTGTACATAATTAAAAAACATTATTTTATAAACAAATTATACTAAAACTGATTTTTATTATTATTTATTTATTTATTTATTTATTTATTTATTTATTTATTTATTTATTTATTTATTTATTTATTTATTTATTTATTTATTTATTTATTTATTTATTTATTTATTTATTTATTTATTTATTTATTTATTTATTTATTTATTTATTTATTTATTTATTTATTTATTTATTTATTTATTTATTTATTTATTTATTTATTTATTTATTTCTACGGGAAAAATCCCTTTATAATAAAAGTAACAAAAACATAACAAATATAGTACATAAAAGTGCAACCAATATAAAAGAACATGAAAAGAACAAGAAATAGAAAATATAAATAAAATTAAAAATTAGGGACAACACAAAAATACTCACAAGAAACAAAAACAATGGTATACAGCATTCTATTTAACAAGTCTAGGTCGTAATTGACTCATACGTTTTTTAAATTGGGACACAGAAGTATTTAAAATATCACAATCAAGGTTATTGCTATTAAACAAACGCATACATCTTGATATAGGATTAAAGAAGCCATAATTAGTTCTGTGAAGAGGCATCCTGAAGAATACAACACTACGCGTCATCCTTGAAGGCACATGAATAGGCAATGAGGAAACCAACTCAATACAACTTATTTTACCAGACACAATTTTATGTAGGAATATTAAGTCGTTAATATTCCTACGTATATATATATATAAATTCCAAATTTAAAAAACCCAAAATGGTTTCAAAATCATAATTACCCAGTTCATACCCCATCCTGAAAGCACAAATTCGTAAAAAACGATTTTGTATAGATTCCAACCTATTGATATGAACTGCGTAATGTGGAGACCAAACTACAGAGGCATATTCAAGGGTAGATTTAAGCTTTGAAAAAGTTAAAACATAGCATTTTTTTGAATTTAATAACATACCGTTATTCTTAGACCAATCACATATTGAAGAAATATCTCTCTGTAGTTTGATGCAGTCTTCAGTATTTGTAACCCTTATAGATGCTCTGAAATCATCAGCAAACGAAAGATAATCACAGTACTTAATCGAAGAGTATAAGTCATTAATAAAAATATTAAATAAAAGGGGACCCAAGTGAGAACCTTGAGGAACACCTGATGAAACTTTGATACTCTTTGACCTAAAGTTTTTAATGCGTAAAACTTGACGCCTGTGACATAAATAGTTCTCTAATCACGTGATTAAATATGGGGGAAATCCAAAGCCATCCAACTTAGAAATCAGTAGAGTATGGTTAACCCTATCAAAAGCCTTTGGAAAATCTAAGTAAATACAATCAATTTGAGATGCTGCTTCAAAAGCAGTGGCGATATCAGAGTGAATTTTTTACTATTGATATGTATATCCTTTTACTGTTATTGTACCTATTCAACGGCGAAACTGTCACTTAGAGTATAAGTGGCATACAAAATAGGTAAATAGTACTAAATCTTAAATAAATATTAAAATGTTATTATAAATGAGCAAAATTAATAAAACAGCAAGTAAAAAATTCCAAATTTTAGTATCACATACGCAAAAAAATTAATTTTAAACTAGCTAATTATTTCATGGTCTCGGTGCGCACGTGTAAAAAATTTACCTCTTTCATTTTTCCAAAAGTAGTGTATCTTTAAAATTCTGTAGCCCTATTTAAAAGTCGAAATTTCGCTACTGGTCTAGTTAAAAGTAATAAATTCTAAAATTAATAACCCTAAAAAATGGTTATTATATTCTTAACAAAAATGTAGTAAATTGTCATTAAATAGATTGGGTTTCATGTTGATAATTACACATTTAATTACGAGTAAATCTGATATTATGTTCATACTGTTAATGCATATAAAGGAAAATGTTTTGTCCGAAAGTAATGCTATATCTGCATGTTCTACGTATTACATTCCACGTACCTTCATTTGGCATTTCTCCAATTATGACTATTATAACAGATAATGACCACCATCGAACTACATAATGTCTGTTCTACGCAGACATGATCAAATTGTACTCTTATTCTATTAACTCGAAAAAAATTACCTAGAAATGAATAAAAAACCTTTTTAATTTTTTTGTTTTTTTCCTTTTCAGATCATGATTTAAATCTCTCCTGATTAGTCTTTTAATCTATTTTCATCTTATTACCTAAAATATCAGAAACATTTTTGTCGGTGGATTTTTCTTCATGGTGCATGTTCCTTCAATGAAATCTTGGGACGTGATCCATTATTTGTAAATTGGTTGTCTAGATTAAGTACTTTTTTTACTTAGATGTTTTTTGTAAAATTATTTTGTTTTTGGTGTTGTTACGTTGATAAGGGATTATTATTGATTTGATTGTCATGAGAAAAACTTTAGATTGTCAATAATGAATTTTGTATATTTAAAAGAATGTAATAAGAAAAATGAAATATAACAGATATATAGTTTAAAAAGAAATTTGATTTCAATAGAAAGTATATAAATTAAAATAAAAAGTAATTGGAATTGGATGAGAGGATACAGAGAGGTCAGAGTTGGAAAATTGTAGGAAGAGGAAGTTATAGAGAAAGCGCTGAGCAGCAGAAAAGTGGTAGATAAATAGAAAGGCAGCAGCAAGAAGAAGTTGGAAAGTAGTAGGAAGAGGAAGATATAGAGAAAGACTGGAACAACGGAATAAAATTTTTTTTTTTTATATTTATTTTATTTTGTCACTAGCTACTAATTTGGAAATCTTGAATCCACGACTGATCATTTTATTGAAGAAGGGTGTTCCGAAAGGAGGATCCATTTCACTAATTAGCAATTAAAACATAAATTCTTAAATAGTATGTGCTTATATTTTGTTAAATTTGCAATAATTAGTTGTACATTTCTTTTTTTTTTTGAAATTTGAAACTTTTATATTAATATGGATTGTAACGTATCAGTTGTTTTTTAAAGTTTTATAAAAAATTAAAATTCATCATCCATTTCAAAATTAAACTAGTAATTAGAACCACTAAGATCACATTATATGTCTATATTATTCGGTCGGTTTTATTTATTGACGAAAATCTTTCGAGCAATTTCAAATTTGATTGTTTATAATTAAGGTATTGCACATGGATATAATTTTCAAAAGAGCAAATTGATTTACGTAGTCAAAGGTGGTTCTACCATTTTGAAATTTGTTGTTATAAAAAAACTATTTATTACAGTGAGTCTTTTTGAAAATCCTTACTGATATAAACAAAGTCTATATTAGCATAATCTAGTATTTATAACTATTTAAACACCTTTATCTGTAGAATTAATTTGTAGTAATTTTTTATATACAAGTTCTGTCGCAAAGTAATTTTTTTATTCAAATGGAATTTAATTGATTCAAAATAGTCCTTATTAGAGTTAATACAGCGATTTGCACGGTTCACAAGTTTTTCTAATAAGGATTTCAGCTCATTGACCGAGATGTTGTCGTCGACGCCTTTTGCATGGCCTCTACGTTGGCATACCGCTGTCCCTTTATGGGCAAATGTAGTCTAGCGAACGGAAAAAAGTCGCACGGTGCCATATCCAGAGAATATGGGGAGTGATTGATGGATAAAATACTTTTTTTGTCAAAAAATCGGAAACAAGTGTCGATCGATGTGACAGTACATTATCGTGTAACAAGAGCCATTTTCCTACTTCACGATATTTTGCCCGAACACGACAAATACCCGAGAGCAAACGCCTCATAACTCCTTTGGCACACTGGAACGAATTCTTTGTAAAAAATTCCCTTCGAATCGTAGAAAGAAATCAACATTTTCTTCACTTGGTGTTTCGATGCGTTTGGATTTGGTATCCTATTGAAAACAACACGTTTCGTCACCAGTTACAATGTTGTACAGAAAGTTTTCAAGGCATTTTTTGGTCATCCGTGAGCTTTTGCGAAACAAACCGTGAATGCCCAAATTTCCGTTCAAAATGCGATAGACGAACATTTGGTGATATTTAATTCTATTTGTGTGTATCTCAATAAAAATTTTGGCTCATTTTTAATAAACCGACACACTTTTTTGACGTTTCTGGCGTAATTTGCGAAATGTATTTTATATGAGTTTAAAAATATAGCATATGTTGTTATACAATTACGCAGCTCATAAAGTCGTAGATGGCTTCCTAGGCCATTTTGATAATAATTTCGTTCTTTCACTTGTTAAAAGTAAACAAATTAACAAACAGTGTGTTCGTAACGTTCGTTTTCGAGCATACCATCCGGACTATTTATTTTTATTCTGTTCAATTTTTATCGCGCCGATGCGAAGGTCGATTGCCGACTTGGTAGGAGAAATCATTGTTTCTTCGACGGAATAATTCTTTCATTTCATCTGCGATTCTTAAATAATTCAGAATTATTTTCTGACTACCTTCGCCCTTCATTCTGGTGAGTACCTTTTTGCTTTTGTTTTAATTTTATTAGTGAGAAATATTCCAAATTGCGGTAAATATATTATTTTAAGTATTTTACTAACACTTAATTTTCGAATGCAATTGCTATTGTAAAAAGGTCAGTTTTTATTCGATAGCAATTACTTAAAGGTCGAAGTTTTGATTTCAATTTTTATTATTAGGGTTATTGCCAAATCTGAGAAGGGCCCTATTAATGAACCAGATAAATTTAACACAAAAAATTCATTCCATCACATTGACAGTTCTGATCCGCCACTATTGAACTCCGACAGGAAGACATCGAATAAAAAGATAAGAGATTAAATTAATTAATTGATTTCAATTTTTACTAAATTATTAATTGATTAATAAATCAACTTAAAACTGATTTTTCGTATTTTATTTGTGTGTCTCTACTTGGCGCCCTATAATTAATGTTTGGGAGGGATTAAATAAAACTCAGGAGGAAGCCACGACCCTCAGGACCTAGCCTAGGGTAATTTAAGGGTTACCTACATAAATACCAGGGGATTATTTTTTGCATTGCTTTGTTAAGCTGATTTGGTCGTTTTACTCGAAGAGTTTAATCCAGATTTGTCAAGAAGGTTTAAAGTTTACCGTATCCGAAAATTAATCTGTACAGAATTACAAAGTTCATGGTTTCGAAAGTTTACAGTATCCGAAGATCACTGTATTCGAAGATTTAGCTATATAGTCTAAAATAACAAGCTGTACCTTTATAGGAGTAAGCTTTTTGATCAAAAATTTAAGCGTCCTGTTTAAAAAATAATGAAATATGGTCTTTAGATAAAAAAACACGTCATTAGGACTTTTGCCGAGTTATTATTGTTTTTAAGAACTAACATTTATTACATGTTTTTATTTTACTAAAATAATCTTTGATTTCAGAAAAAATTGGAGAATGGTTTGTTCGATTAAATTTAATCTACAACCTTGTGCTAGAGTGGGAAATACTGTACGTGAATAGTTTTGTATACTTATTTATTAAAACTCAACAAAATTTGTTAAAAATGTAGAATCTAACATTACAAACTTCCTGTGTAGATGTTGTTTAACAAAAATCCTAATGCGATTTTTTATTTCACAAATTATGTTAAACCCGTGTTTTGTATAATAAATAATTACTTTTAAATTCCTTGTTGCCTTAGATCTCCTTGGTTCGCGTTAGGCAATTAAGAGAGACACGACATTTTTTTAAAATACTTTTTTGATCGTTATGAAAAAAACAAAAAAAGAAGCAACATCTCGGGTTCTAACTAACGGAATTTAATTTTTTAAAGCTATTTGTTGTTTTTTGATAAGGATCAAAAAAATATTTGAAAAATATGTCGTATCTCTCTTAGTTTTCTAGTTATAACTGTTTAAAACAGTTAAATTGTTATCAACAATTTACCCGACCATATTTCGGAAAAACTGGTTTCAGATTGGGATTCAACGAAATAAAATACGCAAATAAAACATTCTTAAGTAACGGAAGAATCGGTCACGGAAACCCCCCTAGCTTTAAACTTGTTTTATAAACTTGCGTGCTGTATTCATTTCTATGTTTGTTTCTTCTCTTGGACTAAAGATACAAAAATAATAACGTTATAACTGCATTTATAATGAATTTAAGGAGTTTATTAATTAAATGATAAACAACAAGTGTTCATTTGACAAAGTTTATGTTTACTTTGCAACATTATTAGGAGTAACTAAACTGTTGTGAAGTAATTACTGAGGTAGCACAATTAATAGTTGACTTGCATGCCGAGTTTATTTGCTACTAAAGTCAATTTTGATAAAATTTCACCAAAGGCACATCTACGTTATTATATTATCAAGGAATAATATTCATAATTAAATGTCATGTTTTCTCTTATAACGAAAAAACATGAATAAATTACCTTTTCGATATTCAAATAAAAACATGTGCAATTCATTGATATTCGATGGAAGCAAAGCTATTTGTATCTTTAGCGCAGACTGTTAAACTTAACAAAATACGTTCTGAATAATTTTTCACCGAATTCAACAAAGGAGGTGGTTCCCAATTCGACTGTATTTTTTATGTTTGTTAACTTAGAACTTTCAACAGTTAAACCAATTTTAATGATCCTTTTTTATTTAAGAGTTGGTGCTTTCTGCGTGGTCCAATTTGAATTTGGTCCATTTCTAGCACTGAGAACCATGAGAAAACCATATAAATCTAAAATTTGCACCAGGTATGTACGCGACAAATAAACGAATAACTTTATATCACGCCAATCGATTTTGATTTTATTCTTATTTATTGGAAAGAGTGTACTTTAAGGTAAGTTTAATGAGGTTTTTTTAGGTTCTCTTCTTTGAATCCTTAACAAAGTAAAGGAACTATTCAATTCTTAGGAACGAATGAACGATACTCGGGTGAATCTTTCAGGTTATCCGGATATTTGAGGCACCTACCGTAACGTTGTTATGGTAAAGTAATTGTCCTAGTCGAACGTGATGATAATCAATGGAACTCCTTAACGGCTTACAGGGTGTGATCTGTGATCTAATTTTCAACTGTTTGTAATCAAATTTCAAAGCGTTTATGTTCATTGCTGCATTGCGACATCAGGCAACGAACAGGAAATGTAATAATAAAGTTGTATAAATAATAAAATATTACTATGGAAAAAAACTTTCAATTTCCTTAAATTTAGCGCCAATCCCAAACTTCTCGCCAACTTAATCTTCAAAAAGATGTTTACTTAATTGTGATGGTCAGTAAATTTCATGATATTACCTATATTTAATTAATTCATATTTCAAATCTAAATATAGTGACAAAGATTAAGTTGGTGAGTAGTTTGAAACCAGGTTGCCTGCATTTCTTTTTAATAAGAATAAATTTATTTATAATGTGTGCCAAAACTAAATCAAAAATATAATATTTAAGCTATGCAATAAAGCAGTAAAAAGCAAAAAACCTACGAATTTTGCAATGCAGAATGAATCGCTTGCATTCAATTCTTTAAAGGGCCATGGAACTTTGTGAAGATAATTTATGATGGTAAAATGAAAATTTCATTTTGTGCAAAATGTAAATACATTTCCAAAGTGCATCTTGAACTTACTTCAATTTTGTTAATTGATAAGTTTTAAAGTCGCTGAACACGAATATGATAACGGCGATGATCCTCGAGCAACCTGACGCACAGGGTGGACCTCGTCTCCTGGAGTTTCCGAAATCATTCGAAAGTCATTACGCAGGTTGTTAAACACGAATATGATAACGACGATGGTCTTCGAGCTATCTGTTGCTCAGGGTGGATCCCATCTCTTGGAGTTTTATGTTAATTTCATTGGAAATTAGTCGACGTTTTCGAGGTCATTCAACATAAATATTTTGTTCATAAGTGTCCTCATAATCATCTTATGCAACTTTATATAAAAATTATCCAGATTATAAATTGTTTAATTTGGTGCTTTTAAGGAGTCGGTAGTATTGATGAAATGCACCTGCTTTTTACTTTTAAATAGGCTCTTACAAACCTATATTTCCCACGAGCTAGTGAACAGATTTCCTCCAAGTTACATACTTTGTATACGTTTTTTTCCTCGCTCTGTTGCAAATTGTTATAAAAAATCATATGTGATTAAATAAACAAGATTGTTTTTAATAAAATTTCATAACTTAATAAAAAAATATGTTTTTATATTTTTTACTTTTACTTTTGTTTAAAATCACTTGAAATTAATTCCAGGAGACGAGGTCTACCCTGGGCAACAGGTAGTTCACAGACCATCACCGTCATTATTATTATATACAGTGGCCTGGAAAACTCCGATAAATGACTTTCGAATCATTTAGAATGATCTTAACACAAAACTCCAGGAGAGGGGGTCCACCCTAGCTCGAGGATTATCGCCGTCTTTATATTCATGTTCAGTGACCTCGAAAACTTTCAAATAATATCTTTCGATTAAGTTTTTATAAAATTAGCACAAATTTTCAGGAGACGAGGTCCATCCTGGGCACTAGCCAACTCCAGGACCATCGCTGTCACCATATTTGTGCTCAGCAACCTCAAAAGCCCCGCGTAATAATTTTTAATGAAATTAACATAAAACTCCAGATTACGAGATCCAACCTGGATGACAGGTAGCTCGAGGATCATAACCGTTATCATATTCGTGTTCAGCGACCTCGAAAACTCCCGAGTAACAAAATTGAACTCATTGAATTGAATTGCATTTTTTTTTTATTTCGAGATGCACTTTCGAAAATCATTATCCTTATGTATAAAACGCAATTTTTATTCTACAATAATGAATTTTGTTATTAAGATTCTTGCCGCCCTTACGAATCCAAAAGCAAGTACATCTTGCTGTGCAAAATTGGTTGCCTGGCATATTAGGAATCTACAGATAACAATAATTATTATAAGGTGTTTTTCAATTAGTTATATGCAACACACACGTTGCTAGAGACGATGCAGACTTGTACTTGAAAGTAGGAGCAGCGAATGAGAGAGACAAGAAGATGTAAGTGAAGCAATAATTAACTTGAAAGTGGAAGCAACGAGAGATAGAGACGCCAGAGGAAGTTCCGTTTCTATGATGATTTTTGTGTATCAACATCTCTTTCGAGCGTACAAATTAATGTTTAAAATATAATATATACGAATGGATTTCCTAAAGTTTTATTTATAAATAAATCAGAAGTATTGTGAACATATATCAAGGAACCGAAAATAGAAGATAACGGTGTATCCTTATCATCAACATTATCATTAACGCCTCAGTTGTTGTGTTCTGTTTTTTAAATTTGTCGGCAGTTTTTGCCGACTGATTTATATTTATGTCTTTTAGTCTTGGCATCGATATTTGGGTTTCTCTCTATTTCTTAGACTTTTACAAAAAATAAAATGTATTAATTTTTTTTTTATCCAGCATTGTATAATATTTTCATGATAAAACAAGATTATGAAATAATCAGGATTTTTTCGATATTCTTGATTTTTATAATATTCTTTACTAAACCATTAGAAAAATATATATTCGTCTTATTTTGGTAAATCTTTTCTTTAAATATCATCAAATTAAATAAAAAATATGTATAGAAAAGTCTAGGAGAAAATACCCCCCAAGAGACCGCCAAAATGATAAACTTGTCAATGATAGGTGCATTTTTTACCCTAATTATTTGGGAGATTATTTGTAGTTATTTTTTACTTTGAAAAGTATTCATTTTTAGTGAAAAGAAACAGGGAATATAATTGGAGAATTTCAAAACTAATGTGATAAAAAAGAAACTAAATAGACACTAAAGTTTTTAAACAATTGGCACATTTTTTGCCTTAAAGTTTTTTTTGTAATAAAACAAGAGTACTAAAAATTGTAGTACCTAATTAAAGAAATAAATATTGTTCTTAAAAAAAATTGTACCCATTACCGTTCGTTTTCTTAACCAAAGAAAAGGAAAACATATATTTGGTTTAGGTATGTATGTATGATGTATGTATGAGCAAAATTAGGCTTAATAGATACACCTGCGATCTATAAGATCTATTGTGTTCCCCTTTTCTAGCTATAATTCTGATGTTTCCTCAGTTTTTCTAGTCCCATCTATCTTGGAAAGTTAAGTGTATCGTTGGGAATCAAGTTAGGTAAGTCTTTCTCTTTTTTTTTTTTTTGTATGACACTAGGTATCTGACCTAGAATCTGCACTTCGCTTCATCTACTAATCCTATTTGGATCTAGGTCCGAAAACCCTTGCTCTTGTTCCATTATCTGTCTTGGTGCCATCCGTATTCCATTTTATGGCATTTTGGCTTAGCCCCAATATGGTATTTTAGTCCCATTCAGATTTACTTCCCAGTTTTGGTTCTCACAAAGTTTCTTGCACCATTCTATATATTGTTTCCTTTCTTACACTTTCTACTTGAATGTGTAGTGGTGGAAAATGTAGCTTAACTTAGGATTATTTAGGATTTAGGATGATACATGCATATGCTAGTTTCTGGATCTTCGAGAGATAAGTGATGATTGGTCTCATTATTGCCTCGTACATCCATTACAATATCTTTGACTTATGAGCACAATTCTTTCCTGCAATGTTTCTGCACACCAGAAAGGCTTTTTTAGCTTTGTGTATTATTTCGTTTTTGTGTTTGTTCAAGAGCAACCTGTTATCTAGGGTTAGCCCTGGGTATTTGTTTCTAGTTTTTTTTTTTCGTTTTATATTGTAATTTTTTCGATTTTGTTGCTTCTTCAAGTTTTATTTTTTTTTTGATTCCATACCCACTTTTTTAAATATTTTTATTTTTTTATTGTTTTTTATATTTTTTCGATTATTTTCCATTTTACTTTAGTATTTCTTTTGTTACTGGTTTCATACCCATTTATAAACATTTTGTTTTTATTTAAAATTTGGAATGTCTTTTAATTAGTTTTAATATTTTTAGTTGTTCCTATTATTAAAACAACCTGTAAATAAAGCACCTATGTACTATTATATTACATATTTTTAAATATCCGAACATACCTTTGTTAGCAAATGTGTTTCATTAAACGCTTCACATAAAAATTTTGTTATTTCGCTTTCTGAAAGTGTTTTGGATTTCTGTGCTTTATATCCAATCGTTGGAATTTTTAAAAACGCATATAACTTATTGGATTGACTTACATCAAAATCGTTCTTCGTAGACAATGTTGCTTTTAGCATTAAGTAAATCGACAAGAATAATGAGGATTTCAATCTTTTTGACTTTTCAGAAAAATAGACTATTAATAAGTATTTGTCTTTGCCTTTTGTCTTTTTACTGCACGACGTTACAAAGCCATTATATTTCTTTTAGTATGCAGTCTTTGATTTCTCTGGTAACAGATTTAAATTTACTGCTGATAAAACTAAATTTGCAAATACCAAAAGATAAATGTCAAAATATTGTGTTAATTTTAAAATGGCTAAGACGTTATTTACGGGTTGCTAATGACAATGTTGGTTTTTGTACTTTAACGCTCTAGAACATTAAAGCAACACTCCTGGTTAAATATCCACTGATTGTTGTGAATTGCAAGCCTATTTTACTTGGTGATTGTAAAAAAAGCTATAAAATTAAAATTAGAAATTTTAAAAAGGAAATTGACAGATGGTGGCAAAAGCGAACTACAAATCTATGATGGATGTGAAAAAGCCAAATTTTTAATAGTGATCATTAGAAAAATGTACTATCGCGTTCAGTTTAATTCATAGAGGTATTATAAATGGAGTAGGAAAGACAAACAACAGCCTACAGAATCGTCAGGAATAAGTTGCGTTTTAATAATTAAACAGTTTTTTGTCATTTTGTAAACGAATCATCAACCACAGAAATGAAATTACTGTGATCTTCTCTCTCTTCCTATTTTTAATTAATACTTTTTCCTATCTCCTATCTCCTTTGTATGATGCTTTTATGTTAGAAATCCCCAAATTATAGTTATCTAGTAATTTCAATACTAAAATTAAAATTTAAATAAATAACAACGTTGTATAAAAGTTGTTTCAACTTTTCATTAAAAATGCTATATTTAATTACATATCGTAAAACAGGTAAAACAATTATATAAAATTTTAGTACAATTTCAAACGCCTGCTAAACAATCGTACAAAAAATTAATAAAGCATTATTCAATTTATACAAGGTTTTTATTTCATCCTGTCCAGTAAATACACTTCCCTATAATCAATTTGGCGCCGGTAAGTAATACATTACGGTATCAGGTACTGTAATGTGTTGCCTAGCAACGCTGCTCTGATTGCTTAAGGGAAGACACATACTTTTAATTTTTGACATTTAAAAATACTAAAATGACTATAAAAAATAAAAATAAAATAATTAATTACTTACTTTTACATCCATATTTAAAAAGAAGTCAATGTTATTCAATTTTATATTAACAATTAAATCTTAATAATAAAAAAACGAACTACTGTTAAAATTTTTATGAATTTATTAATTTATAAAAACAGGATGAAATAAAATATAATACGATACATGGTCGTTAGGTGTTATTACAGTACTCGTTTTTATTTCCGGACTTGGCTCCTACGTCGCCTCGTACTGTAATAAGTCACCTACCGACCTTGTAACGTATAATACTATTATGTAACGTGAAAATTAATATAAAATGTATGTACACACAGTTACTTTTTTTTTTATTTATTTAATGACATTTAACCGATATATTTAGAATTACTTATTAGTATAAAAAAACGTACTGAATTATTTTTATAAATAAAATATTATAAACAATGGATTATAAAACAAAGTGGTCAATCAAAATTGTGTCAAAGAAAATTCAAGATTTGCCCAGGCAATGAAACCAGTAGTTATGTTCTTTTTATGTCAAAAGTGGTCTAACCTCTGGATTTTCAATTTATTGGTCTTTCGGTGTGTTTATTATTTTTTTTATTTGTAGCCAAGTGAAGCGAATTCCGCAATATATTTTGACGTGATGTCCGAGTAATAAAAACCTATGTGGCCGTTTGTACGTGATGCAGAGATTTCCTACAATAAATCAATATCACAAACCTTTCATCAAATTGCATTCTTACATCTTTATCATTTGTAGGTATCTTTCGCAATTGTATACTGCTTTATTCCGTTTTATGTCATTTTATTTATTTTAATAAGTCATCTTTCGTTCCTCTACTTTTGTTTTAAGTAAATATAATACCTAAATGATCAAAAATCATAGTGGAGTATTTCTATCTAAGCTTAAAATAAGGGTTGGTTGAAAAGTTTTGAAAGCATTACCTATTAACCAATAGAGCAATCAAAATTTATACAGTATTTTAATATTTCATCTGCAATTTGAATACATAAAAAATTGTATTTTGATTTGTCAATTCATTCTTTGTTACAAGCCATTTGAACTTAGCGTGCCAGTGTATTTTGTTACAATGGAAAAACCGAAAATCGTGCAGTGATAAAATCCTTTGTTTTGGAAGGTTTAGCAGTTACAAAAATGGAAAAGTGTTAAAGGAATCTGCTCCTTCAATTTCCACTGCGCATCAATGTGTTTTAAAGTTTAATCGTGGTCGTACAAGCATCGAAGATGAACTAAATAGTTGACATCCCAGAACACCAGAAATATTGAAAAAATCTCTTATATTGTTAGTAAAACTCCAAGTTTGACTAATCGGGCTGAAGCTGGTTCTTTAGCTCCAAAACAGGTGAAGTCAGAATGATCGGCAAAAAAGGTTATGGCATGTACTAGTTTTTTTGGGGTGCAAAAGGAGTTTTGTTAATTGATTATCTTAAAAAAATAAATCAATTAACTTATTTTTGCAACCTTTTGGACCAGTTGGATAAACAACTTTGTGAAAAAAAGACTCAGTTTATAGGAGAAAACAATCATTTCTCATCAATCCAATTACTTCGTGGAAAGCGTTTTTCGTTAAAAGAAGAAGCTATTGCAGACGTAGAACAATATTTTGCAGTGCTTCCGAAAAATCATTACAGAGATGGTATAAAATTACTATACCCCGTCCGCTAAAAAGATGGAATTCAAGGATTCTTGATCAGTGAATACGGGCATCTGAACGGCTTAATCTTACGATGTAACGCCTTTTAACTGCAGTAAAGGAAGGACAGTTTAGACTGTATTCATACCAGATATAAACTGTGGGCTGAAATAAGGAGTACATTTGTCTCGTGATCATTCCATCTTTTCGACGGCCAGACTATAGAGGATCATTGGAATAAGTGGGTTCAAGCTCAACGAGATAATATAAAATAAAATAATCTATTTAGTTAAAAAATACACATTTTTTCTTTTAAAACTTTTCAACCCACTTTCAATATTGAAAGCAATCTGCGTGATAAAACGTATCCATTTATAGGCACAAAAAGTAGAGACTGTAAAAACGCGAAATGGCATATTTTGTGGGAAGGGGTGAAACAAGACGATATCTGACTGTCAGAAATCGTCTTTGTTTCATCCCGTGTCACAAACTATATTTTTCATATCACATGCACTGAAACAGCAATTTTTGATCCCTGTAGCCAGTCGAAGTAATGCTATTTTATACCAATTCAACTGTCAGTCAGAAACTTTCTGACATACTTGAAACAACTGTCAGTTTCTGACTGATAGTTGCCTTGGTCTGAAATTGTCTTGTTTCGACTGGCAAAGCAGGGATCAAAACTAGCTGTTTCAATGCATGTTATATAAAAATATCTTTACATTTGCATTCACTTCGTTCCATTATCTGCGTTTATTTCATTACCATCCGAAACACCCTTATGCTAAATTTATTTACTTTTGAGTCCAATAAATCTATGCACCCAATACTAACCTGATTATCTTTAACTCAATCTGGATTCATTAAGATTAAATGATTCTAACATTTTTATTTTGTTTAAAAATTTTTCCTATCTCCTTTATATCACAAATTTTTTACTATATTCGGGCCGTTCAAAAGATAGATTTCAAGGACGCGTGATCAGTGAATACTGGCATCTGAACGGCTTAATCTAACGATGTAACGCCTTCTACTGGTGAAGAAATTGTAAATTTATTTGCTGACTTCTTTAGTTCCAGTTATAATAACGATATATTTACTCCTAAACCGTCTGACGACAATCCTAATGTATTTAATCCAAGTGTTCCTTTAATAAAACTTACAAAAGAAGAAGTATTTAACGGAATTTGTTCTCTTAAAGATAAGATCAGCATATGTCCTGATGGTATACCTGCTTATTTCATTAAAAGATGTTTATACTCATTATGTGTTCCTCTACAAATAGTTTTCAACTTATCTTTGACGACATCGTTGTTCCCCGGTATTTGGAAAGATAGTTTTATTACCCCTATATTTAAAAGCGGAAATAAATGTGACGTTAAGAACTATCGTCCAATTTCAATTCTTTCTACTGTACCAAAGCTGTTTGAAAAGCTGATCGAACATTATTTACGTTGGTATTGTAAAAATTTGATCAATAGTCGGCAACACAGTTTTGTTGAGGGGAAATCTACTTCCACCAATTTAGTTATTTTTCACTCTGATATCGCCACTGCTTTTGAAGCAGCATCTCAAATTGATTGTATTTACTTAGATTTTTCAAAGGCTTTTGATAGGGTTAACCATACTCTACTGTTTTCTAAGTTGGATGGCTTTGGATTCCCGCAATATTTAATCACGTGGTTAGAGAACTATTTATGTCACAGGCGTCAAGTTGTACGCATTAAAAACTTTAGGTCGAAGAGTATCAAAGTTTCATCAGGTGTTCCTCAAGGTTCTCACTTGGGTCCCCTTTTATTTAATATTTTTATTAATGACTTATACTCTTCGATTAAGTACTGTGATTATCTTTCGTTTGCTGATGATTTCAGAGCATATATAAGGGTTACAAATATTGAGGACTGCATCAAACTACAGAGAGATATTTCTTCAATATGTGATTGGTCTAAGAATAACGGTATGTTATTAAATTCAAAAAAAATGCTATGTTTTAACTTTTTCAAAGCTTAAATCTACTATTACTTTTAATTATTCTGTTGATAATAGTCCGCTTGAAAGAGTAAATGAAATTCGTGATTTGGGTGTACTTTTTGATAGTAATCTTTCCTTTGTTCCACATAATAATTCAATTATTTCCAAATCACTGCAATTACTTGGTTTCATCACTAGGAATTCGAAAGATTCAAGTTTGGAAGCATCGAACACCTTATATTTAGCATATGTAAGATCTACCCTTGAATATGCCTCTGTAGTTTGGTCTCCACATTACGCAGTTCATATCAATAGGTTGGAATCTATTCAAAATCGTTTTTTAAGAATTTGTGCTTTCAAGATGGGGTATGAACTGGGTAATTATGATTATGAAACCATTTTGGGTTTTTAAAATTTGGAATTTTTATATATACGTAGGAATATTAACGACTTAATATTCCTACATAAAATTGTGTCTGGTAAAATAAATTGTATTGAGTTGGTTTCCTCATTGCCTATTCATGTGCCTTCAAGGATGACGCGTAGTGTTGTATTTTTCAGGATGCCTTTTCACAGAACTAATTATGGCTTCTTTAATCCTATATTAAGATGTATGCGTTTGTTTAATAGCAATAACCTTGATTGTGATATTTTAAATACTTCTGTGTCCCAATTTAAAAAACGTATGAATCAATTACGACCTCGACTTGTTAAATAGAATGCGCTGTATGCCATTGTGTTTGTTTCTTGTGAGTATTTTTGTGTTGTCCCTAATTTTTAATTTTATTTATATTTTCTATTTCTTGTTGTTTTCATGTTCTTTTATATTGGTTGCACTTTTATGTACTATATTTGTTATGTTTTTGTTACTTTTATTATAAAGGGATTTTTTCCCGTAGAAATAAATAAATAAAATAAACTGCAATAAACGAAGGACAGATTAGACTGTACTCATACCAGAGATGATATAAACTGTGGGCCGAAATAAAGGTGTACATTTGTCTCGTAATCAGTCCATCTTTTGAACGGCCCGACGATAGGAATAAATAATATATTCACACACTAGTTTTAATCTTAAAATTAACATTTAACCAGATAATGATGTCGTCTAAAAGTTGTTCTAACATTACAAATTTTATTTTTAATTACATATCGTTAAAAACTTTTCCTTATAAACAAATGTAAGGTATTGCTATTATATTTAAGCTCTCCGCTACCATATAAATATTAATAATGGATTTAATTTAATACATGTTTTATAAAAAGTTTCAGAAAAAAATCATGTAAAATTGCTGACCCGGCGAACTTCATTTTCTCACTTTCCATTTTTTCAAATTATCACGAATTTATCGCATCTTATAGTGGCGCCATAGTACTTAGTAAGTATATTCTTTTTTCTGCATTTTTTATTTATTTTTCGACTATTTTTTTATTTTACATTAGTGTTTCGTTTTTCTGTTTATTCATTATTTATTAATAATTAATTAATAATTCGTATAATAAATACATACTTTGTATTGGAATATTAAAATGTTGTTTTTTTTATTTTTCTATTACTTTTAATGGAATTTTTTACCGTTTAACTCTTCCCTGTACTCTATAAATATTTTAAGAAAAAAAATTTGTCAAATCTGTCCAGCCAGTCTCGAGTTTTGGTCATTAGAAATCAACGCACAGCGCCATCTACCGAGTTATTTCAAATAACGTACACCACTGTCTATAAGGCATTTGTGGAACTAAATAATAAGTACACAAATAATATAAAAAATAATTAAAAAAATATTTGAGAGGACACAAAAAATTTTCATTAAAATCGTTCGCCACGCTATATGATAACATATGTATTATTTTTGTATTATTTATTTTTAAATATTGTTTTTTTGTTGTTTTTATTATTTAAAAAATAAATAGTTTTTTAAAAACGAAAAAACGGGGAAATCCAAGAAAAATAAAAAAATATTTAACCTCAAAAACTCAAAAAAAAAAAACTAAAAAAGCAGTCACAAATCGAAGAAGTCATAAATCATTGAAAAGTACCTACAGTAAAAAAGTAAATCATAAAAATGATGCCAATTTGGTTAAAATCAAGGCAAATTATAAAAAAAAACGGAAATATCGTATCAAAACTTAAAAACCGTGAAAATTTAAAGACGGATAGGAAAAAATAAAAAAATTCTGGGAATACAGAAACTAGAAAAAAAAATTGTAAAAAAACAGGAAAAACAGTAAAAAAATTGGTAATATCGTAAAAAGTTGAATGGAATAGTATAACATTGAATAAATAAGAAGAAAAAGGTAAACTCCAAAATAACATTAAAAAAAATAATAAAAGTCCTGAAAAAATAAAAAAATAAACTGTAAAAAATTGAAAATATAGTAAAAAAATATAAATATATAAAACTAATTGTATAAAAATGGGTACAATATTATTTATATACATATAATACTAATAATTAATTATAAAACAAAGTGACGAACCTAAATTTTAGCAAAGAGATTCTAAGAATCGTCCGGGCAATAAAACCTGCAGTTATATTCTTTATACGTCAAAAAAGACGTCGAATGGACATTTTGGCTACCCTCTGGATTTTCAATTTATTGGCCTTTATGTGTGTTTATTATTTTTTTTGTATTTGTGGTCAAGTGAAGCGAATCCCACAATATATTTTGACGTGAACTCCGAGAATAAAAAACTATGTGACCGGTTGTACGTGTTTTAAGGATTTCCTACGATAAATGTATATCATAAACCTTTCATCAAATTGATTGTTACGTTTTTACCACTAAAGCTTTTTGAAATTGCCTACTATTTTATCCTGTTTTATTTTCATTTTTTACGTAACTAAAAGTTTATTTACGGTTTTAAAATTAATATTAGTATATAGTCACAGTTTTGGTAAATTATTGATCTACATACAAGCGAGAGTAGGAAAAATAAATCAAACAAATTAATTAAAAACTAAATTCATTTAAATTTAAAATATTTATCACAAACCACTATTATGTCCTTAACATAGATTTATTTACAAAAAAACACATTTAAGAATAAAAATGAACAAATTCATACAATGTGTGGCATTTTTAAAAACCAGTTAAGTAATTTATCTTTTATTGTTTCTTTTTGAAATATCAGCCGACCCTGTCGTTAAAAGCTTTCCATAATTCTCAAAATCCGTAAGAATGGTCTACGTAATAATACTACCGCTTACTAGAAAAATTGTCTAACTAATAATATCCCTTTTTTTAATCACGTGCACTGGTATGAATTTATTTAAGACCCACCCTTTGCTAAACTGACGTACTTTGGGTGTGACGGATGCCAAGAAAACCCTAGAGTCAATTGCTTATATATTTTTTTCTCTTGTATTAAACCTACGAAGTTATTCAGTGATTCCGGTGTCTACTTTTGTTTGTTCCGATTGAAGGTTTTATCTGAAGAGTACTAGATAGTGTTATCTTCAAGAATTTCTTTAAATATTTGGTAATTATGACTGGAGATTAGTCAGTTTGCCGTATTTTGTTATCCTGTACCTAAGAAGATTAAGATGATAGTTTATTCTCAAACTACCTACCTGTTTATCGAGACCAAAGAATAGTGTAGATTTAACATTATTATCTTACCGTACCTACTACCGAGAGAATGAAGCAATCTGATCTTCACCTTAACTTTAAAACACTAAGAAGCTACCTAAGTTTTGTTTTACCTTTATATCTTTACCCTAAATGAAAGTATATAACGTTTATCGTTTTAATTGTATTTATCATACCGAACTAAATTTAGTAATTAATGTGCGAGTGCGTCTTTAAGTTTAAAAAAAACGGAGTTTTGTATCTCTCAATATTTCTTACCTGTATGTTTATTATTATCTTTTTTAAAGTGTATTTCTTACCTATATATTTATTATCTATATCTCCATATATACGAACTCTTTTAACTCGAGTTAATAAGAAAGCAAAAGGTGAATTTTAATAAATTTTTATTTGTCTAAATCCAACGTATACCTAGTTCACATTTAGCTTAAACAGAATACACATAGATACCAATATAATATGTTAGCTGTTATAGTTACAAAGAATAGCGAATTATATCTGTTTATAAAACCATGGATATCCTATTTCAAGATTTTGTTTGTTTGTCTTTTTTTTATTCTACAGATGAATAATTATTATTAAATTTCAAATATCTTATTTTCTTTTCCCTCTAGAATGTGTTGCGTGATTAATATTATGTTTTAATAGATATCAAAGAAAGAATAAAATTATTCTAACGCTTTACAAGCTTTGAAAATCATTTTCAAAGACACTGACCGTTCAACTAAGAAGAAATAACAACTTCACGGGCTATATGCCCCGACGGATATTGGATTACACTTCAAAGTCAAACGGGGTTGGCATATCTAATAGATAATTTAAACCAACCATTCTGGTTTGCAGTTAGAAGGGACAACATAACTTGTAGACCGGTTTCGGCCTATTGGGCATCGTCAGTACTGAGTAGTAACTAAATTTTAAATTACTTTCTAGCTGATCCTAACTTCTTACAGCCTAACACTTAAATATATAAGATATCAACTGCGCCACCTTACGGTGGCGTCATAGTACTTGATTAAGTAAGAATTTCTTGTATAAATATATAAGATATCAACTAAATCACCACAAGGTGATGTTATAGTACTTGATTTAGTACCTAAGTGTTTTTTTATTTTTTTTCTATAATTTTTTTGTGCCGTTATTTATCCTAATGCGCCTGGCTTACCGAAAGGGCCATTTTTTTCAAATGAAACATAGCCTATGTCACTCGGGAATAGTGTAGCTTGCCAACGGTGAAAGAATTTTTGAAATCGGTCCAGTAGTTTCGGAGCCTATTCATTTCAAACAAACAAACAAACAAACAAACAAACAAACAAACAAACAAACAAACAAACAAACAAACAAACAAAACAAAACAAATCAAACAAACAAACAAACAAACAAACAAACAAACAAACAAACAAACAGACCAGCAAACAAACAAACAAACAAACAAACAAACAAACAAACAAACAAACAAACAAACAAACAAACAAACAAACAAACAAACAAACAAACAAACAAACAAACAAACAAACAAACAAAAAACAAACAAACAAACAAACAAACAAACAAACAAACAAACAAACAAACAAACAAACAAACAAACAAACAAACAAACAAACAAACAAACAAACAAACAAACAAACAAACAAACAAACAAACAAACAAACAAAAAAACAAACAAACAAACAAACAAACAAACAAACAAACAAACAAACAAACAAACAAACAAACAAACAAACAAACAAACAAACAAACAAACAAACAAACAAACAAACAAACAAACAAACAAACAAACAAGCAAACAAACAAACAAACAAATAAACAAATAAACAAACAAACAAACAAACCTTTCCCCTTTATAATATTAGTATAGATGACGTACCATATACTTATGCCTAACGGCATACCGATCGGCTGGTTCCAACTGGTTCCTAACCTCTAAAACATTTGTCGAAATTTTTTTATTCTATTTTATGACTCTTAACCGTAAAAAATCTACTTAAAATTGAAGTTTACATTATAAAATGACCGCTTGCAAAGAGGCATACGGTTATCGTAGTTCCTCACCTCAGAAATGTATATGAAAGTTGTAAAAATTTGAAATGATTTTTCTATGATCACTGACCGTATGCAATTAAGTTTATCATTAGACAATACTAAAATCTAATGTATAATGAAAGGGCATACGATTACCGTGGTTCCTAACCTCAAAAATTAAGATTGAAGTTTAATATTAATTTTCGACGATCGCTGACCGTATGCCATTATGTATATCACTAAATCATTGAAAAATTAAATACCCTGTCAAAGGGCATACGGTTTTAGTGGTTCGTTACCTCAAAAATTCGAATATTATTTGTCGATGATTATTGATTTTATATCCCTACATGTACCTACTGCGCAGAATCGATGATCACCTGGTCGAAGCTTGGTTGCGTCTAATACATATACACAATGACTTCACATACACACTAGAGATGCATGCTCGTTCGGAGTAATAGATATTTCTTGGCATGGAACCACTAAAACCGTATGCCCTTTTGCAGGGTATTTAATTTTTCAATTATTTAATAAAATACATAATGGCATACGGTCAGCGATTGTCAAAAATTAATATTTAACTTCAATTTTAATTTTTGATGTTAGGGACCGCGATGAGCGTATGCCCTTTCATTATGCATTACATTTTAGTATTGTCTAATGATAAACTTATTGGCATACGGTCAGTGATCATCGAAAAGTCATTTAAAATTTTACATCTTTTGATACGTATGCCACTACTTTAGGAGCACTCGATCTGTATGCCAAAACTACATATGATAGCATTAATTACAATTTATCATATTTGCTAATGGCATATAGTTAACGATCATAAAAAAGAATAAAAAAATTTCCACACATGTTTTAGAGGTTAGGAATCACTTGGAACCAGCCGATCGGTAGGTACGCCGTTAGGCATAAGTATATGGTACGTCATAAATAATAAAAATCTCTTAGAGGCATACGGTCAGCTATCATAAAGAAGGTATAACAATTGTCTGCAATTTCAAGGGTTTATTACATCCCTTAGGGACTACCCTACACGTATGCCGACCTTTTCCGCTGGATTATTTTTTCGTTAACTTTCTTCTTATTACCTCGGCATACGGTCAACTTTTGTTAAAATTTATCATAATTTTGTTTCAACATTTTCCGGAATTTTGCAACTATAGAACCAGGATGCAAGTTTTATTTCAAATTAAACATAATTGGCACATATATTCTAGTCGAATCTTCAAAGGGCATACGGTTAAGGATCGTTCAATTTTTTATACCATGGGCTGACGGTCTATTATGCGTGATATTTTCACGACGTTATTTAATAATTATAATTGTATTAAATTAGTTAAAGAAGCTTGTTATTTAGTAGGGTTTACTAATAAATTGTTAAGTTTGTCTGCTGTTATTACTTATCCCGAATCCACGAAGGAAAAATTATAACAATATGATGAAATCCATAAAACAAAAAAATAACCAGTAAACACAAAACAAAAATTATAAAAATCGGAAAAAACGAAAAATGAGATAAATACGTCAGTGTCAGGTGGTACGAACTCTGCCTGGTCAGCTAGTAAATACAGAAAATTGATCAAAATCAGTCCAGCCGCTTAGGAGGTCATTGATATTGTAACGGGATAACCGTAAAGGAAGGGACCTTAATTTGAAAGATTTTTATTGACAGTTGATTTTTAGAAGTTTCTAAAAATCAACTGACCATTTTAAATAATGTTTCTAGAAAATTCTAGAAACTTCTAAACACACTGACTAGATTAAATAATGTTTCTAGAAAATTCTAGAAAGATCTAAACACACTAACTAGATTAAATAAAGTTGTATATAGGTGGATGCATGGGCAGTTAACGTCAGTTCAAGTTCAAGTATTAACAAGAGTTCATTGTATTGTCAAGTAGTTAGACGTTATCCAGCAGAGATCAGTGTATCTTAACAATTTTGTAAATAAATTGTGTAAAAGTCCCCATAAGTGTTACAAATTGGTGTCAGGTGTGGGGTGAAGATATAAGAATGCCTGGAAAAAAGATAAATGAACTATTGGTGGCTGAGCTCAGAAGGGAGCTCGAAGAATTAGAGTTGGAAACTACTGGGAGTAAATCCGTATTGTTAAGAAGGCTCGGTGAATACTACGTAAATAATAATTTGGACCCTGACGCTGTCCAGCTTGCAAGACCAACAAAATCAGCAAGTGTCCAGCTTGCGAGATGAACAAAATTAGCAAGTGTCCAGCTTGCGAGACGAACAAAATCAACAAGTCGCCAACTTGCGAGACGAGCAATACCAGATCATCCAGCAAATGCAGTCCGAAATAAGAAAGCTTTAACGAGAACACGAAGCTTGTCGTCGAAACCAGCCCATCCACCACGGCGACGGAGATGCAGAAAGGACGGAAACCTGCCACGTAGACGTCTACCGACGAGGAAATGGGAAAACTAACCAGGTACGAACGACGATAAAACCCCCGACCTTCGACGGGAAGACTTCCTGGCCAAATTACCTGAAACAATTCGACGCAGCGGCCAGAGCTAATGAATGGTCATGTCAGGAGAAGGCATTGTCCCTAACCGTAGCTCTGCGAGGCAAGACTTTAGACGTCTTGCAATCATTGACACCAGATGAAGCTGCGTTATGGTCAAACTCATCTACAACCGGTGTACCGAATGCAGTTAATGAGCCGAAAGCAGAAAAATAGAGAGACTATCCAAGAATTTGAGGCAGAAGTAGCAAGAATGGTACGACTTGTGTATTCAAATGCAGCGGAGGATTTCCTGGAGTGCCTGGCAGTCCAAACCTTCACCGATGTCTTCGAGACGTCGAGTTGCAGCGGGCTGTACGGTTGGCGCGGCCGAACTCTCTTGTGGACGCCTTGATCATTGTCCTGCAGTTGCTCGACTAAGGGAAGTCACCGGTAACTATGACCATGCCGTTCATTCCGTTAGCGACGTCGAAGCGGTAGTAGAGAGGTTAATGAAGTTATCTACAAAAAGAAGGCGCCCAGTGAGATGCTGGAACTGCGGAGAACTAGGCCATATAAGAAATACTTGCCCCCATAAAGAAAAATCTCCTGCTGAAGTACCCCAGCAGCAGGAAAACTTTAACCGGGTCGACTCCTGGAGGGCGAAATCGCCCCCAAACATTCCCGAAGCCCCTCACACCATTAAATTGGCAACTCTGCGACATCACGTGGACAGCTTATATGTAGATGGCCTCATTGATGGGAAAAACTTTAGAATGCTGGTAGACACTGGAGCTACGAAAACTATCGTTCGACCATCCATCATTATGCGAAAGAAGATGTGGCCTACCAGTTGGAGACTGCGTACCGCTACCGGAGATTCTGCTAGAGTCTACGGTGAGATACAGGTGACGCTACAGTTTGGTTCAACCTCTCTTGTTCACTCAGTGCTGGTGGCTGACGTTGATGAAGATGTTGTTCTGGGCATGGATGTTATGCTCCACTGTGGTTTTCATTTGGATCTTCGCCAACGTATCCTTCGTACTGGTAATGAAGAAATATTCCTGCACCGAAAACAAGTTGACAATGTCTCGATTAAGCTAATCGATGATATCGAACTTCCGGCAAGCTGCGAATGTGTCGTCATAGCGCGGTTGGATGGACTGGAGCCAGATGGTGCCCCAGCCATGATAGAGCCGAAGAACCATGACCATGAATTGGGAAAAGGACTCCTTGTGGGTAAGACTCTCGTTAGATCCGCCAAAGAGGTCCCCATCCGAGTTATCAACTTGAACGATCATCCAGTTTTTCTCCGAAAGGACACGGAAATGGGAAGTTTAGAACCAGTAACGGCCATAATTCACAAGGTAAACGTTACGGAAACAGATGAGACCAACGAAATTGAACAATTAATGACAAAATTAGATCCCTCTTTGTCAAAAATAGAAAAGAAACAGGTAAGAGATCTACTTTATCGTTATAAACCTGTATTTGGTTCTAAAAGTAAACTGGGAAGAACTGATGTTGTACAACATAGAATTGACACTGGTGATGCACGTCCGATTCGACAGGTACCCCGAAGGATGCCTCAAGTTAAGAAGGAAGAAGTAGACAGAGCCCTTAAAGAAATGATCCAAAATGGCATAGTCGAACCATCCAGTAGTCCGTGGGCTTCTCCTGTTGTATTAGTGAGAAAGAAAGACGGATCAATGCGGTTTTGTGTCGACTATCGAAAGCTAAATGATGTCACTAAGAAGGACAGTTATCCTCTGCCAAGGATTGATGATGCCCTCGACGCTTTGGCGGGTTCTACTCTGTTTTCTACCTTGGACTTTAAAAGCGGATACTGGCAAGTTAAAATAAATCCTGCAGACAAAGAAAAGACTTGTAGAAAATTCCGAGGGCACAGAAACAAGGAAACAAATAGTGGTCCCAAGAAATGCTGTACCGGAAATATTAAAACAGATGCATAATGATAGTTCTGAAGGACATCTGGGTATCACGAAAACGCTGCAAAAGATCCGAGATAGATTTTACTGGGTAAATTGCACTGATGATGTTAAAGATTGGTGTCGTAAATGCACTACATGTGCTGCCAGTAACGGTCCGCACCGAAAACCGAAGGCGGAAATGCAGCAATACCTTGTTGGAAGTCCGTTTGAAAGAATCGCAGTAGATGTATTGGGGCCACTTCCATAGACCGATGTAGGAAACAATTACATCTTTGTTGTAATGGACTACTTCACTAAATGGGTTGAAGCATTCAGACCAAGAAAGAAATTTTGAGAGCAAGCTGTTTCAAGAAGTTTGCCAAAGATTAGGCATCCACAAAACGAGAACCACAGCGATGCACCCTCAGTCTGATGGAATGGTGGAACGAATAAACCGGACTATAACCAACTATCTGTCAAAAGTGGTGTCAGAATGTCAGAGGGATTGGGATCGACATATTCCACTATTTCTAATGGCAATTCGATCGGCCATCAACGAATCAACTGGCCAAACGCCTGCGAAGGTCCTGTTCGGTAGAGAAATGAGGCTACCATGTGACTTGGTATTTGGTTTTAAACCTGGTGAAGAAATGGCACGTGAACAATATGTCGACGACCTTCAGAATCGAATGGAGAATATACACAACCTGGTGCGTGGAAAACTACAATTATCTAGTGATCGGTTGAAGAGGTACTATGACACACGGACAATGGAAAAGAGTTACCAAGTTGGAGATTTAGTCTGGCTCTATAACCCCCGACGGCGTCGAGGTATTTGTCCCAAATTACAAAAGAACTGGGAAGGTCCTTACACCATCAAGAAGAAGATTAACGATGTCATTTATCGGATCGTGAAAATTCCCAGAGGGAAACCCGTTGTGGTCCATCATGATCGTTTGGCGCCTTACCAGGGAAACCACAGTGGAGATGCGCAGCAACTCCAAGAAGATGGTTTGGCTGACTCAGGGAGTGTGCGGGATTCCGATGTAGGAAATAGCATTCCAGGAGGAATGAATCTAAGAAGGAGGCAGTGTAACGGGATAACCGTAAAGAAAGGGACCTTAATTTGAAAGATTGTTATTGACAGTTGATTTTGAGAAGTTTCTAAAAATCAACTGACCATTTTAAATAATGTTTCTAATGTTTCTAGAAAATTCTAGAAAGATCTAAACACACTAACTAGATTAAATAAAGTTGTATGTAAGGGGATGCATGGGCAGTTAACGTCAGTTCAAGTTCAAGTATTCACAAGAGTTCATTGTATTGTCAAGTAGTTAGACGTTATCCAGCAGAGTTCAGTGTATCTTAACAATTTTGTAAATAAATTGTGTAAAAGTCCCCATTAGTGTTTCAATATACACACACTGTGAATAATTATGCGTTAAAGATGACAAAAATGGTAAAAATAGCTGTGCCCGTTTAAAAAAAAAAAAAAATATTAAATTAAATTTTTAGGATTTTATCTAAAATAACAATTTTACATCTGATCTTTTTTTCACAGATCTTATTAAGAAATTAAGAACCCCGATATAATTACTTTAATGGTAAATTAAACATGATGATGTTTTTGACAATTGGTAAAAATATCAATCTAGGTGTTTTGCAGCCTAGATTAATTTAAGTTTTAATTAAAATATATAAGTTCCGATAAAATTTAATAATTTTTTTTTAATGAAATTACATAATTTCTCTAAAAACAATTTTTCATTTTAAAATATTAAAAAATACATTTTCAATTATATTTCATAAAAAAAATGCATGTTCTATAGTTTTACTTTTATATCATTTCCTCAATTATGTATTAATTCGCAGTTTCAGTTTTTTATTTTAATATTCTGGTTAAATTTTAATGTATAGCGTGATGATTTGATTGTAGGAAATAGCCGGTTGGAAAAGAGATATTAAATTAAACTACAGCGAAATAAATGAGTTTTTTTCGATATAAATTACAAAACATAAAATCTAATGAAAGTATTTCGATGATTTGCAGTCTTTGTAGCATTAAGATTGCTATCGACTAAGGAAAGAAATAAGCACATTTTATATTAAGGCGAGGCTTACCGGACTATTTGTTAGTTTAAATTTTATCAAAAAAATTGTGCAAAATAATCGGTAGTGATATTAATCTTATATTATTAAAAGGCTTATTAAAATACCTTTCAATAACCTCTTTATCTAATCAAATATATTATATAAGTAAGTAGTTTATTATTTTCGAGAAAGGTTTTAATTTTTATTAACACTTAAATAGCGATAAATTACTACAATATTTTTTTTTTGTTTGGTATTAATATTTTATTATAGAAATATAATTATTATTGTTACTTAATCACTTTAAGTAAACGTTTGTTACACTTTTATACTTCATTGTTGTTTACAATAGTAACTTTATACACAAAATTATTAAAGTTATAGTTTTAGCTACTACGTCGCCTCGTCCGTAATCTAACACGTACTGTAATAAGTCACCTACCAACCTTGTAACGTACAATACTATTACAGATTATATGATTAATATGAAGTAATAAACTCTTCCACAAAGATATCCGAGTGACCCTCATATATCCACGCCCACGTTATTTTTTGTCATCGAGAGAATGGCATAGTCCCCATTTGATTGAATAATAAGCGTTACGCGGTGGTTTCGCTTTCTGAAGTAATCGTGGAAGTCAGTTTTTGGTATCAGTACCTTCATCGCATTATCTTTAAGTGTATTTTTGTCGATGAACCAGTGATCTTTATGCATTCGTAAACGACCAAAAGTAACAAGATTCTAAGTCGGGATGTACTGAAGATGGCGGCGCAGTATGATACCGTGTTTAGTTAAAAACTGCTGAAAAAAATTCGATGAGTACGTTTGCGCATTATCCGATGGAGATGGATAGATAGAAAAATATTCATTTGATTGGCTATTAGCCTGTATCACTGCGAACTTTGCAGATCTATTGCGAACACCCATTATCTCTAGAATAGGATTAGAGCACCTTATCTAGCCCTGCCCTCTTACTCAGACTTAATAGCCAGTCGCCTCTACGTAACTTGGGCAGTCGGTTTCTTCTCTCCTAATATTAGATACCTCGTTCTTGCAAGGACTCCACATTGGCATAGGATAAGAAATATGGTTTCCTCTTCTTCTTGGACGTACCAACGGATATCTTCATCTGCTAAGTTCAGCTGACTCAGGTGTTTTCTGAACCGACAATATTGTGTCAAGAGACTAACAGTCATTCTGACCCTCTTTTGCCTTTTTGATAACAGCCATGCGGTAAATTTCGCTGAGTGTCCTTTTATAAAGACTCTGTCTTGACGCTAATCCAGAGATTTTTTCAACCATTTCTGGCTGCCTTTCTGAACATGTTAGCAACCCCGCCGAATGGTTCCAGGCCAATTATTGGGATATTAGCTTCCGCTCGGGCCATTTCATCATCCTTGTCATTGCCCCAAAGACAATTTTTTTACTTGAAGAAGACGCTGTGCGTCGATACATGTCGTGTTAATTAATGGAATAGTGTAGATTTTTAAGTGATTGTTTCATGTATTTAATAATTTATATTATGGATCTACACCAAGTATCGGCTAAATCAATTCATCATAAACAAATGATTATTTTTTAGTTATTTTAAGTAATTTCCACAGAGGCGTGGCATTTATAAATTTGATAGTTAAAATTTTCAAGTTTTGGGTATTCCAAGATCATCTTCTTATTTACACACAGTCAAATCTCGGACTTTATCAATTACAGGCGCTCGATCTTATCCAGTGCTGTTGTCGAAGTTTGGCCAGAACAAGAATCACTATCAGCAAATGTCAGACCATTTTTAAAACGGCTATATCACAGTTTTATTAGTCTTTATACACTCATCCTCATAGACCTTCCGTATAATTTTAATAATTCTTAATTTGATGCAGATTCTTAAATCATTAAATATCCGCTGCGGTTGAACTATACGTCCCGTAGGTGCATTTGAGCAACTGATAAGTTTGTTGAAGTTCATGCCTCTCAGAGGGTACTAAAACACTCTGGGGAAAAGATATAACATTACATCGTATACTTTTCTGAATCCCCTCGTAAATACTTAAAGATTAGGCAAACAGGAAGTTAAATTAAACAAAATTAAAAATTGTCGTATTTGGTTAAACTTTAATTGGCCCCTTTTACGCTCCAATTTTATCTAAGTTGCCGATACAGTCAGTGGATAGCTAGCCGTTCTTTTTAAGCTATTCTTTAATCACATTGATAACATAATTGGTATCTTAAAATAATTAAATTACATTAAACTATACTTTCGGTTTTCTACCACAATAAATTATAAAAACCAGCACTGATGGAAGCAGGATTTAACCTTTCATTTCTTAATTTAAAAATAAAATGAATGGATTAAGGGTGCTTTACAGATTTTTATAAAACGAATTATGTTGAGACATGTGACATAGTTAAAATAAAAATTTACATGAATCTAAATTAAGCAAAAAGCTAAATATTTACAAAGCTGATGTAGATTATTGTTTAGAACTTTACCTTTACAGAGGTAAAGCTAGTGGGTTGGAGCCCTGCTATTATTTAATATATTGTTGTTTGTATAATTTTTAAAATTTCAAAATTTCGATAGGATATATCTTAAGTTGATGGTTTACTATCAGTTTTAAAATATGTTTTATGGGCATATATATATATATATATATATATATATATATATATATATATATATATATATATATATATTTTGTTATGGTATCACTGTGTCTATTGTGTAAATAAAATATCTTACTGTATAGTGTGACGACATAGACCAGTGACTATTATTCTTTTGAATTGTATATAAAGAAGTGAAATACCATAGAGACGATTATTATGATTGATTATGAATTTTGAATTTGAGTTTTGACTTTATAATTGATGTTGAAAGATAGTTTGAATTTTAAAATTTAGAATTTTTATTTAAAGAGATGGTAGTGTATTAAATGAAAATAAATGTAATTGAAGTTAAAAGTTTAAATAAAATATTAATGCTTTAAATGAATAAAATCTTATTTAAATAAAGAAAAATTGCAAAGAACCCAGACCCAATAGCCGGAGCCAAAGGAGAATCATAACAATTTGGCGCCCAACGTGGGGCAGCCACTACAAAACCTACTACAAGCCACTACAAGACTTACTACAAGGGACTACAAGACCTACTACAAGGCACTACAAGAACCACTGCAAGAACGAGAAAACCTGGAAAACGGAAAATTAAGAGAGAAGACAAGGACTTTGACAGACAGGACTGACAGATAGGTAAGGTATTTATGTTTATATAATAGAGGCAGTGATTAATTGTGGGGAGAATGTAATTAAAAACTAAACATTAATTTTAAAATTAAAATTATTAAATTTTTGATTATCAACATATAAATTAAATAAATATAACAAATTGACATTTTAAATTAAATATAAAATAATAAAAAATACTTAAATAAAATGGATACAAGACAAAATAGAAGAAATAGAAGGAGAGAAGATGAAACACAAAGTAATAATGTTATAAGACAGGATGTAGATGAAACAATAGAAAATATTGGTATAAGGGAAAATGATGGATCTTCGGAAGGAGAAGAAAATACAACTATTCAGGTGGTAAATGTAGATGTGATAGGAGATGCTACTAGTTCAAAACCACATCAAGAAACAGACATGGAAAGAATGGTTAAATTTTTGGAAAATAAATTTGATGAAAATAATAGAAAAATCGATGAAAAATTAGATGAAACTAATAGAAAAATCGATGAAAATAATAGAAAAATGGATAAAAAATTAGATGAAACTAATAGAAAAATGGAAGAAAATAGTAGAAAACAAGAAAATTATAGAAAAGAAGATAAGGAAGCGATAAAGATTTTAAAAGAAAATATAGAAGGCATAAAATTAGATATAAACAATATGAAAGTAGATATTATAAATGAAATGAAACATATTTTTAAAGAAGAAAATAGTAAAATACAAAAAGAAGTAGACCAATTGAAACATGAAATTAAGGAGGTAGATTATGATACAAATATAAATGAAAATAGAAATAAACCTACGGGAAAATATGAAGAATTTATTTGTCATGTAGACAATGTACAAGAAGAAAAAAATAAAAATAATGATTATGAAGGATATGTTACTCATAAAGAAAAAATGAAAAAAGAATATGAAAATATGAGATTAAAATTAAATGATGAAAATGACTATAATAAGAAGAATGATAAAGATAAATATTACAAAAATAAAGAAGCAAAATATGATATGGAAATATATGAAGTTGATGAAAATAAATATAAAAATAAAGTATATTATTATATTAATAAAATTAAATACAAAACTGAAATTAATTATGATAATGAGAATAAAAGGAAATTTAAGAAGAGAACGTACGAAGATGAGGATATAAATTATTTTGAAATAGATCACATTAATAGAAGATTAAGGAAGATTTGGATGAGCATTGTATATAATAATTATAAAAAGATAAAAAAATATAAAATAGTTAAATAAAAGTAAATAAGATTAAAATAAAATAAAATTAAAATTAAGATTAAAATAAAAATATGGAAGAAAATAAATAAAACAAAAATTTAAAGTAACTTTAAAAAAAATAAAATATGTCTTGGGAGAAAATTTTATTTTTTTTAATTGTGGGGATTTGTTACGGTATCACTGTGTCTATTGTGTAAATAAAATATCTTAGTGTATAGTGTGACGACATAGACCAGTGACTATTATTTTTTTTGAATTGTAGGTATATAAAGAAGTGAAATACCATAGAGACGATTATTATGATTGATTATGAATTTGAATTTGAGTTTTGACTTTATAATTGATGTTGAAAGATAGTTTGAATTTTAAAATTTAGAATGTTTATTTAAAGTGATGGTAGTGTATTAAATGGAAATAAATGTAATTGAATTAAAAGTTTAAATAAAATATTAATGCTTTAAATGAATAAAATATATACATATACACGATACGCTACGCTACTTACGATTGTGTTTAACTTTCGCAAGTAAAAATAACCAATATTAGCCAGACTATACCGGGGATGTCTCTTCATTACTGACTGAAGAGACAAACCTGTACTGTACTGATGAGCTCTAACAGAGCGAAACACAGTGTCTACAGTTTGGTTTTGCCTTCGTATGAACTGTTTAATACCTATATCTAAGTCGTAGCATTATGTGCTTAGAGTTAGGAATTCTAACCATGTACCTATAAATCTAGGATATATATCTGGAATATATTGACAGCATGGCGCGAGATACGTTTTTATAATTTTTTTCATGATTTTATGTACCTATAAGACTTTCAAATTGTATTATTGTGGTATTATGAAACATATTTAATAATCAAATTGTTTTTATGGACATGTAATATTGATAAACGATTCCAAAAAATGTAACTAGAGATTTTTCTTTATTAAAATTAGTTTGGTTACAAGCGTAAAAATATTTCTTTAGAATCCAGTCATTTATGTTTCGTAAAGAAACATTTCTATTGAAGTATTTCACAAAGGATATTTTTCTTAAAAATTGGTTCCCTAGAAGCCGTATTTTCAAAGACGTCTTCCATTTATTCATCTTATGCATGCATTTCTCGGGAAATTTTATCAGTAAAAATCGCAGTGGTGGTTCAGAAGAATTTATTAATTATATTAACAAGATATCATCGGTAAGTTAGGTACTGATAGTTCGCATTTATTCGTGTTTCTCTTTATTAATTTGTCTTTACAGTTTGGCTGTCACTTTCTTATAGATTAAACATGCTATTGTTAATGTCTCCCTGAGGTTATTTTATAGAGATATTACTTTTGCAGTTTTTTTATTATTTAAGTTAAGTAATAACAAGTAAGTGTATGTAATAAAATCCTATTTTTATTTGTAAAATTGTAAAATCTGATATCTTTGGTTAGAATGACATATATATTTACATTTTTAGAGTTAAAGAAATATATTTATTATCTGATATAGAAAAGTAGTTCTTAGATATAAACATTATTTTTTGTTTTTATATATTTTATAAGCTAATTTTTATTAGGTAATTTTAAGAAAGAATAAACTACAAAATGTTATGTGTAAACTTTAAACAAAAAGTGACTGAGTGCTTTAGTAGATGGTAACGAGAATAATAAAATCTGAGAGAAAACAAAGAAAACTGCATTCGTGTTTGCCTATTCTTTTTATTTTGTTTAAAAACCAAGCATTATCTTTAGAAGCATAGATTCGTGATAGTGGGTTACAGCCTGTTCAGACGAAACGGTCCGGGTAGTTTACCGGAACGATAAAAATGTCGGGTTACTTGGTGGTGCCTAGTTTGTAATGTGCAACTTCACACGATTCGACAGTGTATCGGGTTAGAAAATTGTACCGGATCCGGCGTAATTAACATCCGGTTTTCTTTTACTGTGCAAACTGGATGCCGTGACACGATAAAAAATCTTTTTTCTGGTATTTGAAGGTTTTAAATGGTACTTGGGAGGTAGTAGATGAAATATCCGTATACTATCCGCTGTTTTTTAAACTATTACAAAAACCGAAAAACAACTTATCTCTTAATAACATTTTTCTATTTTATTTTGGAGAAAATAGTTAAAATAAAAATTAAAGATTTTAAAAAGTTTTTAAATCCATAAACAATTAACCGAGATAATTGAAAAAAAGAACACATGAATATAGCAATTCGTTTAGTTTCGCCGTGTGTCGTGTGAATGAGTGTCACGATTTGAATAAAATACCGTTTCGAAATTAAACCCGGGCTGGACATGCCGTCTGAACGGCCTGTAACGCAGCTAGATTGCTGAGTCCTGTGAACTCCAAGAACGTCATAAGTACAGCTGCCCAGCCGAGTCTTGGGTGGGGATTATCAACGGCCATGAGTCGTTCCGGGAGCTGTATGTGCGGTAATATAACACTTTAAAGCTTAATTATAAGTAATCACAACTGATCATAATCGATTTCTAGTGATTACAACTGATTGAAAGTGATGAGAAATGATTAGAAATGATCACAAGTGATTGCATGTTTTTTATATTTTTTAAAAGTAGCTTTTACACTGGTAGGTTCTAATTAAAAAATATTTTTTTTTGTACTACTAAGATTAAAGATCATTGACAATTCTTTATTTCTTTATAAAAAAAAATTGATAACATTAATTGATATGTGTTAAGAAACAAAACCGTATTATAGAATTCAGTACGTAGTTTCAGAATCTCTCGTTCAAGAAGTTTAACTTCTTGTTAAAATTTTCCACTTCAGGGTAGTTTTCAACTGGCCGATGGCCTCAGTATCGTCCGGTAATAGAATTATACGGTGGCTCACGTGTGCTAATAGACAACTATAGTTGTAAGTCGTTTAATGTTTACTGGGTCAATTAAGAGAAACTAATCCAATATTACCTCCTTTGCTCCTGGATTTCGAGAAACGGCTTTCAAAGTTTAACCAGTTTCTAATAACAAATCATATGTATTATAGTGTAGGAAATAAACAGAGATACCACCAACCAGACATAACTTATGCTGATCTTGATTTAGTTGTTACTGCTAAATATGACATGGACAATGATTTCCAACGGAGTCAAAATGGTGGATAACAATACTATGTCTGTAGTAACTTAGTCATAGTAAGTCATTAAGAACATTATTCATTATTTTAAGTTTGTCATCACATAAGTAACGTATTTTTTCTACGCCCATGACTGTAAACGTCAAAAATCGCACTGTAGACTTTCCGTGTAAGTGACATTTAACAATAACATGCACGTAATGAGATCTCATAACATACATGTGCGTTTAGATAAGAAAACTTAAATTTCTTTGTTTAATCAAATTGCAATAAATTTTTTATGTACGTACTACTTTATTTGGTCTATTTACAAACTTTTAGTCAATTTAAAAACATAAATATATAATAGTTTTTATTAAAAATTAAATATAAATAAAACAGATATAGGCAACATATATTACATTTTAAATTATTATTTAATCTAGGATGTTACTTATTGTCACTACTTTGATAAATGTTATTTTAAACGGCAAATTTCGTCATATATTTTTTAAGAGATGTCAAATATTTAGAATTAAAATTAAAATATTGAGTCGTAGAAAAAGCATAGTACGTAACTCGAGTGGTAAGAGGTATTACGTACTCGTGTAATTACGCACTCGCCGCTACGCGGCTTCGTGCGTAACTTTTCCACTCGTACGTAATATCCTATTTACCACTCTTGATACGTAATATACTATTATTTTTATCGGATTCGTTTTACATAGAGAGTATATTCATTTCTATCTTTACATATGTATTGTGTAGGTATATACATCTATTGATATGGATTTTTGTTCGTGGCACGCGTTCTGCCAGTGAAGTTTTGGTACGTGATCTGCCATTTGTAAATTGGTTGTCTGTTTAGTATTTTTTTTGATCGTGATGTTTTTGTCAAGATATTTGAAAAAGTCATTAAAAGATTAAGAAAATGAATTTTATTTAAATTGAATTTTAAGTAAAAGAATATAATTTAAAAATATACATAATAAGAAGTGTAACGTGAATAAAAGTAAACAAAACATTATATAAAAGAAACGTGTTTGGAATATGAAGTAAACCCATAGCAGAACAGAAGAAAGTGCAAGTAACAGAAAGAATGAGCCAACAGGTATAGAAAAGCAGAGACGCCACAGTTGGATAGTTTAAGAGAGCAGAACGACTAGAAATAAGCAGTTCTAGTAGCAAGAAGAGAGATTTGGAAAGAAGTGGAGTGGGAAGAAGAGAGAGAAAAGAATATTTTTCTGTTTTTTTTTGTTAGGACAATCAATTTGGAAATTGCAGAAACCACGACCAATAATTCTATTGGGGTGTTCCCGCAGGAAGATTCATATCAATATATATTTACATATACCAACATTTTTTCAACCTCGCATAGTTGTAAGTAACCTTCAGTTTTTTTAGATATTTGAATAAGACATTACCTCATTCTATTGTAGATTGCCTGATGTTGGATTTAAGTCAATAAAATTTCCGAAAGCTAGCGTAACTACATAGAGTTTACTTTTTACCTTTTGCTGCTATCCCCAAAAAAATATATATATATAATATATATATATATATATATATATATATATATATATATATATATATATATATATATGTATATATAAAACGAACAGAGCGTTTATGACAGTCTTATATAACAATATGTAAGAGATGATACAAAAGTATCTAGTGCCGTGCTGTCAATAATAAATCCAGTTTTCAACTGGATTGGTGTTTGGTTAGATTTTCTACTTTCGCAAGCGTACATCTATAAGGATTTGGTCGATTCATACAGGGGATGTCTCTTCATTAGTGACTGAAGAGATATAACCTATACTGCACTGATGAGCTCATAAAAAGAGCGAAACACGTGTCTGTAGTTGGTTTTGCCCCTGTATGGGCTGATTAAAATCCTTATAGGTACCTACTCCTATTTTGCAGCGTCTACCGGTGTCTTGAGTTAGAAAATCTAACCAAACACCAATCCAGTTGAAAACTGGATTTATTATTGACAGCACGGCACTAGATACTTTTGTATCATCTCTTACATATTGGTATATATATATATATATCTATCTCATTATATTCTGACTGTTTTTAAAAGCTTATATCTTCGAAACTGTTGTAAATAATAAGATGCGGTTTTCACAGTTAGGTTTATAATTATCTTAAGTTTTGTTGTGACACGTTTATATAAAATGGCCTAATTCCGGTTTACCTGATAGAAAAATGGCGTATTTTCAGAATACAGGTGATGTATTTTTTTAATTTTAACTTCCCTTTCTGTGCACCGATTTTAAACTTTAAGGTATTGTTATAAAGTAAAGATATGCGTCTTTTAGGAAATTGCTAAATATACAGGGTCTCCCATTTAAAAAATTACATCTACTGTTTTCTGAAAATACGCCACTTTTCTAGCGGGTAAACCGTAAGTAGGCCATTTATATAAATGTGTCACCACAAAACTTACGGTAATTTTAAACCTAAGTGTAAAAACCGCATCGTAATGATCTAGAACCGTTACGAAGATATAAGCTCTTAAAAACAGTCAGAATATAATGTATATAAAAATGAATGTTTGTCTGTATGTCTGTATGTACTCAATGAACTCAAAAACTACTGGACCGATTGTTATAACAATTGGTATGTATATGTATTTTTCCACGGTGAAGGTTTGTATGATATGCTCATTGATTCCACTCGCCACCAGGTGGCGCTGCAGAGTATCAACTTCTGCCCTGTTCAACCGATTGTCATGAAAATTGGTATGTATATGTAATTTTCCACGGAGAAGGTTTATATGATATGCTCATTGATGCCACTCGCACCAGATGGCGCCGCAGAGTAGCAACTTCTGTCCCGTTCAACCGATTGTCATGAAAATTGGTATATATGTGTATTTTTTCACGGAGAAGGTTTGTATGATATGCTCATTGATGTCTCTCGCCACCAGGTGGCGCTGCAGAGTGGCAACTTCTGTCCTGTTCAACCGATTGTCATGAAAATTGGTATGTATATGTATTTTTCCACAAAGAAGGTTTGTATGATATGCACATTGATGTCTCTCGCCACCAGGTGGCGCTGCAGAGTAGCAACTTCTGCCCCGTTCAACCGATTGTTACGAAAATCAGTATGATGATGTATTTTTAATGGGTAAGATGAATATGATATTCGTATTAATGGAAGTTACCACCAGATGGCGCTTCCATGTATCAAGATCAATACTGATTTTAATAGATATCTATACGAATTCGTATAAATAAAAATTCGGAAAACATATTTTTGGTGCGATAAGTAAAACAAAACTATACAGTTTCTTTCCTTCTCTATCTCTTCTTTTCTTTTATTTTTCTTAAATTTATTTTAGTTGTTGGCGTAGCAACGCGCGCCGGGTACAGCTAGTATATATATAAAACAAAGGGGGATAACGGGTACATCCTACTTAAGACGGAACAGTTTCTTGGATGTGGATTGCTATTTTAAGTACTTTATATTTACTAGTAAAAAAGAGGTTAACAAATCTAATTAATGCAACATCTGTCTGTAGGCACTGGTTTAATATTTGTTAGTGGAGTAAATCTGTTTCAAAATATAGGATCTTGTTTCTAAGAACGAATTTAGATGATTATTATTATTATTATTATTATTATTATTATTATTATTATTATTATTATTATAAGATAGAAGAGCAGAGGGTTGAAACCCTATTATGCTCTATAAAATCAAAATAATTATAAATATATCAAAATGTGTTATAAAAAATAAGAGTCCAAACGGGATTTGAATGTGTTAACATTGGGGGCAGTAACAACATCATTTGGCAAAGAATTCCAGTCGTAAAATATTCTGTTAGGAAGAAAGTACTGCCTCGCGACCGTACGAAATGATTCCCTTTTTAATTTTAAAGGATGTCCACGAAGGCGAGAATCCTCATTTAACAGGAAAAGCTGCCTAAGCGTTGAACCCTCGTTCTGTAGAGCCGTATACGTGGTGATTAAGTCGCCCCTGATGTGGCGATATGTGAGATTTGGAAGGTTCATGATGGCTAGCCTCTCTTCATAGGATGGTAGATCAGGCCCGTATGAAATACGTGTCGCATGATTTTTGGATATTTTTCTTGGTGATCAACATGTATTTTAAAACTTTAACATTTAAATGTATTTTTTACTTATTTATATTTTATTTATTAGGAAAAAACTCGTTCAAGGGTGTGTTCCTTTCAGGCAGTGATAAAGCATACTTAATAAATATACAAAACCTCATACAGTTAAGATTGTAAGCAAAGAAGTTGAACAAATCCACCTAAGAGTCTCCAGCAGCATTATTGTAACTGTTCCAGCTTGTTAGTTTTTTATCTGTGGTGTAATTGCACAAACAAAACTCGTCGAGCACTTTCGTATCTTGGTTTCAGCTAGGAAATTCTTGATGTTTAGCAAATCCGTCATATTATGTACCACCACGCAAGTACTTCTAGTTAAACATTGAACTGTCACCATTACTTTGAGCATTGTTTACTTGTCTAAAAAAATTTAGCAGCCGCAGTTGTGATTATTTGCGTGTATTTTTATTTATAGATTAGGTGCGAACTGTGTAAAAAAGAAAAATTGAATACTTTTTAAAGCCAAGTTTTCTCATAGACAATTAGTTTTAATTGCGATGGACCACACATCCTATTCCGATGAGTTAAAGCTAAAGCAGGACAGACAGTCTGAAAAAGGGACTGTTCCGTATAAAGTGGGACATAATATAGTCATGTTATGTATAACATGTAAATATTACACAAATTGCTATACATTGCGTTCGTAACTTGATCAACTGATCAGCTTATTAACGAGTAGGCCTTCGGCTGTAGCCTTTGTTCTTTTTACTTCTTATGCAGTTTTAAGAAAATATATTAATTAAAACAAATTAATAATTTTTACACAGTAGTGAAATAGTTATTTATGAAACAGTTCGTGAAGTATGCTTTTTGCGCATGCATGCGATGTTTAGAGCACGAGCGAAGCGAGTGCTATATATCGCATAAGTGCGCAAAAAGCACTTCACGCACAGTTTCATACAATATTTTATCTACGATAAACAAATAAAAAATAATTACAAACTCAAATTTGAAAGTTTAAACTACAAAACTGTCAGAATAACTTTTGTTGAAATTTAATGCTCTCATAGCAACACCATGACAACGCGAATGCTAAGGATATTTGATTATATGAAGGTGTGTTAAAAACAGTGCGAAAAAGTAAATCCCATTTAAAATACATTGTTACTTCACGCACACTTTCAATCCTTCACGCACTGCTGTCTATAATGACAGTTTTTACGAACTAAAAATTGATACATAATATAAGGTAGAGTAGATAAATATGATTTTTTTGTTTTTTTAAATTGTAAAACGACATCAACTTAATTACTATACACAGAAGAAAATTATTCTTATTTTGTTTACCAGATAACATTTTTATATTAACAGTTTAACAAATTAACCCATGTGATTTTCAGGTTAAAAACATAAAATTCTCGATAAAAAATGTGTTTTTCCAATTTTTGAAAAAACGCTTAAATTTTGAGATATTTTCATTTTTCGTTTTCGAAGCCTCTATGCTGAAATTAGATTGGTATGCTGAGACAAATCGCTATAACTCTCTTATTTTTTAATTTTTTTCAAAAACTATCTTGAAAAACATAAAATATTCGATAAAAAAGGTTTTTTTTCAATTTTTGAAAAAACGCTTAGTTTTTGAGATCCTATCTTGATTTTTCGTTTTAAATGGCTCTCTGCTGAAAGCAGATTGGTATGATGAGACAATTCGCTATAACTCGCTTATTTTTTAATATTTTTTAAAATTTCAAAAACTATTTTGAAAAACATAAAATTTTCGATAAAAAAGGTTTCTTTCCAATTTTTGAAAAAGCGCTTAGTTTTTGAGATATCTTGATTTTTCGTTTTAAAAGCCTCTGCTGAAATCAGATTGGTATGATGAGACAATTCCAAAAATCGCTATAACTTGCTTATTTTATAATATTTTTCAAAATTACAAAAACTATTTTGAAAAACATAAAATTTTCGATAAAAAAGGTTTTTTTCAATTTTTGAAAAGACGCTTAAATTTTGATTTTTCGTTTTCGAAGCCTTTTTGCTGAAATCAGATTAGTATGATGAGACAAATCGCTATAACTCGTTTATTTTTTAATATTTTTCAAAATTTTAAAAACTATTTTAGAAAACATAAAATTTTTGATAAAAAGGGTTTTTTTCCCAATTTTTAAAAAAAGGCTTAGTTTTTAAGATATCTAAATTTTTCGTTTTGGAAGCCTCTCTGCTGAAATCAGATTGGTATGATGAGACAAATTGCTATAACTCGCTTATTTTTTAATATTTTTCAAAATTTCAAAAACAATTTTGAAAAACATAAAATTTTCGATAAAAAGTTTATTTTTCCAATTTTTGAAAAAACGCTTAGTTTTTGAGATATCTTGATTTTTCGTTTTTAAAGCCTCTCTGCTGAAATCAGATTGGTATGATAAGACAAATCGCTATAACTCGCTATTTTTTAATATTTTTCAAAATTTTAAAAACTATTTTGAAAAACATAAAATTTTCGTTAAAAAATGGGACGCACTGTCCGACCGTTCATAAGGACCGGGGTCGATTATTTTGGACCTCTAGAAATAAAGGTTGGTCGAAAGCATGAGAAACGCTATGGTGTGATTTTTACGTGTATGGCCATTAGGGCTATACACTTGGAAATTGCACATGACAAAGAGTTAAAGGTCGCGTTTGATGCACTAAACCAAAGTGAGATTATAAAATTTTGCACATTAAAAAAGACGAAATTTCATTTTAACCCCGTACTAGCTCCGAACATGGGTGGTAGCTGGGAACGACTGATACCTAGTATTAAGACAAATCTGCGGGAAATATTAAAAACGAAATATCCCACAGAAAGTGTTTTAAGAACTTTCTTATTAGAGTGTGAGAACATATTAAATTCGCGCCCTCTGACTCACATATCGACGAATGCCGCCGATATGGAAGCGCTAACTCCTAATCATTTTTTGATTGGGCCGAACTATGAATCCACGACTTGTACAAAAACAACCGAATCGGACCTTATGTTGATGTCATCATGGCGTGCCGCTCAAAGAATGACATACTACTTTTGGCAAAGATGGGTAAGAGAGTATGTTCCGACGTTAATCAAAAGAACGAAATGGTTCACCGACCAAAATCTAGTTCGATTGGGCGACCCAGTCATTTTAGTCGACCCCGCCGGGCCTAGGAATAGGTGGTCTAAGGGGGTGATCGAGGCGATCTATCCGGCGAGAGATGGCAGGATACGCATGGTGGACGTCAAAAATTGTCATGGAACAGTTATGCGTAGACCGGTGTCAAAGATTATTCCTTTAGTTCTAAGTAATCAACTATGTTGATTACTGGAGAAAGAATGTTAAGAAAATATCAAGTAACCGTTTTCGTTGCCATGAAATATGTTGTTTGTAAATTGGTATTGTATTGTCAATTTAGTTTCTGAATAAAGCGGATTTGACTTACGCTTTTTCTAATTTATTTTGGAAATAGTATTTAAATATAACATACGTTTAGATCACTACACTGGATGGAATATACCACATTGGACATATCTAACACTGGAATCTTATCCTTCAGTTTTTTATAAGCCGAGTTAAAGATGATGATGTTATGTTGTCTAAAAAGGTTATTGATAGAAGGTGATAGACCAACGATGTCTGGAAGTCTAGCATACTTGTGTTCCACTGGATCTCCCTCGTCTGGTAATCTTCGGGGTGCAACACGTTCAGGTAAGTTATCGTGAAATATTTTTTTTATAATAAGTTGTTGGGATAATAATTCTTTTTAAGGATTCCGTATAATTCTTTGATATTTTTTTTAACACAAGACGGGTGACAAATCCTATGTATCCTATTTTTAAGATTTAAGATGATGTTGACCCTTTTTTCATTGGGGTGATATGAATGGAATGGAATGTATCTTCCGAAAAAGATTTTCTTTTTGTACCAATAAAGTCTGATAGAATTATCTTCATATTTGATAACTTCGGTGTCCAAAAAGGGGATCATTCGGTTGGTTTCTGTTTCACACGTTAAAACTAGGAATTCTTAATAAAATAAGTACTATGACAACACTGTTAGGTGGCGCAGTTGTTATTTAATACATTTAATCAATAAAATACAGAAAAAACAAAAATCGTAAATATTAAAAAAAAAAAAACAAAAATAAGAAAGACGTCGTCAGTTTTACGCAGTACGAAATCCAGTATAGACATGAAATTGTTTTTCTTAGAAGTAATCTACTAACAATTTACTACTTTTAAAGATATGACTTCGTGACAGCAAAATAAGGGATAATTACACAGACATTTGACGTTTTTGTAAAAAGTTTTGTGCTTGAATATGTATTTTTAATATAATAGAAAAACAAAATAAAATTATTTCCACGCCACTGTTTAAATTTCCAGCTTCTCCTTATGCAGTTTTATGCATACAAAGTGCATGGAAAACGATGAAAACTATTCAATAGAAACCGTGAACCCAGAGTTCCATTTTTCGTGAAAGAATGGCACGAGATATTGTCCGTCTTGTTGCTTCATTTTTATATTGTAGAGATTTATTGAAGTTTTCACGAGAAGATCGGTCGCTTAAGAGGGAAATTTGTATGCGAATGTCTGGATCCGGGATGGGTTAGACAACTTCTCACCTCTACAATTGATTTCTTTCAAAAGGTCACTATGCTAGAGTCTATGAAGTTTTATGGCATCATGTCAAGAGTCAATTCACATATCAGATAAGTTTGAGAAGATGGAATTGAATTGGAAAATATTTAAAAATCTTACTACTTAAAAGCTATAAACTTTTATTGCATTTTACATTTTAAACTCCTTAGGAATCCAAATTTGGGTAAATTATAAATAACGTCACCAATTATATACCGTTTTCATGAATCATGGTGTCAGAAAACATTCTACTTATTGTCATGACAAAAAATAAAAAGTTACTTTACACCCGTGAGCACTCAAATACGGTCAGGGGCCCTATTCACTAACCGTGTAAATGCTCGTGTAGGAGAGCTCTCTCACAATTTAGCTTCACTGCGCAAGTCACTCCCCTAAAATTATAAAATCCGTATTCACGTTCTAAGAGAATGCTCCTCTACGCGAGTACTCTACTGGGTAAAACCAAGAGAATTGATACATTTTGAGAGAGTGGAGTGGACTTGCGCACAATGGGTGTTGTCTCATGACAGACATTACATGGGATTTTTCAATACAAGTGTTCTTCATATTGTTTATTTTTCATGATTTGTTATTGCTAGAGTTTTTGTTTGGTTCATTGTTGATTATTTAGTTTTTGTTAGTCTTTTTGTTGTTTTATTAGTGACAATTTTCTGCCAGTGTGTTATTGTTTTTGGGGTTATAAAGTGTTTTTAAAATGGATGATGATGCTTTAGTAATGCAAATGCTAATAAATGATCTTGAAGATGCGGAAGAACAAGCGGCAAATAATATACCTCGCCTGTATTTTCAACGTCAGGACCCTTGCTTGAGATTGTCCGATTTTAATTTTATTAAACATTTTCGGCTGAGTAAAGATTGTTTTGTAGCTCTTTTAGATGAGCTAACACCGCTTTTGCAAGCCCGCCAAACAATTATTTTTCTCATCCCGGTGGCTGTTTATATTTTACAAACCTAAAGTACTAAATAAATAGTTCAAATGTGATTTTTAAACTTGGCAACGTTGAGCAAAAAGTAGTAGACTTGCCGATCTATCGTGAATAGGGCTTTTTAGGATCATGTGAGCGATGAGTGAGAGAGTACTCACGCCGATGAGTAGTCGTACACGAGAACTCTCACAAGTTACAGAATAGGGGTCCAGACCATAGACGCTTTAACAAGAATCAGCACCATCACATAAAGCGATAATTATTTAAAAATGACCAAAAAAAAGATTTATTTCGTTGAACAATGGCTTTTGAATCCAATAATTCAGGTTCATTTTAGAGAGTAAGTGTGGGCACAAAAATATGGCAGTATGGATGTGCAACAACCTGGAAGCATGCAACTAGTTTATTAGCCCGGTCTAGGACATTTCAGCGCCGCCGTTTCAGCGCTTCCGTTTCATCCCCAGACCCAGTTTGTCGCCGCCGTGTCACCGCCACCCCTTTCATCGTCAGGTCTAGGTTATAGCTGTTTATTTTTTTTTGCAAAAGTACTCAAGTAACAACCATTTAAATTTAGTATTTTTAAATTTTAACAACTCTGTTCTTAGTAGTGTCATGTATTCCATAATTGTGCAGATTAAAAAAAAACATCACTATTCGTTTCTGTAATTAAAATACTTAAATTGCATTTTTATAAAGCGGCGTTAAAACTTTATGAATGCAACGCTTAAAAATTAAAATATGTGAAGGTTTTTAATTGTAAAGAAGAAATAATAATTTCACATTACTAATGCTTAACATTATATAGTGCTTTACATGAGGGATAAGGTAATTTAAACTTCAAATTTAGAAAAAATATTTTGTCCCGTAATTCTATAATCTTCTTAAGTACATAGTTTGTATGGTCGTCTTAATTTTCCGAATATCCGTAATGTTAATACCTAGAGCGTTGTTCTAAGAAGAAAAAAGGCTTAATCGTTAATTGCATATTACGGACAAATTAACTATTAAGCAAAAGCAAAATAATTTTAAATGTTTTTAAGACCTTATATTTTACAAGAACTTAATATATGTTTTATCACTTTTGCTCATCCTATCAAAAAAATATTTTAATTTCATTAAACTAAAACGGCAATGAAACAGCTGGCGTTGAAACGGCCGGCGATGAAACGGCCAGCGTTGAAATGGCCGGTGATGAAACAACGGAGATGAAACGGCGGCGCTGAATCGTCCCATTCCGTATTAGCCATATGAAGGTTACAATGAAAGGAAAAATCATAATAATAATAAACAAAAAAGATTTTATAATTCACACATTTTTGTCAATTAAAGTAATAAAAAACTGTTCTAAGCGAAAAGTATCATGAAAACATGTTAAAGAAAATACAACAAGAAACCTATACAGTCGAATAAAGATTAACTAAGCAAAATAGGTATTGCAGAAATTAAGCCATCTGCTAAAGACTTTATACAATACATACCAACATAAGGAAGAAGTGTGAGTTTGACATACAAGGTTTTAGGAATGCTTTTGGAACACGTAAAGCTGTGTTTGCTGTGAATGCCCTTTTGCAGAAATATCGTGACCAGCGCAAAGATGTTTAATAGATTATGCGTCATTCAAGTTAACAGAAATAGTGACAAAACTCCAGATAGACGTTAAAAAAAAGGGATAATTGAGAACCTATATTGGGCCAGACTGCTAAAATCCGAACAGGCTGGTTAAAGAAAAAATACAGAGAGGAGTTCACCAGGGTTGTACTCTGTCTCCAGTCTTTTTTAACTCATATTCCGAAAAGAGATTTAAGGATGCCTTAGAGAACGTACATCAAGGAATTGAAATAAATAGTGTCCTACTAAATACAATTAGATACGCTGATGATACTCTTATTGTATGCGATAGCATGGATGGACTCCAGCTTCTAATGGACAAAGTATATCTAAGTAGACCCGAAATAGGGTTAAATATAAACGTCAGCAAGACCAAGTTCATGATTTTCAGTAGCAATAATCATGAAAAAGCACAATTGATCCTGAATAATTCTTCAATGGAAAGGGTAGTATTATCAAAGAGATTGATAATATATGCGATGATAACCTGAACTTATAACCTTTAATAAACGCTTCGTTAAATGTTACTTTGGTGAATTATTTTATATGAAATGGAGAGTTGGGCTCTAAAAGTTGGTTAACTAAACTTATAAAAACCTTTGAAATTTGATTGCATAGCCGACTGCTACGAATCTTATGGACCAACCTTCTGACTAATAGGAAAGCATTACGACGGGAAAATAGCCAAAGTCAGTTAATAACAAATATCAAATGCCGAAAAATCACATATATTAGTCTTATCCTAAGTGGAAAAAAATACCATCACTGCCATCTATTATAGCTTATAATAAAGAGTAAAAAGTAGAGTTGGCCACAGCAAATAACATAGCTCAGAAACAGAAGAAAATTGACAAGTACTCATAAAGTAGGAGAACTGTTTAGAATGGCAAAAAATTGAAAAACCATTTCCAAAATAACCGAAAAAGTTCGGAAGACCGAGTCTGACACATAAAGAAGAATATTTAAAACAGGGATTCTTACTTAATTCAGTACTATGACGCCACCGTTAGGTGGCGTAATTGATTTCTACTATTGTGGTACAAAGTTCACCGGGTCAGCTTGTAATTACATATAAATGTAGGTGTATCGACCTAGGAATTAAAAAAATACTGCAATAATTGGGTTATATTTACCTTTTTCTTTATTGGGTAATAAAGGTTAACCTCGAACTAATAACGATCTAATACTTAACGAAACTGATGATGTTGTTATAAGAGGTTCGTTTAAAATATAGCGAGCAATAAGAGTATCAATTTGTGAAAGTAGGTGAGAAATCGTGTGGAAAAAACAAATTTTCTTTCCGGTCGAATAAAATTTCCATGACACGGTCCTTTTTGCCGTAAAATGTATTGCTGTCCTCTGTTTTCGTTGAACCTCAATTTTGTCAGCGTGATTTCACTTTATATTGCCAGTCGTGAGCCAGCGACCTGTCGGAATTATATTTGATTTCAGTCACTTTTATTTGTTTTCATTCTTTCCAGCTTTGTATAAACTTTCTTTGATTTTTGCAAGATTCAATTTTGCAGAAGTTGTGTGAGAATTCCAAAAATTCTGTTTAAACCACTGAGTTGGATGTCAAACTGATATATTATCTAGTTTTCTGTTATTCTTTTTACGAAAAATATTAAATATATATATATTACATAACGAGAGTAGTGATGAGCCCATTAGATAATACTAAGAAATTTATAATTACGAGCAAACGTAACGAGTGACTGTCGTAATTTGAATGTAGTGTACTATAATTTTTCTACGAGTACGTAAACAAAAACAGTTTAGCAATAAAAAACAATCAAAACACAAAGTTGATCATCTAATGATTTTTTTTGTTGTTTATAAATTTTCGTATTAAAAACCGTAAGTATTTCTATTGTTTAGAAGAGGACGAAAATAAGGTTATGCCCTCTATTAACATCTTTCTATATTCTTTTTTTTTTCACTAAATAAAAAGTTGCCTTTAAAATCATTTGAAATTGAATCCATAACTCGCTTTTTTCGACTCTCTAACTTTTTAACATTCTAAAATTTCACTTGTATTATTTATTTTTGGATTTGATGTTGATAATGAAGTGGGTAGGTACAAGTTTTTTGAAAGTAGTGGCAAATTTAATTTTTATATTTTCTGTTTTTACATGTATCAATATCGGTTTATAATGTGTTTTAAAAGATGCCCTTCGGTACTAGAAACAAACTTTTAGTAGCATCAAAAACCTAATTATTAACTATTTTAAATAATAATCAATTAAAGATAAAAAAAAATGTTTAATTGTGCCCCACCACTGATGTTAGTAGAAGTACTGGAGTTGTTATTGAAACTTGAGGGGTTGGGATCTGCATCGATTTCCATTGTTGAGCTGTTGATTTTTTTAACAGGAGCATCACCTGGCGGTGGACCCTCTTTTATCTGACAACAAGTAGCTGGCAAATCCGCCATTGGTCGATCGGTAACGTAATTACATAAATGATCGGCATCGGTGAAAACATGTTTGTCCTATGGGTAAATCCACGTTCTCTTATTAGCAGCAGTAATGTTTGATAGAGTCATTCCTCTCTCGTGAACATACTTCACAAATCCAGCAACATTATGAATATTTGCTGTTTGTCCAAGATGATGCATTAGTGTAATACGTTGTAAATGAATTAAATACTCCAATGTCTAACGATTGCAATGTATTGGTAGAATGTGGTGGAACATAGTCAATATAGCTAATCCATTTTCTTTGCACAAATAAAGCAACTCCAACGATAAATAACTTTTGTCATTGTCGCATAATATGCTGCTTTGTCAATGGTAAACGAAATCTTTAGTAAGTTCAACAAATAAAACAAAAGTCACCCAGCCTAAAGGATTTGCCAAACCAACAGTATGTATAGAAAAAAAAAACAGGAAACAAACCTTTATAAACAAATATTCTACATCTTGAGTAGTATTAAGTTGAATTATTTAATTAGGCATACAGAAGAAAAGCTTATAATTTTACCTATCTTGGTACCATATTCTCATCTACACCAAACATCAGAAAAGAAATTCAATCAAACATAATGCTAAGGAACCAATATATGTATGTACTAAACCAAGTCTTAAAAAGTAAGCAGATCTCCAGGAATGCAAAAATTGTGCTTGTAAGGTGTGGATATTGAACAAAAATGAACAAAGTGTGCTTAAAGTTTGATAGAGGAAACTGTTAAGAAAGATTTTTTGTGCTAAAATAGTGTACAATGTATGGGTAGACAGCAAAACAAAATGACAAACTAAAAGGGTTATATCAATATCACAGTATAACTGGATTTATAAAAGCACAGAGACTAAGAAAGTTAGGGCACACAAAAAGAATGTCGTATACACGAATACCAAAGCAGAGATTGACGCATTCAATAGGCACAAAGAAAAGACAGTGAAGACCAAAAAGCAGATGAAAACATGAAGTTGAAAAGGATTTGAAGGTGACAAGAATAGAGAGATGGAAATGCAAACCAAAAAGAATTGGAAAAATATTATTTTTTAAGCCAATGCCGACTAGGCCTTTAAGCTTTTATTTATTTAATCATAATTGAATTTAAAAAATTTTACCTATTGGGTTTATAAGAATAGTAGAAAAAACTAAAATTTCACTAGCAATCTAGTTAAAAGTTCATATTTAATTTTCTTTTAAAAGACTAACTTTATAATTAAAGCAATTATTGTAATAAATTTGTTTATCCTTTAAGCCATATTCTACATACCCACTTTTCCTCCGAAATATGAAAACTTATTTTACATACATTAACTTTTGTAATTAAAATGTAGAAAGTTTTTCTTTTATGTCCTAACAAAAGTTTTTGTGATAGTTGAAATGCACTTTTTGTTACTATTCTAGATAATTTGAATTAGGAACTTAATTTGTCTGATTTGCTTAAAGTTTTTTTACATGATTTAATTAAAAACTAGCTGTACCCGCGACGTCTGCGTCGTTCGCTTGGCGTGTTGATTGTTATATAAAAATTTCTCTCCCGACCTCGTTAAAGAGGTGGGGGACAAAATTTTTATACACCAGATATTAAATTAAAAGAAGACAAATACATCTGTGAAAACCGCATTTGAATAGGATTAGTAGTTTTAATGTGATGCGCGCACAAACATACAGACATACAGATAAAAAAATTATTATTTTTTAAATATCTTTAATGTACAGAATTTTCATTTCTACAGATTTATTATATGTATAGATTATTTTTCACGCCCCCGCATGCCCTCTTGTGGGTGGAATTTTCTAAAATCCGTTCACAATTGACCTCAAACTTATAAAAATAACTATTTTGCAAAGGTTTAATCCTGTAGGACTTATAAATTTTAATTTTTTTTTCGCACCCCTGCAACCCCCCATGTGGGTGGAATTTCGTAAAATACATTCACAATTGACCTCAAAATTACAAAAATAACTATTGTGCAAAGTTTCAAACCTATAGGACTCATAGATTTTAATTTTATTTTTTTTTATTTTTCACGCCCCCACAACCCCCTCTGTTGGTGAAATTTTGTAAAATCCGTTGACAGTTGACCTCCCAATTATAAAAATAACTATTTTGAAAAGTTTTAAACCTGTAGGACTTATAGATTTTAAATTTTTTTTTCATGCCCCCGCAACTCCCCTTGTGGGTGAAATTTTGTAAAATCCGTTCACAGTTGACCTCCAAATTATAAAAATAAGATAATTTCTGTACAGTTTTAACCATTAAGGTTGCACACGCGACGAAAGCTTAAAAAATTGAGTAACTTCTCCCGTTTTCCCAACATTTCCCTTCAATGCTCTGCTCCTATTGACTGTAGCGTAATGAAAAGTATTTTATAACCAGCACAGGAGTATGAAAAATAATAATTGTACAAAGTCTCGTTAAAATCCGTCGAGTAGTTTTTGTTTCTATAGCGGTTATACAGACAGACAGACAGACAGTCCGACAGACAAAAATTTTACTGATTGCATTTTTGGCATCAGTATCGATCCCTAATCACCCCCTGATAGTTATTTTGGAAATATATTTTATGTACAGAATTGACCTCTCTACAGATTTATTATAAGTATAGATAGATAGATAATACAATATCGTAATATAAATACAGCATAAAAAGACAGTTAAAAAATTGGACAAAATGTATTTATATGAGATCTTAAGTTTGTCAATTATTAATAAAAAATTACAGCAAAATACAGTATACGAAATAAAATTTTACCTTTATTTCGTACTAAAGGTATGTCTAGAGGAATTCCTGGAGAAAATCTTTAGATCAAAGTTGTTAGAAAATGCTTGACAGTTGAAATTTGACAGTTGACATTCAACAAATGATAGTTAACATATGATATTAGAATTAATTAAAACAATAAAAGCACTATTATGTTCATGATAAACACATGATAAATTAATTACAGGATATGCATTATTATCCAACTTTATGTGATATTAATATTTTTTTTAAGACCATAGCTTTTTTTATGACCCAAGTTTTTACAGTAATTTGTATTCAAACAGTTTTTATTTCTTTTTATTACTAAATCAACTTTACTGTCTTACTTAAGGCCTTTCTCCACTTTTTGCATCCTGATATACTCTAAAAAAGTGTTTGTGGCAAATCTAAAAGGTTTAATACGATGGTTGTATTTTTAGTTTTGCATATAGCCATTTAGAAGACGCCACCAATAGAACCTCCAGACACAAATCTAACCTCAATCTTTTTTTGACAAAAATCAAGAGTTTCATTGCGATACAACAAGTCGTGTAGGTACATTGAATTTTTGAAATTAGCAAGTCTTTTAAAAAATGGATCTTAGCCGAGAATATTTTCGAGCAATAATTTTTTACAATTTTTGGAGAAGATTATCCCACCAGCAATATCTTGCTGAAATGGTTTCTGTGTTTGAAAACGAAGCAATCCACTAACTATTTTCTGCTAGTATTGCAAATTTCAACGTGGTAGCTCCAGTCTCAGCGACGAATCCAGGCTAGGTCTACCCAAAACAGCTGAGCAGTCACACAGCAAAACGTAGATGCGGTTCGTCAGCTAATTAAGGATAAGCTTTGCAAAGACCCCGATCCAAATTATCCTACATAAAGAACTGGGTGTTACGAACATGGTTTCCCATTGGATACCTCATTTGATCACAGAAGAGCAAAAAACGATTTGCGTCAATTAGTATCGAAAAACATTAAAACGGTTCAACAAATTTAGCTCAAAAAACGCTAATCCGCTGTGAATCAAGAAAAGTGATTTGTTTTGAAGTATGTCAAAGAAAATGGTCGCATTTTTTGTGTTAGAATCTGGTCATTTGGAAGATCAAAGAACGGTTACTTTTGATTGGTATATAAACGTTTATTTACCAGAAGTTATCGTGAAACTCCGACAAAGCAACACAGTACGGTGACTTATCAGGACAATGTCAGTGGTCACACTGCCCAAAAGACAATCGAGTTTTTGAAGATTCAAAACATCAATTTGTTAGATCATCTAACGTATAGTCCCGACCTAAGCCCCAACAACTTCTTCATCTTCCCAAATATCAAGAATTCAATGCGTGGGCAGCGATTCAAGTCGCCTGAAATAGTATATTGTGTATCTAGTAGGAAAAGCGATACATTCCCGGACGACAATGTAAATTCTAGCCTCGGCCAACAAACATTGAGAGTCCGGGAAGTTGCTTTTCCTACGAGGTACACATACTATTTTTTCTGAAATCGCATTAAATATAGGTAATCTTAAATTAAAAAAGTTTAAAAAAAAGTTTTACATATACATAAGTTTTTTTATTATCATATTTTCTATGAAACCATTTCCTTGACATTGTTTGTATATTAGTGTCACAAAAATGGACAGTGACGATGATGTCGAAAGGTGTAAAACGCCTCCAGAATTAATAAATACCGCTAGTAATGTGATTTTGAATTTATTACCAAATAAATCGAGATCAAAATATGAATTGGCGTATAAACGTTTTATGGATTATTGCCAAGAAAAAAAGACTACTTCACGATCTGAAAATGTGATTATTGCATATTTTTCCGATTTATCTACAAAGCTAAAAGCATCTACGTTATGGTCAAATTACTCCATGCTGAAAACTACACTGAGTACAAAAGAAGATATTGACATTACAAAATATTTTAAATTACGTGCTTTCCTCAAACGTCAAAGCGACAATTATAGGCCGAAAAAGTCAAAAATTTTGTCAATTCAGGAAATTGAAACATTTATTAATAAAGCTCCAGATAATATATATTTAATGAATAAGGTACGTTTAGAATGTAAAAATTTGAATATTAATAAGGTATTTATGTAGTGTTTACTTTTTAGGTTGCTTTAATATTTGTGTGTAGCAGGTGCTTGTCGGCGTGATGAACTTTATCAAATAAAGTTGAATGACATAGAAAATTTTGGCTCAAAACTTTTATAAATTTGAAGGGGGAAGTAAATTTCATTCGGCTGCTTTTACCAATTTGAACAACTGTAACATAACTGTAAATATAACAAAATAGGAACAATAAACGTTATGATGTGATTTAGTTGTTTGCGTCTGTTTATTCACTCTATAAAGTGTACAAATAACTGACCATATATACATACTATTTTTCTTTAAATCGCATTCAAAATCATTATTACTCGAACAAGTATTTTAAAGAATTTTTGGTATTTTTCTAAATGGACGCTATGACAAGATCCAAAACTAAAAATGTTCTTAATTTCTGTATGTTATTTGCCTTTATTTGCTCTATTAAACGTACATACGAAACTGACAGAGGTACCGACTTTGAATAGTGCTAGTACGGGAAAATATTCTCGTACACAGGTACGGCAAAAATATTCCCGTACAGTACGAAAAAATTAAGTTGCCCAGCAAAGTAAGAATAGTGTATTTTGCGGCTCGAATTTGATCCGAGAAACTAGACATTTCCAAGCGATTTCAGAAAAAAGCCATTGATGTCTGTAGACTGGAATAACTGTTTTACCAGCTGGTTTATACGTATGCAAAAGTGTGTCGGTCTTGGTGGGACATATTTTGAAAAGCAATAAAGTACTTTAAGTCTATATTTTTTGTGTTTTTTTTGTGTTTACAAAACTGAAAAGACAACACTTGTACTATCTTTAGTCCTTTTAACGTTTTAATCATCCCCAAATTTTAAACATTTTGATTACTACGTAATAGCAAAATAAAAAAATAGATAATTTTAATTGCGATTACATTATTTGATACTAGTGTCAATTTCGACCAATAAAAGTACCTACGAAGCGTTTAATTTAACATCATCGTTTGAATCGTAACAATTCTAAAATTAAGACACAACTATTGGATTTTGACATGCCTATTCAGATAGATAAAAATAAACCTTAACTCAGACGACGATTATTGTATTACAGCGTTAGCAATAATTTGAACTTATAACCAGAATTTTTTGTTAATTTGTAACCTAACTGTTGCTAAAATAAATATATTTGATTTGATTTGATAATGTTCCTGTGGCTTCAATTATTCTTGTGTTAATTGGATTTCGTATGAAAGTAAATGAAGAGCAGCATAGAAAATACGACGCAAAATGTTTCAGGAAATATTCAATTTTTCCGAACGATGTCTAGTTAAAGTTGATGGCTTTCACGGACACTTTTACTTGTAGCGGCAACATTTTCACGTGTATGAACTGCACGAGCATGGTAATATGTTTTACGACCTGCCATCGAAATTGTTTCCTTAAAAACAATTTTGCGAATTCCTGAAACTGTACGACGTTTATGTTGACCGAAATGTTCACGAATGATCATTCAACTAAGCGTTGCTTTAAAAATTTTAATATTAAAAAAAATAATAATTTATTATTTATTTATTTAAAATCTCTGGTTCTTATTCACAAAAATTAATTTGATACATATATTGTAGAAGTAGATTAAAAATGAATTTTCTACCATCTTGTATGGTCTGCCATACTGCATATAGAATGACGTCACATTATGAACAAATGTTGCAAAATGCAGAATATTTTTAAAAACATTGACCATTTAACTAAGAAGAAACAACTACTTCACTGGCTATGTGCCTCGACGGATATTGAATTACAGTTCAAAGTCAAATGGGGTTAGCGTATCTAACAGATAATTTAAATCAACCATTTTAGTTTGCAGTTAGAAGGGACAACATAACTTGCAGACCGGTGAAGATGTCACTACTATCACGACGTTTACACTTTCATTACTAAAAGTAATATATCGTTCGTGATTTTAGTCAAATCTTCAGTCAGCGATTATGCCTTAAGCTCGCTGACGGATAACATATACATTGTACTGACGGGACCCAATAGGTCGAAACCGGTCTGCAAGTTATGTTGTCCCTTCTAACTGCAAACTTAAATGGTTGGTTCAAATTATCTGTTAGATATGTCAACCCCATTTGACTTTGAAGTGTAATTCAATATCCGTCGAGGCACATAGCCAGGGAAGTAGTTGTTTCTTCTTAGTTAAATGGTCAATGTTTTTGAAAATATTTTTCAAAACTAGTATACTAGTAAAGCGATAGAATAACTAATATTCTGCATTTTGCAACATTTGTTCATTAATAAGTCGCTTTATAAAGTAAGACACTATTACAGTTTTCTGTAATAATACTTTCACGTCACATTATATTACGAGTTACTTTCAAGAGTCCTTTCATTTAATACCCATATTGTAGATGTGTATTAAAAATAACTATTTCGTCATCTTATCTGATCCATCAAAACAGCGTGATTTTATCGTATTATCTCTTTAATCTAATACTTTTTTGTTGTTATTTATGAAGTATATCGAGAGAACATTTCTAAGCTAGCGGAAATTTTCACAAGCTTGTTAAAACTTTGATACAACTAGGTAGTTTAGTATGAAATAAGAAGACACTGGTGCAACTGCTGCACGCTACAACTTCGAGAAAATTGTCAACTTACGAAAGAACGTAAAATACATAAGGTCGTTTCGGATTAATTTATTACTTAAAAGGTAACGCTAAAGTTAGAACTTTTTTTAAAGAAATTATAGATAATATATCACTCAACTTTTTACAAAGATTAAGCATTAATAACTAAGAAGTCTGTTTGTAATTTCGTAATTAGTATCTAGAAATTATAAATTTTACACTTGAAAGAATAAAATATAGTGAGTATTGCAAATTATAGTTACTATAATCTGGCAGTAATAAGATTTGTTTTATATATCTTCTATATCTATCTATATCTATACATATAATAAAACTGCAGAAATGTATATGTTTGTGCGCGCATCACATAACAACTACTGATCCTATTCAAATGCGGTTTTCAAAGACGTACTTGTCTTTTTTCAACTTAACATCTGGTGTATAAAAAGTTCTCCACCCACCCCTTTAACGGGGTAAGGAAAGAAATTTTTATACAAAAATTAACACGCCACGCGAACGACGTCGCGGGTACATCGAAATAGAACACAAAAATGTGGTTAGATTTTTTGTCTGTCTGTCTGTACGTTTGTGCACGCATCAAATGAAAACTACTGGTCCGATTCGAATGCGGTTTTCACAAATGTATTTGTCTTCTTTCAACTTAACATCTGGTGTATAAAAATTTCGCTCCCATTTCTTAAATGGGGTTGGGTAAGAAATTTTTATACAACAATCACACGCCACGCGAACGACGTTGCGAGTACAACTAGTCTTTAAATATATTACAATTCTTCTGTGCGTGTTTATGTCAATAAAAGGCTTAACCGATTTTGATGCAAATTTTTGTATGTGTATAAATGGATTAACATGAACATAAATGTGAAATTCTGTACAAAATCCAAATATGTATTTATACGAATAAAATAACATTATGAACAAGAATGAAACTTTATTTCTTTGTTTTATTGCCTCCAGAACTGGAACCTCTACTTGAAGGTTTTGAGATTAACTATGTAGGACGCCCAAATCGTCTAGGTAATGAAAGAAGATTTTTATTATTCCATTTAGAAATCTGGTCAGTCCACAATCGCGTCCTGACTAATACGGACAGAACAAATAATCATGCCGATGCATCACGCAGAAGATTACAAATAGAATTAAAAATAAACCATCCCACGATTTGGAAATTAATTAGTAGTCTAAAGAAAATTTAGCGGGGAAAAGATATTCTATATGAACAATTGTTTGCTGACAATGAACCACAAATGAAACAGAAAAAATATGTCGACGCAGACAGAAGAATCAAAAATTTAGTAGATGATTATGTAAATAAAAATTTTATTAAATTTTTACGTGGCATTGCCTAGAATTATATGTAAAAATGTAAATTATTAATCATTAAATAATACCTATAGTTAAAAGAGAAGGTATAAATTTTAAGTAATGTTTTGACAGTAATTTGGGTTTTTAAGCGACCGAAATTGATTTTAAAGGAAATTTGGCGCTCGAACAGAGAAGCCCAATCGGCGACGCTTGAACCGCCCGGCGCCTGAACCGCCCTGCGCCCGAACCACCCGGCGCCCGAACCGCCCGGCGCGCCCGATCGGCCCGGAGCCCGAACGGTCAGGCGTCTGAACGGTCAGGTGCCCGAACGGCGGAGCCCGACTTGAGGCGCCCGATCGGTGGCGCCATTTTGTCCACTGTAGAACTATATTGTGCCTTAATATGACCAGGATCTAGATTAATGAGGTGTACTACTTCCAGTCAATTTCATTCATTTAAATATCTACTTGTATCAGCTACAATTAAAAACTTTTTTTTTGAATGAGGTCTCCTATTTTTTAACTTATTTTATTTTCAGATCTTTTCCTATGCTTACACACAATTACCGAGATCGATTCCAAATTTGATCTTTCTAGATCATCTGGAAGTGGGTTAGGTTTTTGATCTATATGTCAATCAGTCAGTGGAAAAGAAAATTTGAATTTTGAACCTTCATTTTTTTATAACTGTCGAGCTAGCTTTATGAAATTTGGGCTTCTAGTTTTTCTTATAAATAAAAATAAACACACATAGTTTCATGTGTTTACGTGAAATAATTATTAAGGTATAGGGGGGTCAAAAGTGGCACAAAGTGGTTCGTGTAATATACACTCTGTGCTGGCTAGCCAGTTCCTTTGCTTAAATTAGACACGTTGCTGAGTGTGTAGATTACTCTCTATCAACGTTTGACATCTAGGTTGGATAGACACCCGGTAGATTATTTATCACTAAAACTCGAGAATAGTTGGACTGATTTGAATAATTTTAAACTTGAAATATTTTTAATGGTTCAGGGCAGTTTTAAACGGTAAGAAACATAAATAATAAGAAACGGAAAATATAAAAACACAATTTAATATTCTAATACAAAATTTGTATTTTTAGTTTAAAGAATTCCAAATAGATGACGGTGTAATTTAATTTGTTTCATACCTAGGTTACAGATTCCCGCTAGATAACATTGTGTATCGATTCCTTAATAAAAAGAAAAACCAGAAATTAAAGTAAAACAGGAAATATTGTAAAAAAAACTGAAAACTAACAAAATACGTACTAACTTAGCTTCGTTAATTTAAACAAGCAATCCTCACTTAATTAAGTACTATGACACAACCGTAAGGTGGCGTAGATGATATCTCATATCTTTAAACGCGCAATATTTACTTAATCAAGTACTATGACGCTAACACAAGGTAGCGCTGTTAATATCCTGTATATTTAAATGGGCAATTCTGGCTATTATGACGTCACTGTAAGATAACGCATTTGATATTTAATATATTTAAATAAAAAATTGCAAAGCACCAGGAAACCTGGAAACTAATGAGCAAATATGATAAAGTATAAATAAAGTAAAAACAACGAGACAAAAATGTAATAAATTAAAAAAAAAATAAAATTAAAAAAAGTCATAAATACTACCAGGCAGTGAGAACTTCGCCGGGTCAGCAAGTAGATTTATTATATTTTGTAACATTAGGGTACTAATTATTTTTCCTGTCTGAATAACGAAAAAAGTCTAATGATTTTTATTCAATTAAAAAAAAAAAAACATTGACAGTTACAGCAGACTCAAGATGTCGGAGATCAGTAATCTTTCAATGATTTACATATTTTATCCAATAAGCTCTTTGCTAAATTTTTATAGATCCATTCATGAGCTTAACCATGATTTGTTTTTATTGTTTTATTTTGTACTGTTAATTTTTGCTCAATTCTAAGCGTAATTTCGTTTTCAATAAAATACAACACGGATTTGCCTATATCTACAATTAAAAGGTTTTATTTCGTGTATTTTACCTTTTATGTACTATGTTTGTAAAAAACGATTTACAAAATAAAATAATTACATATTGTGCTCAAATAGCACGGATTTTCCTAAATCTACGGTTAGAAGGTTTTATTTTGGTTATTTCGACTTTTTTCTAGTATTTGTGTAAAAAATAGATCTTACGATTGTTTTCTGTTTTTAACTAACAGTTTTTTAAAAATTTACATTATATATACCTATAGTTTTTAAGATCATTAAGAACAGAATACAAAACTCCCCTTATCAAGTGTTACAAATTTTGCAAACATTATATTAATATCTTTGTTATGACAAGTACGATCCTTTTAAAATTTTAAGACTATATACCTCAACACTAAATAAATTTTGCAATATTTTAATAAATATTATTTTTTAGACAAAGCACCTTAAACAGAAGAAACTAAATAAACTTCTCCTTGACAATATAGATTTGCGGCGCAGGAAATGCCCAATGCGTGAAAAAATAGAACGGTCAAACGTTCGACTTATAAATCTGTATAAATACAGCCATTAAGTTTTCTGAAATTTTCCAATTTCCTACTCAAACTTCTTTTTCCTTAAGAATTTTTTTAAATGTATTAGGAAATAGTTAAAAATGAATGAAATCGATATATTCGTTATTGCGTGACCTAGGGTAATAGGGAATAATTTTTAAATACAATCAGTTTATCTATTAAATTTTAAGCGATGTAAAAATGTTGATAAAAGTGTTAAAAATATAAAACTACCTAAAATCGAATCAGTGATAACCAAGAGTAATATAAAGAAGTATTTAACGTATATGGTATCAATTATGAAGTTACTGAAACAATTGTTTAATTAGGCGGTCATGTTTCATCAAATTTAAAATATTTCAACCGCGACATCTTACGAAAGCGTCATGGTACTTGGTAAAAAAATTGCTCGTTTTAAAATATGAACTATCAGCTGCGCCACCTTACGGTGGCGTCATAGTACTTATTATAGTTACTAGGGGAAATATCGGACACTTACGGAAAAATGATTATTAAAAAAATCTTAAATTTGTTTATTAAAGTTTAATGAACCCTTAACTATATATGTAGGTAATTATCATAGTAATATGATCAGTTTCACGTATTATTTTAAATGTAGTATATTTTAAGAAAAATGTTACTTTACAAAAATAGCTTTTTCAAAAGTCCTCTTTTGTCGGGTGGTACAATTTTCCCAATTACTTGAACTATTTTCAATGAAATACAAAATATTAATCGTACAACCTCCAGAAATCACAAATATAGTTCAACAAGCCTTTTTCAACATCATCTTCGTAAACCCATTGATTGCAGCTTTGCAGCTATTTCGTATTCTGTAAACCTTGCACCGGAATTGGCCCTCATTCATAACCAACAAGCTTTAGAATATGCATCTTTAAATTGTCCGATGATAGGGAATTTTGAGAGTGTCCGATCTTAGGGATTCTAAAGTACATACAACAAAAGAACTCACTCACACTGTGAGTTATTGAATCTTAATAATTTCGTTCTCTATATTAAATACTGTCCCTTAAAATATTATTTCGAACAAAATTTTTACTACCCTCTAAATTTGCAACACGCTCCGCGACGAATCCGTCCGCGCTGGCTAAAGCACGTTCCTACTGTTTTTTTAAATGCGTATTTCTACGTTGGATGTTAATACATAAATATATGCTTTCGGTTTTTTTAATGGGTATTTTTTACGTTGGGGTTTATGTGTTTATGGGCTCTTATGAACCAATCGCCACTGTAAAGCGAGTTTCAAAATATTTAGGTACTTAAAAATATCGAATTTTACAGTTACAGAATCACCAAAACTAAAGATAGTTTTAACTTAAGCTTTTTCGGAATTTTGGTGCATAACTATGAAAACTCTACAATAGGTGACATTTACCTTATTATTTTTACAATTGATTTGGATTAACACTAAACTTCCCAAATATAGAACAACCTGGTAGAATCTTTTCTGTTTTTTCTTTCTTTTTAGTTTTTGCTCCTTCTGTTCTTCTTCTTTATGGTTTTCTTGTATGAGAAAATTGGTCAGTCCTAATAAAGGTTGTTCTTTTTATTTTTTACTAAAAAATCTTAAAGGTTACAGTTACAAAGCGCAAATTACCGAAACATTATTATGAAATGTATAAATGAGATTATCTATTGCACTGAATTATTTTTCCTAATAATTATTGAATTTTATCATATAATTTTACATACAATCCATAAACAATATTCACATTAACTATAGCTGTATAGGAAAACTGATAGCTTCAACCAGGTAGAAAAGAATAGTATATTCTGTAACAAGGTTAGAATAAAAATTCGATACGAGTGGAGAATTCCGAACGCGAGCGTAGCGAGCGAGAGGAACCACGAGTTATCGAATTTTCATTCTAACCGTGTAACAGACTGTATTTTCTCCACGACCATGTAATAATTCTGTTTATTTAAATTGAAATATGTAGCAAAACAATTAGAACGTCGCACTGACAAACTGAGTGACAGTTTTAAAATTCGCAGGGCAATCTATGTTTTTTGTTGAGCAATTACAGAATGTTATTCCGTCACTAGTTATAGAATGGAAATACATGCAAAACACATAAGAAGCAAGTGTTTCAGAATGAATATTCTATCTCAAGAGTGAGAATAAACACTTTTTCTACAAGCATGCGTAAAACAACACTTTCCCGCACGCATTTTAATTCAGAAAATATCTCTTTCCCGCACTCAGTGCGGGAAATACTTTTTCCCGCACGCATTTTTTTTTATTAATTAGAGATGTTGTTCGATAACCTTTTTGACAAATTATTGTATTATTATCTTTATCTTGTTGGACTACATACAAATAGTAAAAAAAATTAAGATTATTTTACATGAAAATAGGGATTTTTAAAATGTTTGTTTTTAAAAAAATCATAATTTATTAAATCACCCCTGTAAACCTTATTCAAAGCAACAACAAATTCACCTGTTTAAGTAGGGTTGCTATAGCTGCAGTCGTGTATTTATTGACACTATGAAAGATTTAATTGTCAGAATTGCATCTTTTCAAGTATCTGAATAGTAATCCAGGTGATTTTTAAAGTTTTGATTCAAAAAAATTAAATGGATAATTGCGATGATGACCTTCCGCACAGTATTTTGGAGGCTGCTGCTGAGGCCAACCTAGAACTCCTTCCTGCGATTTCCAAACAAAGGTATGAAAGGCAGTATGATCATTTTGTTCAGTGGGCTCGTCAAAAGGGAACCAACAATCTAAAAAAAGAGGAAGTTTTACTGGCTTATTTTTTAGAACTAAGTAAAGTTATAAGACCCAATACTCTTTGGTCCCGATTCTCAATGATAAAGGCTGTTATGAAACTAAGAGAAAATTTCGATATTGGCAACTTCTACAAATTAATTACATTTTTAAAAAAACAATCTGTAGGCTTTTCCCCAAAAAAGCCAAGGTTTTCAATAAAGAAGATATTGCGAAATTTATGGTCGAAGCTCCAGATGATGTTTATTTATTAATTAAAGTGGCCACTATCTTCGGTTTAGCAGGAGCTTGCAGAAGAGTAGAACTCACAAATATAACCTTAGAAAACATCGAGGTTAAAGAAAACTACATAACAATAAAAATAACTGATTCGAAAAATCACACATCCAGAGCTTTTGTAATCTCGGAAGAAGTAAACAACGGTAGATATTTTAAGCTTATTAAAAAATATGCATCATTGAGACCTTTAAACACACCTCATCGTCGTTTTTTTGTACAATTTAAACAAGGCAAATGCACTAATCAATGTGTAGGAATCAACTCATTTGGAAAAATGCCTTCTGAAATTGCGGCCTACCTAAAGCTTCCGGATCCTCAGTGCTATACAGGTCATAGCTTCAGACGCTCTTCTGCGACATTTTTGGCTGATTCTGGAGAAGAAATTACAAATATTAAGAGACTGGGCGGCTGGAAATCTACCACCGTTGCGGAGGGATACGTAGAAGATTCCGAAATAAAGAAAAAGAACCTATGCAACAAAATTTTAACACTAAATGAACCACAACCAGAAGCGCAGGAAGCGTGCCAATTAAACATGACTCCAGCTATATCCTTCAGTGAAAGCAGTAGACCAACTGTGGAGCAACAACTTAATTCGGCAATTAGCCTACAAAAAGCTATAAATTGTACTTTTAATATTAATATTAATAATAAATAATTTCAAATTTTGTTACGTTGTTAGAAGTTAAAATAAAATTTAAAAAATGTATAAAGTATCTTTTTTATGCTTGTAGAAAAAATATTGATCCTAACTCTTGCGGAAATTAACTTTCCCGCACTTAACTGCTTGCCCGAACTCCGCTTCGCGTCGTTCGGGCATCGGCAGTTCGCGTGCGGGAAAGTATAACTTTCCGCACTTGTTAGGATAATAACTATTCTATTATTAAAAATGAAGTCGGAATTATTACATTCATTAATGGTCGTAAGGAAAATATTATTCTTTAACTGTGATAAAATTCTGTTTACATCTAAAAAAAGATTAACCGACTGATATCATATTAAACTTCCATTTAAAAAACGTTTATTTTCTTTGATGGTAAAGTTAAATTTAAAAGAGTTTAAAAGGGGATTAACACAATATTTTACCAAGAATATAAGACAAGATTGCATGGACGAGAAGTAAGCTCAAAAGCTTGATCTTCTCATCCATCCAATCCGTATCTCGTATACATTTACAAAGTTTAAAGTAAGTGGATCACACTTTCCGATTTATCTCGGAATGATATTCTTGGTAGACACAGCGACATACTCTCACAGGATTTAGAAATTCTTTCAGTGCACTTTAAGCTTTTTCTCACAACGCTTCTTTATCATATTTTGCTCTCGGTTTGATTTGTAAATAAGTTTAAAAAACAATCAGTTCATTGATTCGTATCTTTATTTATTTAACTAATCTGAGGGTCGATAGGGAGAAAATCCAAAAGTGGGAATTCATTAATCACGATACGGGGGTTTACTTTTTTATATTAGCAGTGTTGAGAAAAAAGAAACGAGAATGGTATTGGAAAAAAAGAATAATTTGTCTTTCACGTGTTCGCTATCATTTGCCGTTTATTCCTGTGATTCAGTCAGGAAAACAAGGCTCAATTATATGATTTTTAAACAGAAATAAAAGATTTTATGCATCTAGATTATTTAGATACTTTTATTTATGTTAATATATTATAGAAATAATTATTGATATTAATATAAGAACAGATTTGCAGATTTATATATATATATATATATATATATATATATATATATATATATATATAACAAAATGTTAAAGATGATACATAACGTATCTAGTGCCATACTGTCAAAAGTAATAATTTCAGTTTTAAACTGAAACGGTGTCGGTTAGAAATTTCTAACACTTTAAAAGACACCTTGGATGCTGAGATATAAATAGATATAAATATTATTCAACCTATATCAGGGCAAAACCAAACTACAAACACGTGTTTCGCACTCATTTTGAGCTCATCAGTGTAGTACAGGCTATGTCTCTCAAGTCACTAATACAAGATGCAAAGCGACCACTGAAGTACCATTTTTGGAGTGAAGATGGAGCCACTTGCAACTGTTTATCAGTTTCGCAATTTGACATCTATAGATATCGTTCAATTTATAGCAGGGATGTCTCTTTGAAAGATTGTTATTAACAGTTGATTTTTAAAAACACTGACTAGATTAAATAATGTTTCTAGAAAATTCTAGAAACTTCTAAACACACTGACTAGATTAAATAATGTTTCCAGAAAGTTCCAGAATGTTTATTTGTAGTATATAAGGGGATGTATGGGCAGTTAACGGCAGTTCAAGTTCAAATATTTACAAGAGTTCATTATATTGTCAAGTAGTTTAGACGTTATCCAGCAGAGTTCTGTGTATCTTAACAATTTTGTAAATAAATTGTGTAAAAGTCCCCATAAGTGTTTCAGTATTTTTACTATTTTGCAACAAGAAAATTTGTATCTTATCTCTTGTTTTATTAGCTAGGAATTCGTGTATGTGTTGGATCAATGAACATTTACTGTTATCTAATATATCAGAATTGTAACAACACATTTACATCTATAAAGGATAAAAAATTTAGTGTTTTTTCTAACCTGATTATTCTGTGGCAAAAAACACTGTTGTCAGTCTTCAATGGTAGGGAGAGAATGTCTTCTTCCTTTTCGGCATAATCCAGCAACATTATTTATTCTGCTGCTATCTTGAAAGCGAATTATTTTTCTAAATTAAAACCAAGAACCCGTTGGTTAAGAAGATTTTTAATTAATGCTAAACTTTTATTCTTCTTTAAAGGATGACTAATATTCCGATAATATTAGTTAACATAAACTATGAAGATTTAAAATCTGTGCAAAAATGATTCTTAATAGTCCAAATATGCGAAAACTTATTTCTATTTCTAATTAAAAAACTAACTGTATATACTTTAATCATATATGAAATCTGTAATACATCCAAAACGAAATTTTAAAAATCCCAAAAATGTTTTTATGATTAATAGTAATACTTATACATATTAAAGAGCCAGCTAGAAACTATAAATAAAATTAATAAAAACATTCTTTTCTACGGGAAATAACATCTCGCATTACATCCTGTCGATTTCTTTTAAATGATATCGTTTAGTTATGTAATAAAAAGTGTGTAAAGTAGCTGACCTTTAGTGTAAGAGGTCACTTTCACTTCCCATTCATTGCAAGATCACATTTTCTTAATTTCTTACAACTTATCTAGTTCTGTATACTATTTCTATTATATTAAGTGTATGTATAACGTTAGAAATTTTTTATGTGAACACGAAATAATTAAACCGTTATTTCATAGTTATTAACATTTTTTTTTTTAATAAATACTTTCTCGCTGCATTTAATTTGTTAATATGTGTAATTTATGAGCATTAATTGTTTCTTAGATTATTTATACTTACCGGAATCTATAAAGTATTTTTTTTATTATTTAATGAATGTTAAATAATATGTATGTAGTCACATGCAGCTGCCTATAAAATTGGTTCGTGTTGGAAATTTACAAACAATAAAATAAATAGTCTGTGCTATAAAGTCAAATTCACTGGAAGTCACCCTAATTCCACATTTTTGATCCATTAAATGTTATACAGATCATACCTTTTATACTACATCAGAGAATTAATGCAGGTAACAGTCTTGCCTTTTGTTTTCTTAAGGGATTAACAGTGTTATAAGAAAATGTTTCTAATCGAGAAATGCAACTCTTTTTCTAGAAATTGACTTTCATGCAACTATTTTCAAACAATTTACCAAATGGTTCATCTATTCATCCCAAATAAAAAAAAGGATCAACAGTTGCGTCGTATGGTTTAAATGTAGAATAAAGTGTACCATAATTTTGAGCTTTGAAAGGCACTCCAACAGCAGCAATGAAAAGTTTATTAGGCATTTCTCCTCTGCACATTATTTCAAATGGTAAGGCAAGGTTGCAAAAAAACAGTGCAGCATTTCTGTTAGATCAGGATACAGCAGAAAATTGGAGAAGATTAAATTAGACCACACAGTTCCCAAATACCTTCCTAAAAAAATTATATGTTAAAGAGTGTAATGGAAATATAGGAACATTCGAATTAAACTTCAGGGTTACACTTCGTTAACAGATGGGTCCTAAACTAAGACAATTTTGAAGCAGTAACTTATACGGTATTAATGAAAATGTAGTAAAAAAGAATCTGCAATAAATTTTTCGTTAAAAATGAAGTAAAGTGTGACAATTCATAATGTTGACAGTAGCATTTGGTGAATCTACTATGAGAAACCAGGAGTGTATGAATGATATAAACGCTTCAAAGAAAGCTAAGAAGGCATTGATGACGATAACCGCTATGGACGCGCGGACAACTGATGAAAACGTCGAATTAGTATCAACTGGTTCATGTTATGTGATGTTTTGGGCATGAAACGTGTGGCATCGAAGATTGTTCAATAATTGCTGTTTAACCACCAAGGACGATCCAGATTTCTTCAAAATGATCATGACTGGTGACAAAATATGGCTATATGGCTATGACGTCGAAACCAAAGCCCAATCATCCTAATCGAAACGGCCAAAGGAGTCATAATAGAAACGGCCAAAGGAGCCATAATAGAAACGGCCAAAGGAGCCAAAAAGCAACACGATTTAAACGCAAGAATTTGTTGAGAAACTAGACATGGAATTTGCACCATAATAATGCATCGGCACATTCATCACTGCTTGTTCGTGAGTTTTTGGCCAAAACAACACTACCGTATTCTTCGGACTTGGCCGGCTGCGAATTTTTCCTATTGCCGAAACTTAAAAGTACGATAAAAGGACAACGTTTTGCCACAATTGAAGAGATAAAGGCGGCACCGAAGAAAGAAAAATTAAGTTCCAGAAGTGCTTTGAAGATTGGAAGAAGCGCTGGCACAAGTGTGTTACATCTAAGGGGGATTACTTTGAAGGGAACAAAATAAACATTATTGAATAAATAAAGGTTTTACGAGTTATTCTGACATACCTCGTATTGTATTAACCGTGCCACCTTACGGTGCTTGAATACGTAAGAATTACTTGTGTAAATATATGAAATATCAACTGCGCCATCATACGGTGACGTCTTGTAACTTAATTAAGTAAAAATTTCTTGTTAAAATATATAACATATTAAGTGCGCTACCTTATACAGTGTCGTAATAGTATTTAATTTAGTAATTATTTTAATATTTTTTTTTGCAATTTATCATTAAACTTTAGTCTCTTGTTTTTCTATTTATTTACAAATTGAATTTAAACTTTTTCCTCAGTAATAATATCTCTATAACAACAAAAAAATACAAACGAAAACTTATGTATACAAAATCACAACTAAAACTAGCAACCGATTTTCTAAGCGGCGAAACATATTCCCAGAAATCTATTGAAAGATATACGATTACGATATTAAACAGACTACAATATTGCAATGAACTGTCTAATACTTGCGCGCCCAACGCCAAAAGATGAACATGTGAGGCTTTTTTAAATATGTTGCCATTTTAGAAATAATAAATAAGAACAATCGCTTACCCCACAGTAGGTACACAAAGGTAACAATTACAAAACAAAAAAAAAATATTATTAGGTACTTGCAACAATGCCCATTGATTATTAATGGGAAAATATTTTTCTGCAATTAACTATCTGTTTTTAAATTAAAAAAGAAAACAAAAGACTGGTTAATTAAATGTTAACAGTTTTTAAAAACTATAAATCAAAATACATTATTAATATCTAGAAACTTTATTTTTACAATTTTTGTAAAAATCCTAACTTTTTAGAGTTTCGAAATTTTTGTGTTAAACAACCAAACATATTGAAATATTGAAATATTCTGTGAAAATTAATAGTTACACGGTAGAATACCTAGATATAAGTTAATTATTGCCATTAAAAGTATGTAATTAAAATCTGAAAGAAGCGCAAGGTTAAGATGAGGAAAAGTAAACAGATGGGACAGTTAAATGTTGTTAGAAAGTGTGAAATTAAAAAATTAAAAATTGTAATTCACAGTTGGTTGCATCTAAACTATAAGGTTAATAAATTAGATAACATACAAATATTTTTTTTTATTATCGCATTTTATCTATAGTAATGTATATGAGATTTATATTTATTATTAAATTAATTATTTGACATACCTCTCATAATCATTCAACATTTGGAAATTAGACAAACAAAAAATAAAATTCAAAAGAAATTGAAAATATGTCATATTCAGCAAGAATTGTAACTGCGATCTCTATTTATAGCCGATAGCGCCTTTAGACATTTGGCCACGTATGCCTAGCTGTTGGTCGGCATTTCTGATCATATCTTCAATTCCATTTTTCCTTAAACACACTAAATATATTTAGAAATAAATACAAAAAAAAAACACATAATGTTTGTATTTTTACATTTCGGCATTTCAAGGAAGAATTGGAATCAGTTTACACCTTAGTAACCTAGACAGCAAAGCGTATATTGTTTTTCTTAAAACATAAAACTCAGTACCACTTTTTGTGCTCTGTTTTTTTTTTGGTTGGGGGATCAGAATCAGAATGATAGACTTTTACTTAGAGTTTATACTTCTACAGATAGCATACACTCATGTAAATGGCTACTGCTTCCTTCCAGTCAATTACGTGAGTGTACAAGCGAGATAGCTGTTATTTTTTTGTACTCTCTCTTTTTAAGGTATGTCATGATTTACGTATATCGTACACTCTAGAGATTGTTACTAACATATGTTGTTTGCTAATTTCTAATTTCGAAAGTCCCATGAGATATATCAAATAAATATTTTACAAAAAATCTATGTTTCCTGTTCCCTTACCGAATTTAATCCTAAAACAGCGTACAAAAAAGTGACTTAAGGTTTATTGACTTAATTATCGATTGGCAGTGTTGTATTAATAGCAGGCTAAGCAGGATACGAAAGAATATTTAAGGTTAAAGACATTTCTCGACTACATACCTAAACACTTATCCGAGTTAAAAAAAAAAACAGCAATAGGTATATAAGTATACAACATAAGTTTTCAGTTTTGACTTGGAGCTAATTCTAGACCTGCCTTTCTTGCATTTACATATAAAAAGGATTGCTTTGGCAAGTGTCTATAAGTTTGGAAGAACTAAGTCTTTAAAACCCGGTGATCTTACAGGGCATTCTAAAGGTCGGAGCAACTCAATCCATGTCTCCAAAATGGGTTTACAAACTTATACTTAATGTTAGTAAAAAAAAAGTGTTGGTAAGTTAACACAAAACAAAATCATTCAACTAACGACATTAACTAATTGATTTAAAACACCTGTAGGAGTATAAGTATAGAAATTGTAGGTCCTAGGGTGCTAAATAGCCCTGGCAAACACTCCTAAAACAACAGAAAGAGTGTAGCTATCTAAGATTCTCAAAAGCTCTGGGAAACACTCCTATAATCTTTCAGGTGGAACCATTAGCAATAGACTTCTGAGCTCAAAAGTGAATTAAAAAATGCTTTATGCTAAAATATTAATTGCTTTCAGTAGCTAAGCTGTTTTAAAGGATCTAGAATCTACCACGTTCGATTTCAAAACAGCCTGAAACTACAAACCGTCTTAAAAGCAACTGGCTAAACACAACAAAGTATTTTTGCTGCGGATACCAGAAAATAAAGGGATTGTTCGAAACCAAATTGAAAATAGTCTTGCAAATGAAGACGCTAGTAGTTTTTTTATCGAAGCTGAATCTTTCTGTGGCATCTGTAAATGCCGCATTTTTTTTTTAAGAGGGCCAGGCTTAGAGGTAGTCCATGGGATTGCATCGCAGCTAGTACAGCTTATTGTGCACCCTCATTCACAGGTCCTCATTCTTCGTCAAATCCCAGGTTCTTAATGAACCAAGAGATTCTTTTGACTATGGTTGCCCGTTCTTCCCTTTGATCTCCAGTCGGTAGGCCAAGGGATCTCACACGCAGACCTTGCAGGGCTGGGCACATGAATATCACGTGGAAGGCTGTTTCCTCCTCCTCACCGCATTTTCTACATAGGAGGTTTTCAACTTGAACTCCCATCTTATGTAGGTGTCTGCGAAATACCCAGTGGCCGCTGATGAAGCCAACCACTTTCCGCAGGGTCTTCCTCCTCAGCCCAAGGGCATCTGCCGCTATAGCACCAGTAGGTGTCTGCAGCATTCTCTTTGACTGTATTTTACCTTCTGTTCTTTCCCAGCTCTTTCGATGTTCTATGCCCATCGACTGGCGAACAGCTCTTCGTGCTGTGTTGTAAGCAATACCACACGTTGGCTCTGGGCCAATGCCGCATTATTTTAAAGGTATTGGGTATACGAAAACACTTGAGGCCAAACCTGAATTTGGAGTAATCGAAGGACTTTCAGAAAAAACTGTCCATTGAGGTACCATCTTTGTAAAATGAGCAAAGCTAACAGTGAATAGTGGAATATGCAAATTCTGTGAGAATACAGATAAAACCCTCAAAGTAATTGTTCACCAACGACAAAAACAAATAGGTACTTAGGACAGATTTTCTTAGAACCTGATCAGTCTACAAACGTACCTCCTAAACGGATAATAGATCTTTTAGGTTGCAGTCTAGTAAGGTCACTTGAGCCAATCGATCTTACCTAGAATCTAAATTTTAATCTACAATCTGCTCCATCTTATAAATAGAAACCACATAACTGAGCTTTTCTAAGCTTATTTATCCAAAAATTATTTCTTGTGTATTCACTAAATAGAAAACTGTAAAAATGTGAAAAAACTAATAAGGACGATAGACAACAAATCTTACCTAAAGTTACAATTTCATTTAAAACAAAATGTTATTATATAAATAATTATTTTTTGTGAACAAATAATATTAATTTGTTTGTGAATTACAGGGGTGGCCTATTGCCGGCAAAATAAAATAGCCTGCTGGCAGTGGTTAATCCGCCACTGTCGATTTGATGAATGATTTTTTTCTTATTAACGTCATATGTATGTATTTTTCAATTTATCTTTAATCGTTTTGTTTATGTCTGTTTAATTATCAAATAATATTTATATTTTACCAAAAAAGGTGATTTAACCAGTTATATTTTGTAATAAATCTTTTCTCCGCCTCTATGACGGGAGCTAATTCAGCTTTAATATTTAACTACTTCCTATACACCAACCACTACAATAAAATTAATCTTTCTTAGATGAAACGATCAAAAAGTGATTTGTATCAATATCCAACAGTGGCAAGCTGTAATTCGTTTTATATATTACCCAGTTATTATATTCGATTCGCATAATTCGAAATATTCAATACAGATACGATCCGATCCAACAGGAAGAAATAATTAATTCGGTGCTACAATCTGAAATGCGGATTTATTACTGGCTGAATATGCATAACGGTAAAGATATCGATTTATTAGCCTAAGAAAGCGATTTTCGAATTCAATAAATTAAATAAAAGGAAATTTAAGTGTCTTAAGGTATATTAAATCTTTGTATAATATTTAAGACAAAAAGAAATACTTAACCGAACTGCGATGATTAAGAAATTTCTTTCCAACAATAGTTATTTGTGACACAAGGACGGAAAATGCCATTTTGCAAGAGCGAGTAAAGTTGTGTAGCCGAGGGGCGTAGCACCGAGGCGAAACAATACGAGCACTTGCAAAACATTTTGCGGACGTGTAACACACACTATTTTTTGGTCCGACCAATTTTTAATATTTTCTAAAGTTCAAAAACTGTTTACTTTGTGACATACAAGATTAGGTGTATATTGACATTATTGACATCTATTGCACGGTTAAAAGAATTAGTAATAAGAACTGATTTTCTGATAATCGATTTTACGATCTTTAATTTTTATACATACGAATACTGTGCTAATAAGCAGCACAGTAAAAATTGTTATATTGATAATATTAATATCTAATAATTTTATATAAAAATAGCAGAGACAATGAACTATTATAGTTCAATGAGCAATAATATAATCGAGATATGTATTTTCATAATCGAATGATAAGTAGTTGTAAATTGACATAAATGTCAAATTTAAAATAAAAGTTTTAAGAGAAATTAAATGTAAGTTAGAATTAGAATCCTGCTTACCTTTAGAAAAAGTTATTAGTTTAGTATATTATACGCTATTTTTAAATAAATTTAATTAAAATTTGTAGTATTCATTATGTATTTTTGATGACTCATCGCGCCATCTCTTTAGATAATCTAAAAGCTACTTTGCCGGCCTAGGCCGGAAAATGTCATTTTCCGGACGATTTTGAAGTAATTAATAGTATTGTTTCTGGACGGAGGACCAAAAAAGCAATTACGTTGCATTTGGTAAGTTATAAGTATTCCAATTTTTTATTAAATAAAGGCAAGTATATAATACGAATACATATTTTATAAATAATCTTGATGTTGGTGAAATAAATTAACTATTCCTTAAGCTGTTCGGTGTGCATTTGCAATAGAACTAAATAATTCTTCGAATCTGATGAAATTACATTTGACAATAAAAATAACTTAAATTTGATAAGTTAGTTTGGGTAAGCTACGTTATACTAGCAATTAGGTTACATTTGACCCTTTCTGTAATATCTCGACAGTGATAGGGAACTCCCTTACTCAGACCATACACGGAATAGGGGTGTCTCAGCTAATTTCATCGTGTTTAATTTAAGTCATTTAATATTATGGAGAGCAGAGGTGAAGAGCACTATCTGATATGAGAATTTAGCAGAAAAAGTGTCCAGCAAATTACAGTTAAAAATTCTACCGCAATGGCGCTATTATCAAATGAGTGTTTGCACGTAAAGTATACAGAGTTTGAATAATTACGTAAATATAACCTAAAAAGTTACTGTGAGGTAATATTGACAATCAAATCAAAATCAAAATTGTTTTATTCTGTCCACGTCTCCTTATTCTTAAATTTTTAGCACTTCATTTAAAAATTACCCTCGTGCACCAGTAGCGCCACCTTAATTGGATCCCTTCAGATGGAAAATTTGCAGCATGTTTTTTATGACTAAACACAATAAGAAATTGAACAAAACAAAAATCAACATCATTATAACAAGAAGTAATAAAAAATTGCCACGTAACAAGCATCTGCTTAACACGTTGACTGCCATAATGATAATATTTTTGCTTTCTCCCAGGCCAGTTTATTTTTTTCGTTTAAAACGCATAAAAATGCAATAGAAAAACAACGCAATTTTTAAATATAGCAAATTTTTATTCTAAACATGATTTTGAAATGCGAGGCAAGTGTGCATCGCGCGGCCTAAGAAATAAAATTGTCAAGTTTGGGCCATGCGATGCACACGTTATAAATGTATGCAATGCGACAAATTTTATTGTACATCTTGCTTTACTTCTGTTCATATGTGCACATTATAAATACTGCAAAAAACCCATTTTTTACATTTTATTTTTTATTTTAATGTCGAAATTTAAATTTTATGTTTGCGAATATAAGTATATCTATTTAATTTTCAAGTTTGTTCTGTTCTAAAAATAAAATGATATTTTGTTGTCTTAATTCATTGATATTTTAGTTACCTACCTCACAAATACAAATACAACAGTAATAAGAATAAAATACATCAAAAAAATATAATGTTATGCTATTGAGACATTGAACCCTTTATCAAATCGTATATATTCAGGCCTGGCCCGGGCCAACTGAGTTAATTTGTTCATTGGGCCATGTACTTTTATTTCTCATAGCATTTCTACTTAAACGCGAAGCAATTCTGTGCAGCGAGGCTTTGAGTACAACATTACCTGCGAGGCATGTGTGTGCGGCGCGGCCTGTTAAGTTAAATTCGTGCGAGGCACACTTGCCTCACCTGGCATTCAACGTGTTAAGAGCGCATTAAAAAACACCTTATGTAGCAAAATACACTCCTGGACAAAATTAACGCACCAACAGAAAATTTTTAGATTTTTATGTCATAAATATTTTTTATACGTGCAGAGAGTATGAATAGTAAGCTTTGAACCTTTTTTGACAATTTTGTAAACAAACTGAGTTTGTTTGGTAATTTTAAATTGACGTCTTTAAGTTATTGGAAACTTTAATCATTTAGTAATACAAAATTTGTTAGCAACCGAGATTAATTTGTTGCTTTTTTTTGCTGGTTATTGTGTAAATTGTTGTTTGGCGAGTTTTGTTCATTAATTTACCATAGTTTAAAGTCTGCAAATGAATCGTCCAAGGAATTTAACAGAACATGAGACAGTACGTGTATTAACATTACATGATGAGGGATATTCTCAACGTCATATTGCCAATTGGCTGGGAGTAAACCATTCTACAATAAGTAGAGTAATTTAACGTTTCAACAAAACTGGAACTTATCGTCGAAGGCCAGGACAAGGGCGAAATCGCTCCACTAGTGCAAGAGATGATCGTTTTCTTAGGCAATCTGCTTTAAGAGTTAGGTCAGTCACCAGTTCTTTGTTAAGAAATGATCTCGAAGCTACTCGAAATGTTGCAATTTCTGCTCGAACAGTCAGAAGGAGGTTAAAAGAAGCTGGATTGGACAGCAGAAGACCAGCAACTGCACGACTTCTTACCAGAGAGAACAGGGTTGCAAGGTTGCGTTTTGCCAGAGATCATCGTAATTGGTCTGTAGATGATTGGAAACGTGGTTTATTTACAGATGAAACTAGGGTGAGCCTAAAATACCCCGATGGGCGCGAACGAGTCTGGCGGAGACCAGGAGAGAGATTTGCGCAATGCAATATCATTCCAAGGAGTCCATTTGGTGGTGGCTCTAAAATGTTTTGGGTGGTATTTGTTATGAGGCTAGCACAGAGTTAGTTCGACCCAGATCTATGAACGCAAATTTTTATCTCGAGAACATTGTGGTTGAACATGTAATGCCCTTTGGTCCTTTTCTGGAAGATGATTTTTTGTTTATGCAACACAATGCTCGACCTCACGTGGTTAGAGAAGTACTGGATTACCTCAATAACATTCCGAGACCCTTTATTGAGTAGCCACCAAAAAGTCCGGACATGAATCCCATAGAACATGTCTGGGACATGCTTAAAAGAAGGGTTAGAGCCTATGTACCTCCACCTGCCAACTTGAGAGAACTTGAAAATGCAGTTCTTGCAGAGTAGGAAAACATTCCACAGGATGCCATTCAAAATTTAATAAGAAGCATGCCTAGGCGTATGAATGCGGTAAGTAGAAGTAGAGGAGGCAACACACGTTATTAACTTTTCTATACTAGCGTCCTTTGAACTGTGTTGTCACTAAATGGTTATTAATTTTTTCGTTGACTTAAAAATGGATTGTTCACTTTGTTGAAATTTAATTCCAATAATGCCATTTGCCTGTAATATTGTTCTGAATTGTTAAATTACGCAAAATGTAGGTAGCTTTCTATTTCGATTACATCAATTTATTTTTGAAAATAAAATTTTTGTGTGAATTTATTGTATTGGTGCGTTTATTTTGTCCAGGACTGTATTTATTACCTTCGATATTCACGTTTAAATCCAAAGGAAACTGCAAACAGTCTCCTATTTAACTGGATAAACACAACAATCAACAAAGTAACTTTGCTGTGGGCACCAGGTCATAAACAGATTTTCGGAAACGAAATTGCTGATATTCGCACAAAAAAATAAACTAGTACATACTTCTTTTATTGGACCTGGACCTTTCTATGACATCTTAAAATGCCGCATTATGGATAAAGTTCGTAATTAAGAACAAACAGTACTGACCAAAAACAAACAAAAAGGTTAATACAGCTTTTATTGCGCTACTATAAATTACTCCTAAAGCTTTAGAAACTCCGAGTAATCGCAGAAATTCACACAGATAATATCCTTTAAAATGTTATCTCTGTAAAAAAGGAAAAAGTGGACAGTGGAATATGCAGATTCGTGAGTATGGGATGGAAACGGCTGAACATAGTTAAAGTGTTAAAAAAAGAAAAAATTCACAATTCAGAAAATATTTTTGAGGTTCTTGACCACAAATATCGCATCGGCGATCCTGTGCAAGTTACCTGGTGCTGGGTATGACGTCTTCTCCTAGAGTTTTATAAAAAAATCGTTATATCTTGTTCACTAAGAGGGTTTGAAGTAGCTGAACATAAATATCGCATCGGCGATCCTGTACGAGGTACCTGGTGCCCGGTATAAAATTGAACAGTAATCTTAACAGTAAGATTTGCCAGTAATTATTTGTTTACATTATATAAAATTATTTTTTTTAACGTTTTTTCTATTTATTATGTTCATTTGATTCTTTCCCTATCTCGCTGTTATAGTTCGTCGTATCTTCTATAAAACTATACAAAAAATTCGATTTTTTTTTTACATTTTGTATTATAAAAAAAATGTCAGAACACCGAGCATGCGACAATGTGACATTTATTTTCCGTAACCTTGAAAATGCCGAAATAACAAGTTTAAACAAATTTCCATAAAACTTCTGGAGCAGACGTACCGCAAGTTACCAAGTACCTCGTACAGGATTGTCGATGTGATATTTGTATTTAACGACACTAACAGCATAGAACAGCATAGAACACTGTATAAGTATTCCAATTAAAAGAATTGCCTATAATATGAACCAATTTAAAAATACTAATTAATTAAGTTTTGTAAATAACGATGTGTGTATGAATAAATTAAAATAAGATATTTGTTTTTCAATATAAAAGACCAATATAAATATCTTGAATCGTTAATAAAGATAAACCATTACTGCGTATTAATTACCAATTAGTATTCGTATTTCTTTTTAAATGTAAATTATTATAGTCGTTTGTGAAATGAAGGTAATCTAAGTAAATACAATTATTTATCTTTCTTTTGTTTTGTGCCAATATAAATGAGACGCTATAGAATACAGTATTTAAAACAAATATTGAAGACAAAAGATATTTTAATAGGTTTTGAACGTTTGTTTTTATTAATTTATATTTTCTTATGAATACTTTATTATGATTTCAATTTTATATTCCGATACTGATCGTAAAAAAAATAACGCATTATTTATTTTCTGTACAGGAAAAAAACGATTTTAAAAATTTTACATTTAGATTAGGGATCATAATGGCTATATGAAAGAATTATAAAACCTTGATTTAAAAACAAAGAAAAAAATAAAGTTCATGGAGTATTTTCTCCTCGGGTCCTTTTTACAGCCAAGGTAATTAACAAAATCGGTCCAATTGGTCTCATACTGCCAAAAGAAACACACCAAGTGTTTTGGACCAGGTATCTGTGCTCGACTAAATTGATCTTTTTTGTGTAATAAATGTTTACGTCCAAACGATTACTGTGTCTCGCTTTCCTAGACTTGTCCAAATTTGAAGGAATTCTGGTAACCTCAGATAAAAACTGGACTCATCCATAAAAATGTATTGCGTTTTTCTTCTTTACCATGCTCTTACCCAAAGACAAATCGAGCTCTGCTATGTTCTTTAGATCGCAGTTCCATAGGACTAATTTTCTAAAAAATAAACTGTTTTCAATGGGTCTTCGACTTACAGTTCATCTGCTTGCATTTACATTTCTTATTTCGTTCAGGCAATTTGCCAACAAAACAAAATTAATTTCAATTTCTTAAATATGAAGAGACTAAATAGCATGATCTCGTTCCGATGTTAACCTTAAATCTTTTTAAGTTTCTTGAAAAAAATAACGATGTTAATGGTAAAGAAAATAAGTAGCACACCATTGTTTAATTCTACTCATATCATTAATCAGTTCTTAATAATGTAATAGTTGATTAGAAAAAAAATTGTTGTTAATATAGACCGAAATCCGACACTCTAGAATGGTAAAAGGATGGGGAGAAAGAAAAAAAAGTTAATTCCAAACCAATATTTAAAATAAATAATTTCAGTAATGAAATCAACGTTATCAGCAATTTTAAACATTTTTCCTGCATATTCTCGAATTAACCTTCTTTTATAATTTTAATCACATTAAAACACAGACAATTAGTTGTGAGACAAAATTTTAGAATTAAAGACATTTCAATGCGCAACTAATTGTTATTCTCTTATAAAATTCAATATATATTTATTTATTTATTTTATTAAACAGGATTTCCAGGATTTCGTTTGGTCTTAATTCGATGTTAAGCTAATAGCTCCGATTATAAGATTGTAAGACAGTTTTTCAGGCCTATTAAGAGCCATCCATTAGGTCCTGTAGCTCCTATACCTTAATCCTATTGGTGTTTTAGACCAATCAGTACAAAAAGTGAATTGAGTTTTTTTGGTATTTTAATCTTTAAATGTTGTTCATCATGCTTGTCATTAAAAAATTTAGAAATCTTTGATACAAGTGTAAAACAAAGGCTATCATGAAGTAGATTAGTATTTCAAACGACGATTTGCCCTGTACAAAACTTATCAGACACACTTAAAGAAGTTTTTTTTTGAAATGTGTAAAATTGTGCACAATTTCAAAAACTATCTCCAAACTCCTAAACGAGAAATACTGGAAATATTAATCAAAAATGTATACCCGTACGCAACTAACATATTTTCAAACCATTTTTTAGAAAATGAACATTTATAGGTAGTAGGTACATATTATATTATTAACCTTTATAACATTTGAAATCTACACAATTATAAAGAAATTTTAAATCTTGAATTAGATCTCGAGATAACGATTTACATGGTGTTAGTTTTAAAATCTAGCGAATAATTTAGAAAGGCTTTCACTGTTCAAATAAATCCGTCACGGCTAGTAAAAGGTATAAGAAGCTGGCGAACAACAACCATTTCATCAGTCTTTTTCAAGATCCTAAGCGAATAAAATTATGCAATCAGTCATTGTAAGTGAAAAGAATTTTAATTTTTTATTAGAATAATGAAGAAAGTGAAGTGATTTTTATTGCTTTTTAATTATGTTTAATTGCACTTCGTTTTAGTTGCCTTTTTAAGTTTTTACGGTTTGTTAGTTGAGTGAGTGTTTGTGGTTGTTCTTATATTTATTGTATTCTTTAATGCTTAATCAAATACTATGCTTGTTTTATATGTTCGTGAACAATATTTTATTTTCCAACTGTCAGCGAAATTAAACATATTTGATATATTAATTATATTTGAAAAAATGTGAAAATTTCGACTAAGAAATTAAAAAAAAACGTTAAAGAAGCTATTAATAAAAAAATATATTGTCCCAATTCATTAATTCAATGATTTTATTTCTTTTTTGTTAATAAATCTTTTGTTGCTTAATATTCTTTGTTTTGTTTGTATTCATATCCAGACGATTGTATCAAACTATAAAGTTTTTTAAATATTCTCAAATCTTTTGTTCGATAGATTCACACAATTTAAAAAACATAATTATTTTTTTTACCAAACACTTTACTTCTTTATCTTTTGTTTATTATTTACCAAATCTACATGTTTATTTATTTTAAGGTACCTATTTTTATACTGGCTTTAGCTGTGCTAAAGGTTCATGCAGGAGTTATAGGCAACCCTCAGCAAGAACAACAAGTTTCTCATGATCAGCAGCAACATCAATTACAACAATTACAGCAGCAACAACAACAGCAACAGTTGCAAGAGCAACAATATGATCAACAGAAACAAGAAAGTATAGATAATCATAACGAAGCAGAGTATGAAACTTCAAATGATCTTGGCAGTCATGAGGCTCAAGTTAATGAAAATCATGGATTTGAACAACCTAGTGGGGGAGAAGGTACAGTTGAATCTTATTTTAAGTCACTCAGACATTTATAAACTTCCTATTTGGTGCATCTCTTTAATCTGTAAATATTTTTTTTTTATTTGGTACTCCTATATTGTTTCTTAACCGATTATGAAAACAAACCTTCAAGTAAAATAAATCAAGATACAGTTCGTTGTTTTCTGCTATTTTTAAACTTTATTTAACCTATGCAATAACTTACTTACCATATTTTATGACTTTTAAAAAATATTAATGGTTCTTATTTGTTGCAATAGTATCCGACCATTAAAAATATACCATATGAGGATTTTTTGCAGTTGACAAATAGGAATAGATGATCTGTTCATCTACTAAAACTTTCACAAACTTGGTCCCTTCATTTCTATTGTGTCCAAAGCTTCTATTGCTTTACTTACTTACTTGATCCATAAACTCTGTTACCCATACAGGTATCGAGGTGCAGCTGATTATTTCTGTCGTTTGCAGAACTGGAACCAGATTGTTTCTTATTATTTTATTTCTTATTTTATCCCTTAGTGTTATGCCTTCTATTCGTCCAAGGACTTTTATTACATTTCAGATTTTAATCTCTCGGTTAAGATCCATGATAAAGGCACAATGACTAGGTGCTTTCGGCCAGCTGTGCCAATGGCGATAGGACTCCTGTGTGAGCGTTCGTTGTTTTTGTGTTTCTTGACACATGTTTCCCCAACATCCTTTGCTCCCAAGTACCCAACACTTTTGCTAGCCAAGTGCAATACTCTTCTTGGTTATGCCGCACTGATGACGGCTAATGAGCCAGAAACATGCATGTCTGCGGTTACCATTCTTACTTGTAACCATGATCCTTGTTGCGTTGCATTCCCGTTATCCTCTCTTTTTTTTATATTAATACGCGTTTTCTTGGCACTTTGCTTATATATATATATATATATATATATATATATATATATATATATATATATATATATATATATATATATATATATATATATATATAAAAAAAAGGGGAAAATTATTGGGCATGTACGCAAAAAGAATCAATAAGGCCACGAGTAGGAATGGTAACCGCAGACATGCATGTTTCTGGCTCATTAGCCGTCATCAGTGCGGCATAACCAAGTAGGGTATTGCACTTGGCTAGCAAAAGTGTTGGGTACTTGGGAGCAAAGGATGTTGGGGAAATATGTGTAAAGAAACATAAAAACACAAAAACAACGAAAGCTCACACAGGAGCCCTATCGCCATTTTGTGCTTTCGGCTAGCTGTGCCAATGGGTTTTCGGCTAGCAACCAGCGTCGCAACGTTGGCGAAACGGACTTATTGTGTTTGAGTCGTTCTAAGCCCAGGATATGAAATAAACAAAGTGCCAAGAAAATGCGTATTAACATAAACAAAAGGGAAAAATTATTGGGCATGTACGCAAAAAGAATCAATAAGTTGCTAGCCGAAAACCCATTGGCACAGCTAGCCGAAAGCACAAAATGGCGATAGGGCTCCTGTGTGAGCTTTCGTTGTTTTTGTGTTTTTATGTTTCTTTACACATATTTCTCCAACATCCTTTGCTCCCAAGTACCCAACACTTTTGCTAGCCAAGTGCAATACCCTACTTGGCTATGCCGCACTGATGACGGCTAATGAGCCAGAAACATGCATGTCTGCGGTTACCATTCCTACTCGTGGCCTTATTGATCCTTTTTGCGTACATGCCCAATAATTTTCCCCTTTTGTTTATATATATATATATATATATATATATATATATATATATATATATATATATATATATATAAATATATATAAATATTAATTTTACTGCTTCTATCAGTTCTTGGGGCATTTCTTTCTTTCCAGTAACTGTCATATTTTTCCTTTAAATGTACTATCAAAAGCCTGGGCTGAATCCATATTGATTATCATTGAGCTGTGCTTTAAGGTGTCCTCTCAATCTTTTTTCCAATATCCACTCGAAAATCTTACAAGCCTGGCTTAATAATGATATACCTCGATAGTTGTTGCACATCGTTACATCTCCTTTTTTCAGAATTGGTACTATTATGGTTATCTCCCAATCTTTCGGAATCTTTTTATTTTTTAATTCGCTGTTTATGAGTTTATGTAGAAGACGAGTCGAGTTCCCTTTTTTCCTAAGTTTTTTTTAAATTTCTGTATCTAAACCATCTTTACCTGGAATTTTCCCGTTTTTACTACCTTTAATCGCCGCCAACACTTCTTCATATTCAACATCTTTTTCCGATGGGTTTAATATTGTTTTTTCTTTATTTCTCTCTTGATCATCTAATCTAAGGTGCATTCATTTCCTTCTAACACAGTTTTAAAATGTTCGTGCGATACCCCCATTACGTCATCTTTGTTTGTCTCTAAATATTTATTTCTTATGTATCCAGTTGGTTGAATTTACTCTGTTCGTATACTTTTCAGCACTCTGTAGTACCTATAGTGTAGTCCAAACTGTTTGCAGCTTTTGGCTTTTGCCTCTTTTACTATGTGGTTTTATCTATTTTTCCGGTATTTGTATTGTGTAAGGGTTAAGCCATCTTAGCCATCACTGTTGTTCAAGCATTTTTTCCACACTTTTTTCTTTTTCTGTATTTCAATTTTATGTTTTCTGACCACCAAGCAGATCGTTTGTTATTTTTATATACCAGTACTGCATGTCTTTTTTGTCATGTATAGATAAATGTTTTTAAATATCATTCATAGTTTTTTAGTGTCACCTGTTTACAGACTTTGTATTTTCAATTCTATGCCTTTTTGAAATTTCTTTTTTAAATTTTCTTTTGTTACAAATGTTCTTTATTAATCAGTAATATTTCAGAAGTACTTTGATTTAATATCAAAAAATAGAAAACTACTTAAATTCTAATTTATTAAGAATATTTTTTACAAATACAAACCATCTACAAGTTCTTTATTATAGGTATCCTTTAGCTTTATACGGTCTTCAGAAACTTTTTATCTAAAAAATAAAAACCATAGTCTACACGCTCTGTTGTGCTTTTAATGCATATCTTGGATTTTTAAACTACTATTCCAGTGCATAAAGATGGCCCTCACAAACCACGTAAAAAAATGAAACTCCATGCTTTTATTTGACCATATTTGATCACCAGTTTGTTTTGTTTGATCGCTTTGATTCTACCACCGATTACACATTTTTTAAATAATAATAATTCATATATTTTTTATACAATTAATTCTTCAGAATTTGTTGGAAATGAGTTCCATTCTATAGAATTCCAAACATTTGATATTGAAAAACATATCCTGCTACATGCCTTTCAGATTCCTTTATAATCTGTAATATTTGAGGGTAAAAATTATTGAACCTATTTCTCCACTTCCCCGATAATGTTTTACCACACTTCAAAATTTTTCAGCTGGTTCAAATAAGGCGTTACGTTAATACTGCTCGTTTTTTGGCTTTACATATTTTAAATAAAATTAATTAGAATTGACTTTAGAATAAAAAATAAGAAAATAAAATTTTAAATTAAAAATGGTTACATCATAATTAATTGAACATCAAAAAATGTTTTTATTTATCATATAAAAAATTACGATTCTAGTTCTTTTTACACATGTTCTAAACTATAAGTAAATTAAATTGACATTTCTTGTTTTAAATTAAAAAAAAACGTAAGATTTCTTTTGTTTAAAATTGTTATTTAACAAGCTAATTTACTGGAATGAAACTCTAAACTTATATTGGTATATTTTTACTAATACAATGTATACAAAATTTAAGGTGACCAAGGCTGGCAAGGTTCAGGCCACATTAATGGAGCTGAACAAACTCATGGAAGCTACGAAAACCTTGGAAACCTTGGAAGTTTAATTTCCCATGGAATTAACCTCGGTGGATACGGAGATGGTCATCAACAACAGTTTGATACTCAACCTAAAGTAGAAATTCAACACGAACATATTCCGACACATACAATAGAAAAAACCAAAGAAGTTCCTGTGGAAGTAGTAAAAAAGATTGGAGTACCTGTACCACATGCCGTAGGGGTACCAACACCTCAAATTATTAAGGTTCCAGTACCACAACCTTATGCTGTACATGTTCCAGTACCACATCCAATTGCTGTTCCAATTTATAAGTTGGTACCACAAGAAATAGAACGAAGGGTACCAATTCAAGTTGAAAAATTGGTTCCTGTTTATGTGGAAAAACCAGTAAAAATTGAAATTGAAAAACATCATGTTGAATATATAGATAAACCCTATCCTGTTCATGTTCCTGTTTACAAACACATTTTGCATTCGAGTGGCCACAAAAAATGGTAGAGACTGATGAAGACTGATGAATAATTTAATTTTTTGTTGTTTATTATATGTATATGCCATTTTTTCATTTTCTATTGTTGTTGATTTTTTAAATATTATTTGTTATATTTTTATTTTTTTTAATAAAATATAAATAAAAAAAAAGATTTAATTAATTACTAAAACTTTATCTTATAGTTATTAAGCTACAAAAGAATTTGGTAGAGAGTTAACAATTTCTTATAGCAGTGATTTCATAGCTACTAGTAAATGCAATAATAGATTATTTTCTATTAAAACTTAAGTTATACAATAACGTTGTAAAAATGTTTATTAGTTGATTGTGTAGTCCTGATCAAGATTGAGTTTAAACAATATTTCTAGCTAGTGAAGCGATAAACAGGTGTAAACTAAGTTTTCCTATGTTCCTAACTAAAACTTTCTTGATGTAGCTGTGGGAACTACAAATTGTATTTCATGATTTTAAGTGTTTGGAGCGGGATTTCAGCTTATATTAGAGTTTTGCATATGATTACGTTAGAAATTATACAACGAACAGTTTTTTTTTTGCGAAGTTTAATAAATGATTGTGTAGTAAAAGCTCAACACACCTAAATCTTTCTATATATAATTCTTCTGTGTGTGTGTATATGACGACTGGACAGAGTTTGATGAAATTTTCCGAATGTGTTTAAATGGATTCAAGAATAGTTTAGATTTACAATTTGGTTCACTATAATATGTTTTTTCTATTAATTTTTTACTTATTTGTGTATTTATTGTTTAATTCAACGAATTCGTAATAGACGCCAGTGTAAGTTAATTGGCATAACTCTCTATCAACGTTTGACATCAAGGTTGGATAGATACCTTAGAGATAGCGCTGTGTTCTGATTTCTAGATTATTTATAGCTAAAAATCGACCGATTTGGGTAATTGTAATTTTGAAATATTTGTAAATGTTGACGAAAGATTTAAACGGTAAAAATAATAAATAATAATTAACAAAAAATAGAAAATACGACAATTTAACATTCACTACCAATTCTTAATTAATTAAGTACTATGACGCCAACGTGAGGTGGCGCAGTTAATATCCTATATATTTAAACAAGAAATTTTGATAATCATTTAGTTAATGAAACTTAAGTAACGAAGTAGCGACTAGTTTCGGCTCCACTGGCCCATTTTTAGGCTACCAATAAATAAGAGTTTCACAAAATGATTTACTTAATCGATAAGAGTACATACCTAAGAATCATTATAACTAATGTTAACTCAACCAAACATAGGCAGGTTAACTACTCTTACAGGCAGACACGGATGCCGTCGCACCAAGATTTGTCTTTGACAAACCCTACAAAATATTAACAAACAAGACAGCAGACCCCAACGTAGTGAACGCTCTGAGCGTATTCGGATGGATCAAAAACAAATCAAGGTGTGGGATGTGGAATATACTATAGATCCTTAAACCTAAAAATAAAATGGGCTATGGATGGCTTGTCAAGTGTGGTTCAGTCAGAACTCACAGGCATAACCATAGCTGCAAAAGAATTAATCAATGAGAACATCACAGGCAGGAATATAAATATATACACAGACTGCCGACAAGCACTACTGACCCTGAATAGACCACGTTTCACTTCAAGTTTAGTACTAGAATATCACCAATCTCTAACTGAGGCCAGCCAGAATAACGTGGTCACTCTCAGCTGTATCAAAAGACATGGGAACTCTAAAGGCAACCGCATTGCGAACAATTTAGCAAGGAGGGCTGCGGGCTACAAATATGTAAGCCCTCGCCCATCTACCAAGCTAACATTGTCTGCAGTCGTGGACCTTATCAAACAGCACTCTTACCAAAACTTTATACAGTGCTGGGATGAAACTACGAACTGTAGACTGGCCAGAGAGTTATTACCTCATCCTGGCGAGAAAACAGCAAAAAAATTTAAGGCATTGACCAGACAAAATCTCCGAACAGCTGTGGGAATCTTGACAGGTCACTGCCAATTGCGACAACATCTCTTTAGGATAAAATTAACAGAATCGCCGCTATGCAGAGGCTGCGTACAAGAATAGGAAACAGTAGAACACATAATGTATGACTGCTCTGCTTTTTCTGAAATCAGAAGATCCGTGTTGGGCGAGTACGGGCTTACACCAGCCGATGTCAGGGAGATCCCCCTCGGGAGCCTCATAACCTATTTTAAATTACTAGGCCTGGTGACAGCCTGAGGTGAGGATATCCCTACACACGGGAGGATGCACAATGGGTCATATGTGGCCTCAGTGCTAGCTGAGCACGAGCTCGCCCCTCCCCAAATTTCCAGATCCAGATCCATAGGCAGGTTAAATTAAAATTTTGGAGAACTCATTCAAAAATCAAACATGAGAGTTTTGAAGTGGGAAAGGGGTAATCAATTTAAGATTAAACAGACTAAAATGTGTTAAAATTCATATGGAAAGTGGTTTAAAAAAAAATATAAAAGAAAAGAAAGGAACATCATAAAGTTATAAAGTGGCTAATAGGGGTGCACTACAGGATTAAATTATATCGAAAGGTTATATTTACATGACTCTGTGAGCAACGAGCATGTAATTTATTGTTAGCCTAAAGATGGCTTACATGAGCCGAAACTACTTGCTATTTCGTTGCTTTACTTTTATTTATTCAATATTTCATTTGCAATCAAGTACCGAATGAATGGTGGCGCTGCTGATATCTAATATATTTAATAAAAAAATTACACAATACAACGAAAAAAATAGTAAAAACCTAGAAAAAATATTGTAAAAACGACAAAAAAAAACGAATGAAAACAAAAACAAAACACACAATTGTAAAAATGGAAAATGAGAAAAAGGCATAAGGCCGGGTCAGCTTGTATTTAATTATTTCTATAACTTCATAAATTTAAGATTGTTCCTGACAAGAAGAAGAAAGGATTCATTCGTATTTGTAAGGCAAACCTAAAACAAGATTGAAGAGAAACCGGAAAAATGTTACATTCAGCAGGACCCGAACTCGCGATCTCTACCTGCACCTATTTATCCACCATTAATGGTTAGTTAGCGTTTCATTTTATATACTAATGAAACACTTATGGGGGCTTTTTACACAATTTATTTACAAAATTGTTAAGATACACTGAACTCTGCTGGATAACGTCTAACTACTTGACAATACAATGAACTCTTGTGAATACTTGAACTTGAATTGACGTTAACTGCCCATGCATCCCCTTATATACAACTTTATTTAATCTAGTTAGTGTCTTTAGAAGTTTCTAGAATTTTCTAGAAACATTATTTAAAATGGTCAGTTGATTTTTAGAAACTTCTAAAAATCAACTGTCAATAACAATCTTTCAAATTAAGGTCCCTTCCTTTACGGTTATCCCGTTACACTGCCCCTTTCTTAGATTTATTCTTCCTGGAATGTTATTTCCTACATCGGAATCCCGCACACTTCCTGAGCCAGCCAAACCATCTTTTTGGAGTTGCTACTCATCTCCACTGTGGTTTCCCTGGTAAGGCGCCAAACGATCATGATGGACCACGTCGGGGGTTATAGAGCCAGACTACATCTCCAACTTGGTAACTCTTTTCCATTGTCCGTGTGTCATAGTAACTCTTCATCCGATCACTAGATAATTGTAGTTTTCCACGCACCAGGTTGTGTATATTCTCCATTCGATTCTGAAGGTCGGCGACATATTGTTCACGTGCCATTTCTTCACCAGGTTTACAACCAAACACCAAGTCACATGGTAGCCTTATTTCTCTACCGAACAGGACCTTCGCAGGCGTTTGGCCAGTTGATTCGTTGATGGCCGATCAAATTGCCATTAGAAATAGTGGAATATGTCGATCCCAATCCCTCTGACAATCTGACACCACTTTTGACAGATAGTTGGTTATAGTCCGGTTCATTCGTTCCACCATTCCATCAGACTGAGGGTGCATCGCTGTGGTTCCCGTTTTGTGGATGCCTAATCTTTGGCAAACTTCTTGAAACAGCTTGCTCTCAAAATTTCTTCCTTGGTCTGAATGTAATTCTAGTGGTACCCCAAATCGGCTTACGAATTCTTCAACCAATATATCTGCTAAAGTGGTGGCTTTTTGATTGGGAACTGCTTCAACCCATTTAGTGAAGTAGTCCATTACAACAAAGATGTAATTGTTTCCTACATCGGTCTGTGGAAGTGGCCCCAATACATCTACTGCGATTCTTTCAAAAGGACTTCCAACCAGGTATTGCTGCATTTCCGCCTTCGGTTTTCGGTGCGGACCGTTACTGGCAGCACATGTAGTGCATTTACGACACCAATCTTTAACATCATTAGTGCAATTTACCCAGTAAAATCTATCTCGGATCTTTTGCAGCGTTTTCGTGATACCCAGATGTCCTCCAGAACTATCATTATGCATCTGTTTTAAAATTTCCGGTACAGCATTTCTTGGGACCACTACTTGTTTCCTTGTTTCTGTGCCCTCGGAATTTTCTACATGTCTTTTAACGAGCCCTCCGTCCAAAATTAAAGAGTTCCATTGGGACCAGTATGCTTTTAAAGCAGGAGAGGATAAGGATATCTCCCTCCACAAAGGACGACGGTCCATTCTCTTCCACTCCTGAATCTTTCTCAGAACGGGATCGTTTTCTTGTTGCTCCTCCAGCATAGAGCTCTCGTCTTCTGGCACAACCTTAACTAAGGCAAGTTTTTCCTCGTTCTTCTCCATACGGGTACAATGGGGGCAATCAGGTCGACATGGTCTTCTGGAAAGTGCATCAGCATTACGATGTCTTGTTCCAGGTCTGTATTCGATTTCAACATCATATTCCTGCAGTTTTTCGAGCCATCTTGCTATCTGTCCTTCTGGGTTCCTAAAGCTAAGTAACCACTTTAAACTAGCATGGTCTGTTCTGATCAGGAATTTTTTGCCATACAGATATTTATAAAAGTGTTCGACGGATTTTACAACTGCTAACAGTTCCCTCCGAGTTACACAGTAGTTCTTTTCAGCTTTCGATAAAGTTTTGCTGAAGTAACCAACCACTCTTTCCTTACCGTCTTGTAGCTGTGACAAGACGGCTCCAATTCCCACATTGCTGGCATCGGTGTCCAGAATAAGGAAGTGGATAACAGGTGCTGACGTAAGCTGTGTCTTCAATATTTCAAACGCCTCTTGACATTCCTGATCCCAACAGAAGGACTTATCTTGTTTTGTCAAACGTGTCAAGGGTTTGGCGATGTCTCCAATATTCTTGACATATCGTCGGTAATAGGAACAAAGACCCAAGAAACTCCGGAGCTGATGTTTGTCGATAGGGATTGGCCATTCCTGAACGGCTTGTATCTTAGCGGGGTCAACAGCAACGCCATCCTTGCTTACGTTATGTCCTAAATAGTTGACCTGTCTCTGGAACAAGTGGCGTTTCTTAACATTCAATGTTAAATTAGCGTTCTGTAATCTTTTAAAAACTTCTTCCAGGTTAGATAAATGATCCTTAAAGGTCTTACCCATTATGATAATGTCGTCTAGATAAACTAGACAAGTTTTCATGACAAACCCCGCAGGATGTTCTCCATTAGTCGTTCAAACGTCGCAGGAGCATTACAGAGGCCAAATGGAAGGACCGTGAATTGCCATAACCCTGATCCACTGGTAAAGGCAGTCTTTTCTTTGTCTGCAGGATTCATTTTAACTTACCAGTATCCGCTTTTAAGGTCCAAGGTAGAAAACAGAGTAGAACCCGCCAAAGCGTCGAGGGCATTATCAATCCTTGGCAGAGGATAACTGTCCTTCTTAGTGACATCATTTAGCTTTCGATAGTCGACACAAAACCGCATGGATCCGTCTTTCTTTCTTACTAATACCACAGGAGAAGCCCACGGACTACTGGATGGTTCGACTATGCCATTTTGAATCATTTCTTTAAGGGCTCTGTCGGCTTCTTCCTTTTTAACTTGAGGCATCCTTCGGGGTACCTGTCGAATCGGACGTGCATCACCAGTGTCAATTCTATGTTGTACAACATCAGTTCTTCCCAGTTTACTTTTAGAACCAAATACAGGTTTATAACGGTAAAGTAGATCTCTTACCTGTTTCTTTTCTAATTTTGACAAAGAGGGATCTAGTTGTGTCAAGAATTGTTCAATTCCGTTGGTCTCATCTGTTTCCGTAACGTTTACCTTGTGAATTATGGCCGTTACTGGTTCTAAACTTCCCATTTACGTGTCCTTGAGAAGAACTGGATGATCGTTCAAGTTGATAACTCGGATGGGTACCTCTTTGGCGGATCTACCAAGAGTCTTACCCACAAGGAGTCCTTTTACCAATTCATGGTCATGGTTCTTCGGCTCTATCATGGCTGGGTCACCATCTGGCTCCAGTCCATCCAACCGCGCTGTGACGACACATTCGCAGCTCGCCGGAAGTTCGATATCATCGATAAGCTTAATCGAGACATTGTCAACTTGTTTTCGGTGCAGGAATATTTCTTCATTACCAGTACGAAGGATACGTCCGTAAAGATCCAAATGAAGACCACAGTGGAGCATAACATCCATGCCCAGAACAACATCTTCATCAACGTCAGCCACCAGCACCGAGTGAACCAGAGAGGTTGAACCAAACTGTAGCGTCACCTGTATCTCACCGTAGACTCTAGCAGAATCTCCGGTAGCGGTACGCAATTTCCAACTGGTAGGCCACATCTTCTTTCGCATAATGATGGATGGTCGAACGATAGTTTTCGTAGCTCCAGTGTCTACCAGCATGCTAAAGTTCTTTCCATCAATGAGGCCATCTACATATAAGCTGTCCATGTGATGTGTCAGAGTTGCCAATTTAATGGCGTGAGGGGCTTCGGGAATGTTTGGGGTCAATTTCGCCCTCCATGAGTCGACCCGTTCTAGTTTTCCTGCTGCCGGGGTACTTCAGCAGGAGATTTTTCTTTTTGGGGGCAAGTATTTCTTATATGGCCTAGTTCTCCGCAGTTCCAGCATCTCACCGGGCGCCTTCTTTTTGGAGATAACTTCATTAACCTCTCTACTACCGCTTCAACGTCGCTAACGGAATGAACAGCATGGTCGTAGTTACCGGTGACTTCCATTAGTCGAGCAACTCCACGTGAGGCCTCCGTCGCCGCCTCAAACTCCAGGGCAATGGTCAAGGCGTCCACAAGAGAGTTCGGCCGCGCCAACCGTACAGCGCGCTGCAACTCGACATCTCGAAGACCATCGGTGAAGGTTTGGACTGCTAGGCACTCCAGGAAATCCTCCGCTCTTTAACTGCATTCGGTACACCGGTTGTAGATGAGTTTGACCATAACGCATCTCTAGACGATTTACCAATAACTCGAATTTGTCAGCTTCATCCGGTGTCAATGATTGCAAGACGTCTAAAGCTTCGCCTCGCAGAGCTACGGTTAGGGACAATGCCTTCTCCTGGGATGACCATCCATTAGCTCTGGCCGCTGCGTCGAATTGCTTCAGGTAATTTGGCCAGGAAGTCTTCCCGTCAAAGGTTGGGGGTTTCATCGTAGTTCGTACTTGGGTCGCCTCTCCGTTTCCTCGTCGGTCGACGTCTACGTGGCAGGTCTCCATCCTATCTGCATCGCCGTCGCCATGGTGGATGGGCTGGTTTCGACGATAAGCTTCCTGTTCTTGTTGAAGCTTTCTTATTTCGGACTGCATTTGCTGGTTGATCTCGTCTCGCAAGTTGGCAACTTGCTGATTTTGCTCGTCTCGCATTTTGGTCACTTGCTGATCCAAGTTGTCCACTTGCTGATTCAAGTTGGCCACTTGCTGATTTTGCTCGTCACGAAGATGTGATATTTGCTGGGAGAACGAACTGGATAACTCATCTGATATGGTAGACATCCGTTGTGATAGCTCCTCTTGCTGGCTTCTCATCTGACTGGATAGCTCCTCTTGCTGGCTCGTCATTCGTCCTGATAGCTCCTTTTGCAGCTGGGAAAGTTGTTGAGTTTGTTCTTCTTGTTGGCTCGTTTTTCGTTGGGACAGCTGGGACATATCTTCGCGCTGGCTCTTCATCTGACTGGAAAGCTCCTCTTGTTGGCTCGTCATTCGTTGCGACAGCTGGGACATATCTTCGCGCTGGCTGCTTATCTGCCTGGACAACTGGGAGAGTTGTTGCGTCTGTTCCTCTTGCTGGCTCGTCATTCTTTGTGGTAGTTGGGAAAGTTGTTGAGTTAGTTCAGAATTTGCTTTTTGAACTGGGTCTTCGAACTGCACAGCGTCAGGGTCCAAATTATTATTTACATAGTATTCACGGAGCCTTCTCAACAATACGGATTTGCTTCCAGTACTTTCCAACTCTAATTCCTCGAGCCCTCTTCTGAGCTCAGCCACCAATAGTTCATTTATCTTTTTACACAATTTATTTACAAAATTGTTAAGATACACTGAACTCTGCTGGAAAACGTCTAACTGCTTGACAATACAATAAACTCTTGTGAATACTTGAACTTGAACTGACGTTAACTGCCCATGCATCCCCTTATATACAACTTTATTTAATTTAGTTAGTGTCTTTAGAAGTTTCTAGAATTTTCTATAAACATTATTTAAAATGGTCAGTTGATTTTTAGAAACTTCTAAAAATCAACTGTCAATAACAATCTTTCAAATTAAGGTCCCTTCCTTTACGGTTATCCCCTTACAATAATTTAACTGATATCGTACAGAAAACTTATAATTCCTTCTTAAGCATATAAATATGACTTTAATGACACAGAGATAAAAATTATAAATCAGCGCATAAAAAAATACTTGAGTTTTTTGTTGTTTAAATGTTGATTTAACAAATAATATTTCTCTCTCATTATCGTGATGTAGGTATGTGTTTAGGACTAATTGGGTTTTCTGAACAAAATGAGTCATAAATTATCACCAATGTATTAATTAAAACGCAGAATAACCATTAAGACTTCTGTAGTTGAATAGATATCGTAAGTTTTATGTGACATTTTATCCCATGTCTATTAAATATCACTTCTTGTTTTTATAATTAATTATAATCAAAAAAATATCGAAAAGGAAATTAATTAAGTTTTTCCACAATCTCTAAAAAAGGTAGGCTTTTTCGCTTGCCATTGACAACAAAAAGGGGATATTTAACCAGGAGTGTTACTTTAATGATCTAGCTAGAGCATTAAAATACAAAATACGCGAGTAGTCATTAGCAACCCGTAAAGAAGGCAGGGCAGGGCCATTTTAAAATTTACACAATAGTTTGACATTTATACTCCGTATAATACACGTCTGATCACAGAATAATTTCTGTTCGGTGTGGTCTTCTTAATTGTAAGTACGATGTTGTCACGTCTTTAATAAAAATATGTATATTCAGTACAAATATCTTAAGTAATTAAACCAGCAAACCAAATTTAAAACTTGCAGGAAATAAGTTAATATATTTAATATAAAATTGAATACTAAAGTAGATACGTCACTTTTCGCTGCAAGTAGTATTAATATCCAAGGATATACAACACATTCCTTTGCACAGAACAGATCGATCCCTGTTTATAGTCAATTATCATATTATTTTATTGATCTAGAACAAAAAATATGCTTTTATATTTACATTTTATTGCAAATAAATAATATAAGTACAATTCAAAATGTACATATACATATATTAACTAGAAACGTTTAATACAACTTTTGAATTAATCAAGCAATAGTAAAACAATCATTTTTACAAATGTATAATAAAACTTTTAAATTATTCAAGCAGTGGTAAAAAAATATTTGGTTAAAGAGTCTTTCTAAACCCAGTAAGGTGCTAATAAAAGAGCAATAAAAGACACCTTTTCGCCTACCCTCACCGCATATGTTGTATGCATTCACGATTTTACAATCTATTGTTTATATTTAACAAATATATGTGTTTAATTTTTTATAAATAAAATTTCTCAGTGTAATTTAGAATATTTTGGTGTCATATCTGTAAACTACAAAATTTTGCGTAAGTATTCTATATGGTTCAAATCAGAAAAAAATTATCTTTACGTTTCTGATGTTACTGTAAACATGTTTCGGTCTTATTAGACCTCTTCAGTACAGTATAGGTTGTCTCTTTAGTCACCAATAAAGGGACATACCCGGTAAAGAAAAGATGATATTTAATATCAAAAAGTCGCGAATGTGAGTACAACTCGTAAATTTCGCAAGCGCGGCATCTCTACTCCAAAAATAGCACCGTTGTGGTCGCTTTGCCTCTAATAAATAACCTATAAGCAAGGTAAAAAAATAACGTACGCAGCGTTACGACAGTCTTATAATAATAAAATAAAAAATATTTTTAAACAGGTAATAAACAAAAATAGAGATGAATTAGAAGATGAAATGAAAACAATAGAAGATATGAAAACAATGTATGACAAACCAATAATTTATAAAGACCATGAAACCCAATCTCCTTAGATAAAAGTTATGGGGGATTATAAACAGTTTAAACTTGAAAATGAAGACAAATCTGTATTAATAAAAATGTATGACATAAATATAAATAAAAATAAAACTATGGGACGATATAAAGAAAAATTTATTTGTCATTGGCAATACATTTTACAAGAAGGAAAAATTAAAAATAAATATTGTAAAGAATATGATACATACAAAAAGTAAATAAAACAAGAATATGAAATTATGAAATTAAAGTTAAATGACGAATATGAAGATACTAAGAAGAATGATAAAGATTAATATTATAAAGATAAAGAATTAAAATATGAAATTAAATTATATCAAGCTGAAGGAAATAAATATAATATTAAACTATATTGTGTCAATAAAATTAATTATGAAACTAAATTCAGTTACGATTATAAGAATAAAAGGAAGTTTAATTATAAAACATATGAAAATAATGATATAAATTATTTTTAAATAGATGCTAACATTAATAGAAGATTAAAGAAGATTTGGAAGAGCATTGTATATAATTATAAAAATAGAAAAAATAAAATAGAGGGGAATATCAGAAAAGGGGAGAAAAAATAAAAAATATACAAAATAAATAAATAAAACTGTTAAAAGTTGTTTAAAAAAAATGTATAGGAATAATGAATAATAATAATAGAGGTTATAAAAATAATAAAACAAAAATTAAAAAAATTAAATATGTCTTGGGAGAAATATTCAATTTTTTTAATTTTGGGGATATTGTTATGGTATCACTGTGTCTATTATGTAAATAAAATATCCTACTTTAAAAAAAATTGTGACGACTATGACCAGTGACTAGTTTTTGTTTATAAATAGTAAGTAAATGTGAGGAGAGGAGAGACGATTATTGACGGTTGTTGACGATAATTGATTGTAATTTTGGAGAATTGTCATTGTTGAAATAAATAAATAAAAGAAAAGTAAGTATATATAAATAAAACTTAACCTACCATACAGCACATTAAACACAGAACACTGCTTCCGATGAACATGGGTCACTTTATTAGTTAATGGTTGAGGCGAGCGACATTATACTTTAGCATTTTTAAAAATATTCTATGGATATTCTCTTTTCCCTTTCATTTTTGTTTTCTTTTCATTTTCTTTCCTCTTTTAAACTTTTTATTACATTATAAAATTGACTCCGTTTTTTTAACATCACGTTGATACCCTTTTCATTTATCTCGTCCGAACCCACGCTTTTTTCCACTGACCCACAAGTTTGCAATAGTGAACCTAAAGACGAGCCTTGAACATCTTCCTTCCAAAAAGGTTACAATTTACAATGCAAGTAAAGCGACACAGGGGTTTGAGAAGTTCTACAGTCGCGAAAGGTTATATTGATGATAATATTAATAACAAAATTGAAACATCAATGAAAATTTAACTGGGGAGATCGAATACACATCCAGATGTACAATCACTAATTTACCATATCAGAATATAGTCAGTCACAACACTCTTCGGAACCGGGTGTTATTACTAAAGATTTTCACTTCAATATTACGAATAAAAAAAATGTGAGCCGTCACGGGACGCCTGGCAGATGTGAAACATCGACATTATTGTGTAAAAGTAATATGCAGAAAAGAACAGATTGTGATAGGAACTAAATATGTCATAATGATAAAATAAAATATTACGATTTTTTCCAGATAACGATGACTATTTATTGAATAAATTTAAAAAGTGATTTCGTTTAGCTTTTTATTTAATTGCCTTAAATTTAATAATCTTAAAAAAGGAAATTATTAAAACACAAATTTATATAGAAGTACGTTACTATATTAATATAATTGTAGTTACTTCATAATTTTAGTACAAACAAAAAGCGATACTAAATAAAAAATAGGAAAATGATGAATTTAACTATGAATACAACTTTATCGTTGAATAACTTTTAAACGGTATTTAAATGGGAAATGTATTATGATTTAGGCACGGGTTAATGTGAATATTAAGGGCTGGTTAAGGTCTGATAATTTTTGTTAGGTCATAATCTAAAAATTTGATGGATGTTTGGAGAACAAAACCAAATCTGGGAAATAACGGACACCCCAATGTATATAGGTACTCACTCATTTTTATTCATATTTTTTCATCACTTTCTTTATTAACACTTTGTTTATTCATATTTAAAACTAAATACACAAATTTTACGCGGACAACTATATGACAACTATTCACCAACAATCAATTTTGATTGACTAGCTGTCAATTTTACAGGTCAGCAAAATATGTAGGTATATTATGTTGCCTATACAAACAAACATTTTTAGATATATAGAATAGATAGTAGGCGGAATCGAGTTAGGTTTTTATGAAACAATTCATACCCTGTCCCGCCAAATTTTTGAATCGATGAGCTTTTTCCCCCTATTGTTGGCGCGCCACCGTCGCGTCGCTCAAAACATGACACCAATTTCATATAAGATATCAGTACATCTCTTATCGATTATTATCGATGCGTTAGGTTTTTTACGTCATGACGTCACCGTCACCACGCGAGAAATCTGATTTACGTGCCGCTATAGATGTTTCACATCAATAAGTAAATTAACTTCGTTTAGTATGTTTTTTATTTTTCTGTAATAGATTATATAATCTATATAATATATAAAACTCAAAGGTGACTGACTGACTGACTGATATAGTGATCTATCAACGCAGAGCCCAAACCCCTGGACGGATGGGGCTGAAATTTAGCATGCAGGTAGATGTTATAACGTGGGCATCCGCTAAGAAAGGATTTTGATTAATTCCTCCCCCAACGGGATAAAATAGGGGATGAAAGTTTGTATGATCTATCAACGCACAGCTCAAACCGCTGGACGGATGGGGCTGAAATTTGGCATGGAGGTAGATGTTATAACGTAGGCATCCGCTAAGAAAGGATTTTGATTAATTCCACCCCCAACGCGATAAAATAGGGGATGAAAGTTTTTATAAAACTCTGTCAATTTTTAACCGATCGGGCTAAGATTTTGCATGCATATAGCTACTATAACGTTGGCATCCCCTAAAAAAAGATTTTGATAAATTCCACCCCTAAGGGGATAAAATAGGGGATGAAAGTTTGTATGAAACTTTGTCAATTTTAAACCGATCAGGCTGATATTTTGCATGCATATAGCAACTATGACGTAGGCATCCCTTAAGAAAGAATTTTGATAATTTCTACCCCTAAGGGGATAAACAAGGGAATGAAAGTTTGTATGAAATTTTGTCAATTTTTAACCGATCGGGCTGAGATTTTGCATGAATGTAGCTACTATGACGTAGGCATCCCTTAAGAAAGGATTTTGATAAATTCCACCCACCAGGGGATAAAATAGGGGATGAAAGTTGGTTTGAAACTGTGTCAGTTTTAAACGGATCGGGCTGAGATTTTGCATGCATATAGCTACTATGACATAGGCATTCCCTAAGAAAGGATTTTGATAAACTCCACCCCTAAGGGATAAAATAGGGATGAAAGTTTGTATGAAACTTTGTCAATTTCAAACCAATCGGGCTGAGATTTTGCATGCATATAGCATGCAAGCAAGTCTTTAAAGTATTAAAATAATAATAGTCTAATACCACTCGCGCTTTACTGAGCGGGGTTTGTGGAGTGGTGAGACGGTAGCACGCTGCTGCTGGCCGACATGGCACTGTCGATAGACGCGTATAGTCTTGAAAATTCGATAATAAATTTGTTTTATTACGTAGTGGTGTACTAAGAAATTTTTTAAATTCCATCCCTAAGGATTTAAAATAGGGGTTGCAAATTTGTATGAAACTCGGTGGCAAAAAACTAAAGTCCACGCGGATGAAGTCGCGGGCGGCCGCTAGTATAATAATATAATCAAAAATTATTTCATTATATATAAAAAAATTCTGATGTATTACGGGCAAAGTGTAATTATATGTATCACTTTTCGCTCTTAATACATAAATAAATAAAAAATATGTTTGTTTTGTTTTCATTAAAAAGAACAAAGTTGGATATCTATAATTTAATAGAGATTAGAATTATGACAGTGAATAATAAATTATAAAAGCAGCAAAGAAAACTACTACAGTGTATAAAGAGTCCACTTTTTGTTTTCGTATACGAAATTTTTCCATTATTCATTTTTCAGCAGCCAAAACATTTATATGAGCTTGTCTTATGCTCATAAAAAAGAAGAAGACAATTTGAAATGGGTTATAACTCTGATCCTGCGTTCAGAATTGTCAGCTTTTATGAGTGACCTTGCGCACAAAACTGCTGGGCTGTGAAATAAAAGAATATTGTGTTAATAAAATAAAATTTTACACTAGATGTGTTTGGATCACAAGAAAATGTCACATAAATATGATTAGAAAAATCATTAAAATGTGCAGAAAACAAATTTTGCTTCATTAAAAATCTGCATTATAATTTTTAAATTTTAATATCTTTAACATGCCAATCTAAACTGTGAAAAATGATATAACCGATAAGTAATTTGATCCTAAAAATTAGCGTAGAATAAGTACTGTAATATTTTACCAGTAACCTGGAAATTATTCCAATGTTATAGTTAAAACATTTTTCAATGATATATATTAGTATTAACAGGAATAATTGCCTGCTGTTATACATCGGATAAATTTTATGTTTCATTTCCAAAATTATAGATTATTCTAAATCTTTGGTAAACCTGTTTTAGCTACTCCAACTTTTTTCTTTTTTAGATAAATCGTTGTAAAATGTTTTTAACAAAAAATTACCCACCGAAATAACTGAAAAGCATAAAATAATAAACCTTTAAACCCTTTTAATATTTTAAACATAATAAGTAAGTTATGAAAGGAATAATCCTCCAAGTAATTTTCAGAGGGTGCAAACTATAAAGCTGACACATTTGGTTTAAAAGTATGCAAAAGTGTATCGATCTTGGTGGGACATATTTTGAAAAGCAAGTACATTAAATCTATATATTTTTTGTCTTTATAGCTATATGCAAAACTAAAAAGACATCTCTCGTATATCCAACATGGGTACGCCTACTAAAAATGTAAAAGAATCTAATCTTTAAAGAAAAAAAAAAGGTTGGAAGCATATCGTGGACTTTAAAAAAATATACCTTATTGAATAAAAAAAAAGTTATCAAAATTCGACTAATCTGTAAAAAGTTATGCGTGTCATACATAAAAAAATACACGTAGAATTGAAAACCTCCTCTGTTTTTCATGGGTTAAAAAATAAGGCTATGATTGATATCAGTAGACAAGTAGTTTAAATATGTGATTTAGAATTATTTCAATATTTCCGAAAAAACTCTCTTCGAATTTTAGAAATTTAAAAGATTATCAAACAATTATTTATACTAAAGAAAAATTGTAAAAAATATTACATCCTATAGGAACAGAACCTGAGAGCTCTATCTTCATGCGATAACGCTATAAAGCGTGGGCCAGAATTTTTCACTATTTTGGATTAAATTATCTTGGAAAGGTCTCCAGAAAGCCATTCACGCCTAAATTCATGCGCCATGCGCCACTGTATGATTGGAACACTTTAAACTTAATGCGTAGAACATCCAGTTAAAAAATAAATAGTTCCAATAAAGATCTCGTTATGTGATTGGTCGGCAGTACCCTAAAAAAAACTTTGACAGTTTTTTTTTGTTTTTCAACCACGTGATCGATGATGAGTTGTAAATGATTATTTATGAAACAGTTCGTGAAGTACGCACAGTTTCATACAATATTTTATCTACGATAATCAAATAAAAAATAATTACAAGAAAGCAATTTATTTTCAATTCATTTACAAGATACAAAGAAAACTAATGCTCTCATAGTAACACCATGGCAACGCGAATGCTATGGATATTTGATTATATTATTATGAAGGTTTGTCAAAAACAGTGCGAAAAAGTAAATCCCATTTAATAGTTATTTATGATATGAGTGTTAAAAGTGACGTTTTATTTTGTGAGTGAAAAAGTTTGTGAAATGAGCGGAGCGAATTGAACAATTTTACGAACAAAATAAAATCACTTTTAACACAAATACCATACAATTTTTTTTGTACAACTGCCCTATTTTGATAATGAAATGGGTGAATTTGCAATGACAATAAACTAAACCGTGTTAAAATAAACTGAAGCGTGTTAAAAGTATTTTTAACACGCTGCCATCTAAACAATCAATTTTAACATTGTTTGCTATCATTAAAAGTGTCACTTTTAATGACAGTTATACAAAAAATACATTGTTACTTCACGCACACTTTCAATCCTTCACGCACTGCTGTCTATAATGACAGTTTTCACGAACTAAAAATTGATAAATAATATGAGGTAGATAAGTGTTATTTTTAATTCTGTTTAGAACTATTTTACTTATTTTTAGCTTGATCAAAATTTATATACATTCACTGTTCTGGATCTGAAAATTTGGGGAAGGGCGAGCTAGTGCTCAGCCAGCACTGAGGCCACATATGACCCATTGTGCATTTCGTTTACATTTACTGTTATTTTTTGATCCAATTTGACCGGAATATTATCTATACATCTAATAAAATTGAAGTGTTTCTTGCTAATAATTAAATAATGCTTTTTACTAAATTCATAAATATTCATACGTATGGGTACATGTACCAAAATAACAATTTTAACAATTTTTATCTATTCCAGCTAACCTCTAGAACGGTTGGATCGATTGTAAAAGGACTTTTAGTGGCAGATAGCTAATATAGTGAGAAGTAGCTCAGGCTATTTTTATTTCAGAATTGTCCCACTAACGACTTAATACCATAATCACAGCTTGTCGCACGAGCCCAGAACACGCGAGTGGGCTATTGCTTAAGTTGTGTCTTAAAGCCTTCGTTTAAAAATTGATTTATATCCTCCGTCCTGAAACAGTACTATTGATAACTTCAAAATAATCCGGAAAATGCCATAGGCCGGAAAAAACCTTGTACAGTGTCATTTTCCATCCTTGTGTCACAAATAACTATTTTAGTACACGTATTTAACGTATGTCATCACTAATGGTGACTGATGTGACAATAATTCTATGTTACCTTATGTTTATTCACAATTTTATTTTTACTACCTACCATAACAAATTGGATAAAAATTATTTCTTTCATTTATCCAGATTAAGGATGATTTATTGTCGTTGTGTATTGTTTATGTTTGTATCATATCAGTATAGAAGTGAACAAGATAACCACTGCTGACAACAGTAGAAACGAGAATTTAAAATAAGAATGATTACCAAGCTTCTCATGTATCTTCGTGTCTTTTGTGAAAATGAATGAGGTATATTATGTTAACTGACAGTGGAACTCTTATTTATTGTGGTATTAAAATTATTGTTATATTCACAGAAGTATTTATAATTATTTATTAAAGTAGAATTAACAGAAAATATGAACCAAATATAAGGACAATAGAAAATCTTTGAAGGAAATTAGGACGCAATCGGTACGTTCCTTTAAATACTAAACTCATTTGGAAATTCAAACGAAAATATCCTTCGGAGTGTAATAAGCTGCTTTACAGACAAAAATTATTTTCCACAAGGGTCTAGAATATTACTCTCTTCTTAATAACAGAAATAGGAAGCTGTATTGCGGCTTAAGCTCTTATGAACATGTAACTATTAACCCAGATTAGAGAGGAAATTTTGGTAATTATGAATATTTATCTCATAGGAATAATACTAAGTTTAAGATACAAAATTGTTTTTTTTATCTCATTCTAAGTTATTAATTACACAATAATTAATGTTATTTATATAAATGTGATAAAAATATTTATTTCAAATAAATTTCAACATTTATCATTTGTGATTTGGTATAATCAAATTTGGAATCCTTGACGATATTTAAAAATTTGTTTAAAATTAAAATCCTGCACCAACTAGCTTCCGGTCTGATTCATGGCCATTGGGTGAAATCCTATCAGTGTTTTATATTTATTTTTATATATTTAAGATTTGTGTTTCATTCCTATTCCTGGTCCGTCAACATTCAGCACACAAAAATTTTCTTTCTTCAATGAAAACCTTAAAGATGGAATAACAATTATTAATTAAAGCCACGACAATTGTACGATAAATTTTTAGCTCTATGCTAATACTAACGCTTCAAATAGTGTTTAATTTTATGTTAACTGTTATAATATTTACCTACCTGGTACGTACCTATTGTTCGCTTTGTTGTAGTTATTGTTACGTTTCTCTTTATAATAAATTCCACTGGAGTTAATAAAAATGTATAATATCAGAATCTACACAATCGTTTATTCTACAATACAATTCGTAGTTATTATTCTGGAATCTGTAATCGTTGCAGAAGTTAGTTGGGAACATGTATTGTTTACATTTGAGGTTATTTTTTATCCTTTCTTGCCGATGTGTTTGCTATCCTTATAGTTTACTTTATCTTTTTTTCTTGTGCCGGATGTTGGTTTTAATTAAAATAGATTTATCTCATTCGTTTTTTCCAAAGTTTTTTCAATCCATTGTAACGATTACATCGTTACTTTTTGGCCTGGCCTATAAATTATTTAATTTCTTTAATATCTCGTCTATTGTGCTACGTTATTTTTGGCCTGGCCTACGACGGTTTGATTTTTACCATTCCGCGTCTATAGAGTCGTCGCAGACTTGATTGCAGTAATAAGAGGGGAACTTTTGTTCACTCGAAAATAGTGTCGCTATTTTAATTTCTTTACAATTTGTGCTTCAAAGTCTGCAGACCTATCTAATACCTTCTCCCTTCGTGGCCGATTGCCAAATATTGAAGGGTCCTACGATAGGATTTAATAGCCAGGAAGCAATTTTTTACCAAAGAAGCTTTGGTCATTCCGACAACTTTTTTTTTTTGCTGTCTTCTACCGGTGTTACAAAAGAAAACATCTTGCCTTCGACTTCAGGTCCTGTACCAAAACCTGAAGTGTACCTTTTGAAACCATCTTGCCTTCGACTTCAGGTCCTGTAACAAATCCTGAAGTGAACCTTTTGAAACCATCTTGCCATCGACTTCGGTGCCGTACCAAATCTCCGCAGTCCACAACCAGTATCGAAGAAGAAACCAAAAAAGATAAGAAATCTATTTAATCACTTAAAATAACTAACTTCTTGATAATATTCAAAATTCATTTAATCTGAATAAACGATTTTAACTGATATAAGTTTTTTATTTGCTTGTCTGTATTTTGGCGCCCTTATATATTTGTTTGGGGGGAGTAAAGGAAAAAACCAGAAAGAAGCCACGATCCCTGGAGCTAGCAAGGGTAATTTAACGTTACAAATTGGCTTTGTACGTTACAAATTGGCGCCCAACGTAGTTGAAGCAATTTCTTTGAGATTTATCTTTATCTTTAGATTTATCTATATCTTTTTCTCAAAGGGATTGTTTTGGCTACAACTGGCGACAGTTAAGGGTACATTAATGTTACAAATTGGCGCCCAACTAAGATTCTGGTTTTTTTTAAGCTTCTCCTAGCAATTACATTAATTTAAGTAATTTTAAATTTTTTTTCCATCAAATTTAAATACAGACATTCAAATATTTTATAAATATTTTCTAACAACTAACACTTTTTATCTTTACTTTATTTTGTTGGAATTCATTATCGATAGATTCAAGGCTAACCACTATTGATTGGTATACTTCGGGTTTAATTTTTAATTTACCGAGTTTTATTTTTCGACGAATATTATAGGTTCTTCATTAATTTATTCTTTTTTCCTTACTACAATGTTGCCTTCTCATTTAAAAACAAAAGAATTAGATTATGAATTAAAAATCAGGGGTGTCGAGATCCCTCCTACTGTTGAGGCTAAACGGAAACTTCTTTCCGGGTTGTTAGCTCAAGAAAATGCAAATAGGAGTTTCAGTGAAATTGTAAATACATTTTCCTTCGATGAAGATATTCTCGGTATTAAAGATTCTATTAGCTTTTTAAAACCTGATATTGACTCGTTTACTGGTGACAAATCTTATCTTATGGCGGTATTTCTTAGCTGATGTCGGCTTCTTGGCAGATTTTAATGTGTTTGTATCGTGTTATCAATATGTCCTTTTTTTGTTACTATCTATGCTTTCTTGGTCGGTTTTTTTTTATGACTTTATTTTGTGGGTGTGATAGTCACAGTCAAATTGTTTCGTGTATTCCTTTAATTTCTGTATTTTGGTTTTTTCTTTTCTCTCTTTATTATCTCATTTCTTTCAGTTAGGATTTGGAAGATGGTTATTGGGAATTTTTTTTGTTATATCTTGAGTGTGGGTACTTATAGTTGTTTGCCGTGGGCATTTTGGATGTGGTCTGGAAGACCACATTATTACCGTGTAAGGTCTGTGAGACCTTAGTATCTTGTAGGGGTCCGTGAGACCTCTTTATCGTGGAGCAGTTGGTAGTAACTGCTTCTTATCGCTTCTATTGGTGTTCCGATGGATGGGACACAATAGGAATTTACCTTATCTTATCTTGTGTTGTGGGATTATGGTCTATATTGGTTTCTTTTTCGGCCGTTAGGGCTTATCTTTGGGAAACATATATCTAGACTTTCCATGAATTTGTGTACCTACTCGGTATTTTTGTTTTCCACATACCATTCTTTCATTTTTTTTATCTGTATTGATTTTGTGATACACCAAATACAGAAATACTTTTTAATATCTAGGACTGTTGCTTCACATACCTAGGACATTTTGATAAAAATTTTGTGATTTTTCTTATGTTTCGTTGTTTGTAATTTTTTTTGTAGTTAATGTTTGTGGAAAATATATTGATATCGTATATATTTTATCTTTTCTCGACATGTTTGAATTCCTTACTTTTGATTGAATTTTTTTTTGGATTTCTTTACACTGGAGTCACTTCACTGAACGCAGTAGTTTTATTAACTTTTCAATTTCTATTTCTTAGATTTTTTTAATTCGAAAACTTTTTGAAAATTCATTTCATCTTTTTAATTAACTTCAATTGTCATTTAATTTTTTTTAAACTAAAAAAAAATTTTTTTTATAAGGGTTGGTGAGTTCAGGTCAGTACTGTACCTTAGGGATAGCATTTATTTGCGAGTACAGGCTGTCGCTGTTCCGCTGTGCCGCACCACCACGTTAGTAAAAATTTTGTATTTTTGAATTCTTAGTTTGTTCCTTTTTCAATGTTTTTTTCTCCTTCTTTACTTATTGATTATTGCCTTTCAGTATTCTTAGCGTTTGAGTATTTGTTTGCTGTTCTGATTGATTTCGTCGTTTTTACTTTTATTAACTGTCCTATTTTTAACACGCTTTTATTAACTTCACCTGTATGTATGTATGTATGTATGTATGTATGTTTGTTTGTTTGTAACTCTCCACTCCGCGGCTGCTGCCTAGTGCGCGGTTTGCGCATGTCTGCAGTTTGGGCTAATATTTCGCTCATCTTTAATCTATGTACCGCTTATCGTCAAATTTTATTAACTGGGTGTGTGGCTCAGATGGTAAAGCGCTCGCTTAGCATGCGAGAGGTACCGGGATCGATGCCTGGCAACTCAATTTTTTTTTGTTCTGATTAATTTGGTAAAGATGTGATTATTATTTTTAAATATATAAGACTACCCGTATTACATCAACTTTATCGTAAAAAAGATGACGAATAAATTCAAGGTCGCTATTTCATATGGTTTCATCCAAATTTTCGAATTAGCACTTGTTTTAATGTTCATCAAATTTTATTGTGAACTTTAACAAAAGACAACAATAACAAATTTTGTAACACGAATGTGTTTGATGGTTGATTTATTAATAGTTAATTAATATTCGAAGTTTGATGTGAGTTTTTTATTTATTAATTAACTTTACCTGTATGTATGTATGTATGTATGTATGTATGTATGTATGTATGTTTGTTTGTTTGTTTGTAACTCTCCACTCCGCGGCTGCTGCCTCGGGTGAGTCCCATATCGTTATTTTTAGTCACTACCTCCCCGTGCCGGGAGTGGGTAATAAACAATACGTTTAATTATAAACGATATGAATGAAATTGTCTTAGAATTAATCTAACAATTCTTTAGATTTCACAATAGTAAGTTCTGAAAACAATACGTTTAATTATAAACAATATGAATACAATAAATATAATTTGAGAAATCAAAAAAACACGCTTTCAAAGCATTTCCAACTAAATAAACGAATAATGATTGAGTAAGGATCTTGTAATCGTCACAGCAAATTAACGAATCTATTGAAATAAAATAAATTGGACTAAAAAGTAAAAAATAAATATAGTTTAAAAAAACTAAAAAACACGCTTTTATAAAGCATGTTTCTGAAAAACATCGAACTAAAAAGTTAAAAATAATTTCCAAAATAAAATTAAAACAAAAATAAATGAAAAGTACTAGTATTATTGTGAAAAAAGCGTGGGCGCTGCAAACCATATTTTTCAAATGTCAAGCGCTTACGCTTTTTTCACAATAATACTAGTATTTTTCATTTATTTTTGTTTTAATTTTATTTTGGAAATTATTTTTAACTTTTTAGTTCGATGTTTTTCAGAAACATGCTTTATAAAAGCGTGTTTTTTAGTTTTTTTAAACTATATTTATTAATGTTCTCATTATGACCGTTATTTGTTGTCATTTTGATTGATAAATATTATCGTTTATCTTTTTCATTGTCTCCAGTTATTTCTTGTCTTTTTATGATAGCAATTACCTTTTATCTTTTATATGTCTCTTGTTTGCTTAGCGATAAGACTTATCAACTTATTTTTGATCTGATTATTAGTTGATTTATCTTTTAGTGTTTAGTCACATTTTCGTTCAACTGATATTTGGTTTCAATTTATCTCGTTCATTGAATATTTCCTTGGCTTTTGGGCTTGTTTTTATTACTCAAGTTGAGTATTTATTTTTGTATTCAATGATTCTGTTGTCGACAGTCTTATCTTTGTCTTTGTTGCTATAATAAGTTTTTTCTACTTTTGGAGATAGACTTTTTGCCTTGTATTTCTCTGCTTTGTGAACATTAATCTCTTGTTTCTTTTGTTACATCTCGTTATTGTTGTTTCTTAAACGACCTTAAATAGGACAGTTATTAATTTATTTTTTACCGATTATGACTTAATGCTACTTAATGGTAGCAATACCGATTATGACTTTTTTGGTACCCTAGAGGTGCTGGTCAATGCGACCAATTTTTTTTTAGAGTGGGGGGACTCTCTTACCGATTGTGACTATATTTTTTTTGTTCTTTTTGTTATTGCCACTTTTTCAAAATTTTTTTTTGTCTTAACCTCTTTGGCTTTAAATTCTCTCTCTCTTTCCGACTGGGCGTTGTCTGCCAAATGGAGAAACATGTTCCCGGGGAAGCTTAAATTTTCGGAACTCCCTTGGTCAAGTCCCTATATTTTTTTATATATTTACCTTTTTTCCTTTTTGTTTATTTTTATTTTTCATGGCTGACATGCCATCTTATAGCGATGCGAATAACCGTTGGTTATGCCGAGACCACCCGTCTTCACTGAGCTCCTCGCATCCCCTGCCCAGCGTGGAGAAACTTCAGTGTCGACCGTTCCATTGGGTTGGCTGGTACCCCTTGTAAAAATCCAGTCACTTCGTCTTATGACGGTTTAACTACCTGGGTTTCTTCAAAACCCATGGTAATTTCACTTGCTTTTTGAGGAATTCATTCCACCTTTCTTCTCTCGAGGTAAAGTGTAGTAAGGTTTCGTGCTTTTAAATTTTTTTCTTCGAGAATGTTTTTTTTTATTATTTAAGAAGTTCACAAATACTTGTGGTTACCTTTAATTATTAAATGTTGTATATTTTTTTTTTACCTATTCACCAGTTTTTGATTATTTACTTTTTTAATTGTTTTTGGATTTTAATAGTTTTACTTTTTAATAAAAAAAAAAAAGAATTTGCAATTCTTTTTTTTTCCGTCAGGTTACCGTGGTGTAACGATTACATCGTTATTTTTTGGCCTGGCCTATAAATTATTTAATTTCTTTAATATCTCGTCTATTGTGCTACGTTATTTTTGGCCTGGCCTACGACGGTTTGATTTTTACCATTCCGCGTCTATAGAGTCGTCGCAGACTTGATTGCAGTAATAAGAGGGGAACTTTTGTTCACTCGAAAATAGTGTCGCTATTTTAATTTCTTTACAATTTGTGCTTCAAAGTCTGCAGACCTATCTAATACCTTCTCCCTTCGTGGCCGATTGCCAAATATTGAAGGGTCCTACGATAGGATTTAATAGCCAGGAAGCAATTTTTTACCAAAGAAACTTTGGTCATTTCGACAACTTTTTTTTTTATGCTGTCTTCTACCGGTGTTACAAAAGAAAACATCTTGCCTTCGACTTCAGGTCCTGTACCAAAACCTGAAGTGTACCTTTTGAAACCATCTTGCCTTCGACTTCAGGTCCTGTACCAAATCCTGAAGTGAACCTTTTGAAACCATCTTGCCATCGACTTCGGTGCCGTACCAAATCTCCGCAGTCCACAACCAGTATCGAGGAAGAAACCAAAAAAGATAAGAAATCTATTTAATCACTTAAAATAACTAACTTCTTGATAATATTCAAAATTCATTTAATCTGAATAAACGATTTTAACTGATTTAAGTTTTTTATTTGCTTGTCTGTATTTTGGCGCCCTTATATATTTGTTTGGGGGGAGTAAAGGAAAAAACCAGAAAGGAGCTACGATCCCTGGAGCTAGCAAGGGTAATTTAACGTTACAAATTGGCTTTGTACGTTACAACATACATAAGTTTTTACAGATATTATATTCTACTAAAGTTTCGTTTTGTTTTTTTTTGTTATACTGGTTGCCTATATACCGATATAAAACGTTTGCCATATTTGCCAATTTTAATGATCTCTATCTATGAAGGTGCGTAACTAAGGGTAACGGGTAGAAAGTGGACACTTTCCATCCTGGTTAACAATTGTCTACTTTCCAACTGTGCTGTAGCTTGGAAAACCGTCTATTTTTAAACGATCGTGAGTAAATGATATTTTTTTAATTCCGCTAACTTTATTTATTTATTTTACCTTATTGATTCATATCTGTAGAAACACTCTGTCAACTGTTATTTAGTTGTCGTTTGTTTCTCGATTGTTGTAAATTTAAAAACCTGCGTGAAAATACTACTTTCTTTGTCATATCTCTACTCTGCTTATTCTGCATTACTTTCTACATCAAATTATTTAGTTATAATTGTTCACAATTCTGAAAGTTTAGTCGATGTGTAAAATAAAACAAGCAATTATTGTTGGTACACTCTACATTCTGTACGTGAATAGCGAACATAAATGCGACAAAGTGCGAAATTAGTTTAGTCGGTCTTACAGCAACATTCAAAGTTTTCGTATTGCTTTCGGTGCGTTGTATTTCCCGGTATAGAATATTCCCTACATATAAGTAATCAAGATAAATAAGGCTTTTAATTGGTATGCAGATATCTAAAACTTTAAGGTAATAATGAAGGTTTCAGAAAGATAATATTTATCTCAGTTTTTATGTGTTGATCGATTATATCACGTTTGTTTTGTCTGTTTCTAGGTTTTTACTTTTTTCTGTGTATTTTGTAATTTTTCCGGATTTGTTATTTTGTTTTTCTGTTTTTTTTTCTAATTGTTGCTATTTTATTTCCTATTATTCAATATATTTTTTTAGCTATTACAAATTCATATACACTGTTTTTTTCTTGTTTTCCTATTTTTTTATATATTCTATTTTTTTGTTTTTTTGATATTGTTTTTTTCTTCAAATTTTGCTAGTTTTTTAACTATTTTTGATTTTTCCTTTTTTTTGAATTTATCTTTTTGTTTTGTACATACCTTTAAATTAAATATTAAGTAGTCAACTATATCAATTAAATTTTTTCAAAAGTCATATTGCCATTTCCAACTTTATTGCGGATATGTGGATAAAATAATAGTTGCGATTAAAAAATAGGGGTTGATTCTTAAAGGATAAAAAAATAAGAATTATAATTATAATAATTATATTTTGAGTAATTACAAAATAAAAATAATCTTGCAAAAAAAATGAAAATTTATAATTAATCAATTAAAAATAAGGGTGGATCGTCGAAGGGTAAAAATTTTGGGTTGTATGTATTTTAAATGCTTTATTATAAAAAAAATAAAAATCAAAAATTCCGAAAAAACATTTAGAGATATGAAAAATAGATTTTGGCCGATTCTCAGACCTACCCAATATACAGACCACACAAAATTTCATGAAAATGGGGTGAGACGTTTCAGAGGACTAAGACTTTGACACGAGAATTTATATCTTAGATTTTGTTAAAAAATTGTAGCTTTGTCACAAGCTCAGGGAAATTTTAATCGAAATAGAGTGTAAAATATTCACAAAAAAGGCAATAACTAATCAATCATCGAGCAAGATGAAAAATTGTTAAGTTACTAAAATAAATAATTAAAAATAGGGGTTGGTGATAGAAGAGTAATAATTTAGGGTTGTATGTATTTTTTAATGCCACATTAGAAAAAATAAAAATAAAAAATTTAGACCAAAAGTTTAAAAAAATTGTTAAGGGTGGACGACTTAGGGGTATGAAACGTAGATAGTAGCCGATTATCACAACTACTGAATATACATATTTAATTTCATATAAATCGGTCCAGTCGTTTCGGAGGAGTATGGTAACTAACATTGTAAAAAGATAATTAGATATATATATTTAAATGACATATTCTAACACATAAGTATTATTATAATAAAATACATAACCACACTTCTATTTAATTTATCTGTTTTTACAAATAAGCTTTTTGTTGTAAATAAACATGACAATAGACAAGAATTGACTGCAATCTTGTTAATTTGCGCTAAGAAGTAAAATCATGATACCCCAGTAATTTTATTTTGATTAAAAAAATGCCTTGTACGGAGTTAACAGATATGCACGGGGAAGAATTAATGTTGTCATTAAACAAAAAATTACCCAAAGAGGTAATATAAGTCACCCTAGGTGTTGTAATAAAACTATATGCTTGTTTTGTATGTATAATGCAATGTTAGGCCTTTGACTGATATATCCGTTACTAAGATGTTTTTGTATAAATAGCTGTTATTTTATGACATATAATGTTTAATGTTATTGTAAACGTTAATGTTATTAATTAAGTTGTATCGTATTCAATAAAGAAGTGCTAAATCCAGCGCAATTCCAATTCTTTACAATGCTTCTTTTTGAAACGAGAAATTTTTAAGAAAAGACTGATATAAAGTTGTCAAAGGGTCACAGCTGAAAAACAGGACCGCGTTGTGTGTCAAATTGCTAAAAAGAATTCCAAAGTTTATCTTTTAGAGCCGCAAAGACATCTTGTAGATATACCAACCCCTTTGACTTTGAAGTGTAATTCAATACGCGTCGGGGCCCATAGCCCGGGAAGTAGTTGTTTCTCTTAGTTAAATGGTCAATGTCTTTGAAAATGGTTTTTAAAAACTTGTAAAGCGATAGAATAATTATTATTCTGCATTCTACGATATTTATTGATAACTCGCTTTATTAAATACGACAATTTTACAGTTTTTTGTAATAATAATTTAATAGTATCAAAACCAAAGTCTTGTTGTTAAATCGAATTTTGGTTTGCCGTTGGAGGTGAAGATGTCGCTAGTATTACATCTTTTATACTTCCTTTACTGGAAGACATATATTGATTGTGATTTTAATGTAGACTTCAGTCAGCGATTATGCTTTGAGCTCGCTGACGAATAACATATAACTTGTACTGATGAGGCGCAAATACGCCGAAACCGGTCTACAAGTTTTGTTGTCCTTTTTAACTACAAACGAGAATGGTTGGTTAAAATATCTTGTAGATATACCAACCCCGTTTGACTTCGAAGTGTAATTCAATACCCGTCGGGGCCCATAGCCCGGGAAGTAGTTGTTTCTTCTTAGTTAAATGGTCAATGTCTTTGAAAATGTTTTTCAAAAACTAGTAAGGCGATAGAATAATTAATATTCTGCATTCCACGATATTTATAAACATTTTAGTTAAAACTATAAGAAAAAAACTTTCCGGTCAAGGGTTGTACAGTAGGAAAAATTGACCGGTTAAATTGGTGTTCTTAACACCAAATCTGGACAATTAAGATTTTGCAAAATGATATGCAGATCGACCCCAAAATATCAAGAAAGAACTGTTTAATTCTTTAAAAATGTTATACTGAAAGCAAAATCTTCATTTTTACCACTTCAAAAAATTTTATCTGGTTAAAGGTATGTCACAGTGTCACAGTTTTGTACTATCCTGAATGTTCACCTGACCTAGTTTCTATCAAAACTTGTGGGACCAGCTCACATCAAGGTTAAAGCTTGTCAAGACAATGCAAGAAATGTTGCACCATATAGGAATGCAGCATTAGCACAATGGAAAAACATACTCGAAGATAAAGGTGACAATTTAATAAAAAGCGTAACAAAGCGAATAAAAAATTGCTTAAAGGCTAGATCACTTTTCACGAATTATCAAAGTTGTTTTTGGGTTATTAAAACTTTTAATCTAAAATCAATGTGGTTAGTTTTTTATTCTCTATAGACACGTGAAGGGTTCCTTTAAGCAGGGTTTGATTTTTGGAAACAGGTAGTAGTTAATTCTGACAAACAAGGCGCGTGTTCCAAGAATGTGGCAGTTCTGTTTTCAAATTTTGAGCCTTTTTTGCGTATTTTTTCTTTGTAGTCTCCATAAAACCTCATTTAGTAGTATTGATTGACTCTTTGACCTTGTGGTACCTATTCCTTGTGAACTACACCCCGTATATCAAAGAAAATATTCAACATCATCTTGAATTCCGGTTCTCGGAGAATTTGGAGATTTCCAGTGCATCGATTGCCTTTTGGTTTCAGAATCTTATTGAAAAATCTCAGTTTTGTCAAGTATTATGATCTTCGACAAAAAGTTTGAGTCCCTTTCAATGCATTCTAGGGTGATAGAACAAACATTTTTACGATGCATATTCTTTGTGTCAATACAGATTTCTATTAAAGTTCCTTACACAAAAGTTGTCTCACAGTTTCTTTGTTAATAATTATAACTTCAGCAATAACCCTGATACCTACTAATCTTTTTTAATTATTTCGGCACTTTTTGAACGTTCAAGTCACACACACCCCATCTTTAACATTCTCCCTAAGCTCCTTAAAACCTTTGTATCACTCAAAAACTCCGGCACGGGATAGACAATCATACCCGTAAACTCTCTTTAATGTTTCATAGCTTTACTCAATTTTTTTATTGAACATCTGTTCGGAGTGAGTAATTTTTGCACTTTAGTTGGCAATTTGGCAATTAGGTACAACGTACAACAGGACTGTTTATTGCCGATGCCTGGAATTTTTACCCGAGGTCAAGGGATATATTTCAAATAAAACTTACTATTTTTATTTTTTTTTTGCTATGCAGGAATTCTTTAGAAAGAATCAGTCTCGGAACTTAATTGCGTACCTTGTAACCAATAAGCAATTAACTAGGTACTCGTTAGATAACTAGTTGTGCAAGATTTGGTTTAATCCGTAAGCTGTTTTTAACCTGTATTTAGATTTAATTGTATAACCGTATTTTATTGGTAATATTATCAAAGATCTATATTCTAGCCATACATGCATAATTTTTAATATTTAAATTTAGTTTTTTGTTCGTTTATTATGTTTAATGTTTCTTCAGTTAATTTTTCAGTAGCAATTTTTGAAATTAACTATCAAAGAAGAAAAATATGTAACTACGAATGTATTCATTATATATAAATTCATGGAAAACATGTGAATAGAAATAAGTCAATGGCGCTTTCATGTAAATTACAAAAGCATATGTAGGTATCTATTCAGAGAAAACTTTTTCAAGGTTTGCTTACGGTAACTCGCATATTTTGCATAAAATTTACACTAAAACCTACTGAATACCGGAATTTCTATGTTGGTATCCAATTATTTTCATGAATAAATTTTAGAGACAAAAGACAATAACTAGGCAAAGTGTCTATGTTAAACTAGAGTTAGAATTTTAATAATTTAATTGCAAAATTATATTACTTACTTTAATTTTAATGAAAATATAATAAAATAAAAAATAACACGAAACAGAAGTCGTGAAACTGAGTAACAAAGATATGCTTTTACTTTGGTTACACAAGCTGCCTTGTCAATTTTCCAGTTTCTTATCACAGTAAGAATAATTTTTAACTATTCCAATTTTTCACCCTTTTTGTACGGGTCACCACAAAAAACAAGAACATGCTTCTAGTAATTGTTGATAATAAAGATAATTTAAAGGATTAACCATTTATTTTAACATCAATGGTAAAAAACATAATATTATAAAAAAAATTCAGATTATTTAAACACGAGTAAATATTATTTTGTGTATACCTAGTTAATTTATCAAATATCAATTTAACGGTTTTAGTATCGAAGTTTTATCGTTGATTTAAGCCTTGTATATACACATTTATATTGATTTTGAATATATCTATATCTAGTTCATTTCCAGTAAGCAGAACTGATTTCGGTCAATAAAACCATGCTAACATTGTTTTATTGCTAATCTCTTCGAATATGTATTTGGTTTGAAATTCAATTGATAAAACGCAGTGTTTAAAAGATTAAACATATAGTGAACATGCAAAGCGTTATTAACTCTTTTTAGTAATCCAATGGTTTTTATGATTGTAAAATCTAGTTTTAAATATATTTTACAAAATCGATCGAGCTAGGTTTAATTGTTAGAAAAAGTTGTTTCATTTGTGGTTTTCAGGCAATGAAAAACTGCTACAATAAATTGAAAAATATGAGTTTTCCTAAAATCTATTTTTAAGTAGTATTACTATTATTATTATTTTAGTATTATTATTATTTTAATTCACACAGCACTACTTAAGATACAATATATGACGTTTGAGATTTGAACAAGAAAATAAAATTTTTACTGATGTTAATTTCATAATTCCCCTAGTAGCTCTTATTATGTAGAATAAGCGGGCAAAAACGGATTTATATAATAAATATATATAATATTCACTTTGCAAATCTACAAACGAAAATTTTGCTTATTGTTGTTTTGCTTCCTCTTTTTTAAAAAATCATTTTAACTATTTTAAACGAATTTTAAAAGTTAACCGTTCATACTTCAAAATCTATATTTCAGTTTTTTCGTCCATCATGAAAAGAGTTGAAAAAATGTAAGTTAACATCGCACGTTTTAGCGCAAAGTCGCAGAGCATCGCAGCTGATTGGCTCAGCTATGGTGGAGGGCCTCGAGCCTAGTGGAGAAGTATCATGATATTTTCTTTAGCTACATTAGATCTCTTTAGTTACAAAATTTAAAAAAAATGGAGCATATAAAAGACCAACAAGCACGTGGAAGGATATTGTATGCTTATTCTAAATAATAAGAGTTAATCGTTCCCGGAAGCCCGTTCCTTAAATCGTAAAACTAAGGAAGTTATGAATTTTCAAAGTTTTTCTAAATAACCACTACCAGTAAAGATTAGTTTTTGCAGACTGTTGATGCACTGAGGCGTATTTCAGTATGCTTCTCACTGAGTGTCACGTTCTACAGTGCAAGATGTTATTAGTTTGTTTAGAATATCTGGTGGATTCAAATTTGTAAAAAACAGGCCAACCATCTGACGATCTAATGCTAAAGAATTAACTCTTCGTTAGAAGGATCGATCTCTACAACAAACAAATTATTTAAAAAATATATAGGATACCGGTTTTTTAAGATAACACCTAGCAAGTTTTTAAATAAAAATTTTATTAATAGCTTATTATATTTGTTGAATAGACGTAAAAATTATTGACTACAGTATAAAAACGCAATAGAATCAAAAAGATAAGAAACATGAAAATTAGGACGCACTCGAACTGCGCCGCACTAATCTCCAGGTAAAAGTACAATAAAATCATTTTAAGCTGTAACCCGAATTGCACCGATGGATCTCTGATCCAAGGATTATATTTATTGGGTTTTTCCCTATAGTTTACCTGCTTATGATAAAATTATTTAAGAATTGTAGATGCGTGGAATAATTCATTTAGCATTTCTCTGACATTTGAGTAAAGTGCATACTGTAGTGACCATTGTGTAGTACGAATATTAAAAAAATTGTGACAATGTCGGAAGTTTATGCAAAGTGAACGTGGCCATCAACTAATTGTAATTAATGATTACAAATTTAGAAAAACAGATTTAATTAAATCTACACAAGAAACCAGATGGAGATGTTGTAATAAACACTGTACCGCAAGAATATATACGCTAAAAGGAGTGTATTCTAGGAGTGTCAATGAACACAATCACGCCGCAAAAACGGAAGAACTAATTCGACAAAAAATTAATAACTGACTTAAAAGGAAAGCCATAGAAAATATTTCTGAAAAACCTGCTAAATTAATCAGGAAAGAAATTGCAGCGCGCAGTGAAATTTTAGAAAATATAACCGTTAAAGATATAAAATATATCCGGAATAATATAACATATATGCTAGGCCTAAAACAATGCCAAAATTGCCAAAATCAGCAAGAGAATTGCAAGAGTTTTTAAAAACAATAAATGTGACAACTTTCAAACAAGAACAGTTCATACTAGATAACGATTTAAGACAAAATTTTGTTATATTTTCATGTCAAATAAATGTTAAATTTATGTGTCAACAAAAAACATTATATATGGATGGAACTTTTGAATATTACGCAAAATATTTTTACCAACTTTTTACCATACACACGTATAACGAAGGATTTTATGTACCTGTGGCATTTTGTCTTTTAAAGGACAAACCAAAGTCAACTTATTCGTCTGTGCTATTAAAATTAAAGGAAAAGTGTGAATATTATGGATATTTTTTAAAACCTAAAAAAATAATATTAGATTTGGAAGTGGCAATCCATGAAGCAGTTAGGGAGGTCTGGCCTACAATAAACATTTTTGGTTGCCGTTTTCACTTGGGCCAATCATGGTGGAGAAAAATTCAAAATTTGGGACTCTCCAAAGAATATAAAAATGAAACATCTCTTGGTAATTGGCTAAGACATGTTTTTGGACTAATGTTCCTTTCTCCCATTGAAGTAGGTGATTGCTTTGTAGACGATTTAATGGCAGATAAACCAGATGATGGGAGAATCAACGAATTTGCCGATTACTTAGTGGAAAATTACATTGATGAAAATTCACTTTTTCCACCAACAATATGGGCAGAAAACACCTCTTCTTTAACTAGAACCACCAATACGTGTGAATCCTTCCATGCCAAATTCAAATCGGAAAACTGTTCACCACATCCAAAAATTCATTGTTTTTTAAAAAATTTGATGGAAATGCAAATCGATAGATTATAGAAAAATAAATTCAGCGTTTAAAAAAGAAAAAAATATATATTAGAAAAGAAATTTTAAATCAAGAAAAGTTTATTGCATCTAAAATTGAACAATTAAAAAATAAGCAAATTTGTAGGTAAAATGTTGTAAAGTGTGTTTCCTATAAATTTGGAGGTTTACATTAAATAAATATATTTATTAAAATATTATGTATTATATGTATAATTTAATTTGTATAAAATAAAAATAAATAAATGTATTTTGTTTAAATTACATTACGGATTTGCGCAATTCAGGAAGAGATTACTTCTGGTTCCCAGGTAAGAAAAATTTTCAGCGCAGTTCAGGTATGGGATTAGTATCTGGGATTAGTTACGGCGCAGTTCAGATGCACCCGAAAATTAGGTTTGAAGACAATCGCAAAGCGTTACTTGGAGTGATAAGGCGTAATTTAATGTTTATGTAGGTGACACACGCAAACGTCTATTCCGTATATCCATTGAAGCTTATCATGAGATGAAAGGAAAAGGCCTATCGAGAAATTATCGTATCTCTCGATTTAATTGAGCAAAATTTGTTAATTTTATAATATAGTTTTTAAAATTAGTTGTGTAAAAATTTTGTAAAATAAACAAATTTATTGTAAACTTTGTGTAAGCTTTTTTTTTTGATAAAGAAAATTAGCATAACTAGAAATTTAAAAAATTATATTACCAAACACCGTAAAAAATTATTTAAAAAAATCGAAATAGCTATTTTACATGCATTCTTAATTTTTTAAAATTTTTATTTTGTCATTAATCTTTACATGACTATAATAACAAAAAATAGACATACTAAAACGAAATATTACAAATGCGTAATTTAAGCATAGTTATAAATGAGCTTTTCATTTTAGAAAAATAAAAAAGCCAAATCGAAAATATTATTATTTAAGAAAAAAACAATAAGTGAGACGAGCGAAAGATTGTCTCCTACGATGTGACATGACGAAAACGTCCGGTCGTCGAGAAGAGAGACCCATTTAATTTGGTATTACGAGACAAGACAAAAAAGCTTTCTATCGTCCCATCTTATTTTCTGGCAAAACTAGACACAAGCAATCAAGCTTTAAAGTGTTATTTCACCGACGTGAAGTATCGTGGCAGTTGTCAAGTTTTTAAAGTTTAGATGTCTTAGAGGTCCAACCAGGTACCCCAACATAAAAAAAAATACGTCCAAAAAAGGTAAGTAATAAAGTACTATAAGCAGATTTTAGTGACAATGGTTACCAGATTAGAACTCAGATATAATGCCGAAAATGAGAACCACTTGTCAATTTTTATGCGTTTTAAAGGGTCTCTTTGTTGTCTTCATCTATTTCTTAGACTTCTTATAGCTCTATAGGTAATTCATTTCAAAAGTCTCAGTATTTCCACAATTAATGTCGTAATTTGTTTAAAATTATTTTTTATGCCTTTTTAGAATATTTTTGTTTCTTTTCAAAGAAACTCACGTTACAGTATTCTGGGCGGCTGTCATTCTTAAAAGTTATTTCTTTAATATGTACTGCGGTTCATGGGTTTGGTACATCAGGTCCAGTAGTTTTCTCATATAGGGTGTGATTAAAAGGTATCGAGACTTTTATTGTAACAACAAATTTATTAATTGTTTTTGCAAATAAACCTAATATTTTCCAAATTAGATTCCATGTGCTGCGATGCACCGGCGCCGGCGGTAGTGGTCCTTCTGCAGCTTAAAGCACTTTAAACTGGTCTTTCAGATCACCAGCTTCAATTTTTTTAAAGTCCTTAATCGATTAAAATCACCTTTTCTTGAGCTTGTTTTTGATGAACGAACAAAAAAGTCTGGGAAGTACAGGACTGGGCTGTAGGGGGAAGAGGCAGCACTGTGATGCTATTTTTAGCCAAGTAAGAGGTATAGATGCACGTGTGGGCAGGTGCGTTGTCTGGAGAAGTGGCCCAGGTGGTATAATATCTTTGTGCACAATAACTTAACCGGTGAAACACTTAATTAGCATTGTTTTTATTTTTGATTTCGACATGCGTGTCTTCTTGGGGCAAGATGATGCGCTTGTTTGCCTTTCCGACCTCTGGTCCTTGCAGAATCGTATTCGAAGCACCACATTTCATCACCCGTGGTACTTTTCTGTCTGTCACTTTCCAGTACGAGACAGTTACACAAGTAATTTTTTTTTGCTCTTCGGTCAAAACATAGAAAACAAGCTTTGCGCACACTTGGCGCGTGTCTAGTGTTTCTGTCACAATATGTTGCAGGTTGTGATACGATAAATTTAACACTTCATTGAGCCATCGGAGGATTGTACGCCAGTCTATGTTTAAAAATTCAAGCACTCTATTGACGTCTTCGTCCGTTTTCGACGTCCATGGCCTCCCTGAGCGTTCTTCGTCTTCGACGCAGCCATCCTTGAACGACTTTCAGTAAGTCTTGTCGAAATTAACCCAACATTTTTGCATGTTTTGCAATCATTTACTTAGCAATCATATATTAGGGTTTCGGCCATTAATGCCTTTGTTATCAAGCAGTAATGTTTAGGTTCTTTTAAAAGATTTTGGTAAGATTTAGTTATTAATCACATCAAGCAGATAGCAGTATCATTTCACCAACTACGAAATATAAGAGACGTTGCTGCGAGAATTAGTAAAGCTGACGTGTTCGAGTTCCCAGTTAAAAAGAAAAACAGAGATCGAGGTGTTTACACATGTAAAATTTGCAAAAAATAATGTTAAGAATATTCTAAATATATGTTTCATGGTTGTGCTGAAAATTTATATTATGTTTTTCAGTAGACTAAGTGTCTGTTGTGTAACAAATGGGTGTAAGAAACTTGGATTTAAAATATCGAAAGTTTTTTATACATTATATGAATTTAAACTTGTTTAAGGAATTAAATGTTATGTTATATTGTTTTTGTTTTATATTGAATTTTTTTTTTTATTTTATTTACGCTGGTAGGCTCAAGCCGTTCCGTGATGTATCAAAAACCAACCCCTATTACTGCAGTGTTACGTTTGAGTTAACAATTACATGCTTTTGGCTGTTTTAGCACAATAGTTAGGTACATTGTTAAACCACTTGATTTCTTTTTAAAAACAAGATTTGTTTTAACCCACACTAACTATTAGTTGGGTAAAAAGTTTTGAAATAAAATTTTCTTTGAGTTTTACAATCAAAAAATGTTTTGTTTTTCTTTTTGGGTCATTACCAAATAAAGGTACCGGTTATTTCATTTGAAGTTGTGATACTAAACTATATTTCCAATAAGCTATTTGGTTGCCACTGAATAATTTTATTGCTTTATCGGAATTCATTTAATGGAATTTAATTCAAATTAATGATATATACTATTTTTTCGATTGGTGCTTTACTAACTATAAAACAAAATGTTTAAATTAGGCATGTTCATTAAAAATGAATTTTATGAGCATTATTTGAGATTAATGAAAGTAATAGAAATTTTCGGGGTAATTTAACATTCAATCACGCAGTAGGTCTAATGAAATTTCCATTTTAAACAGTTTCAATGTATTGTATTACTAGTATAACATTTAATTACATATTTCCGTATTTGTTTGTAAACACTAATTTCAATTAAATTATGTTGTTGTACTACTGATTTCAAAATGTACCCTGTCAGTTCAACAAAATTTAAACTAAGTAAATAGTGACATACTAAAACAGTTTACATAAACGCCTAAATTTTCCTAAAAAATAATATGTGTACAGAACAATTAATTTAACCAGTTCAAATAGGCGAATTCAAGAATCAATGATGACTTATTTAAAAATTGAGAGAATTTTATTAAAATGTTGGTTTCGAAAGTTACAATAGATTTACTATGGATTCAATATTTAGAATTGACCCATATTTAGAGAAGAGAAAATTGCGTCAACAGATAAAATCAGATTTACAAAATCTATGTAATATTATAAAATTGCATCACCTTCAATGTTTAATTTTAAGGTTAAGTATTAAGAAAAAGCATGTGTTTAATCTTATTGTGTAAATAATATAAATAAATCCACGGTTTCGATTTCCAGTTTTGGATATTTTTTTGTTTAGCTATGTAAAGCGCGAGTATCTCCCTCCTGGATTTTATATATAAGGAAGTGCAGTATATTTGGAATAGGGCAGGTAATTCGGGATACCTATCTTATTTTATAAGAACGTCATCTGTGCTTTGTGCTTGTAAACATAACTGCACTTGAAGTGCGAAGTTAAAGAATACGAAAAACAGTCCACAATCATGATATTCCTGGTACAATGCTCACGAGAACAAATTTCTCTTTGTTTGATGCTCATTTTTCGACCGATGTTAAAAAGGATCGATTTTCATGAAATTTTGACTGAACATAAATGAAAGATGTACCCATCGAACGGTAACAGAATAATGATAGATCAGTATTCATTTTTACCACTTTTGTGAAAATCCTCTGTCAAGTAATTATCAACCAATAAGAATTATACCACATTATCCAACTTAAGTTGTTTAGGTCGAAAACTTTTAAGACAATGTTAAAAAAATGTCTAGTTTTAAACATTTAATTTAAAATCCATCGGTTAATCCCCCAAATGGGAATCTACATTACACCCTGTATTTTAAGTGAGGGTTTTTACTGAATATCCCTTGTGCAAATTGGTTTTTACTTTGATATTTTAAAACATGCACAGTTTTTTATTCTTTAACTTAATAACTCATTTTAAAGCTGTGGTTATTAGTTTTAAACAAAAAGAAAACTAATAAATACAGCTTCAAAATAAAGTTTATATATTTTAAAAGTTGGTAATTACTGAATTAAACAGTTTTTTTAGGTTTGCATTCAGTTGCTTAGAAAATTTCTCTTTACTATTTTCTTCTTTAGCAAAGAAATAAACGCATTTGTTTTTAATGGAATATTTCTTTAATAAGCATAAAGTATTTCTGTACAAAATTAACTTTTCAATTTAAACTTATAAAATGCAAGTGTAAATATTTAATCATTTCTCTTAAGCTATTTATTCAAGAACAGTTTTATTCTAAAATTAAAATCAGAGGTATTTCTTTTCACAAAGTTTTTAATAATTAGGGGAAGTTCTTAACAGAAAGACTGTAAATACCCTATGAATATTTTAAAAGTCAATATATTTTAACAGTCGACTTTTTATGTAAAAGAAAATCATATCTAAAAGCATACGGGTGTGTCACGACGAAGGGACAGTAGAAATATCTCGAGATCTATCTCGATTTGAAATCTGAAAATTTGTACTTGGCCATTTTCATTGATGGCCTATCTGCCTAAAATAACGTCATTAATCTTACACTTCCGGTTATACCGGAAGTTGCCATCAACTTCGTTATTTTAAATAGAACACCCTGTATATTATTACATTTTCGGATTCCGCATAAAATTCTAGACTAATTTTGTGTAAAGTAGTCTATATTTTAAATCGATATTTTTTGAGTTATTCAAATTTTTTCAAAAATTTTGACAGATGCGACTGAATTTTGAAAAATCAATAACTGGACTATTTCACAATCAAAGGAAACAAAAGTTGCTACGCTTGAACGGTAAGTGATGTTCTTTAATTCGATAAACAAATAATTTAGTTTTACAACACAGGGTGTTCTTAAACGGTGTGCCATTTTTCAGAACTTTGAATCAGAATAAGTCAAAATTTTCAAATAGGACACCCTGTATATACTTACGTCGTCTTACGTGAAATTTATTTGGCTTTCAAATTGTATTAGGGTTCCTTATACCTAAAATCAATAGTTTTCACATAAATCATAAATTATATCCTAGGGGCAGATTTGCACATACAAATCGCAGATTATATGAAAGTTAATTTGAGAAATTTTTTTTAAAACATGGCAAATTTTCTAAATTATGAGTTTATAATGCATTTATTATTGTCTTCCCATGACTTCAGTAACTATAAAACACTAAGCTTCCATCAAAAGAGGTAAAAAGGCTCTTACGAAAAAAATTATTAAAAATGTCATTAGTGGGAGACGAAACTGTTAGCGATTTTTAGTAATTTCCACAAATAATATTGCATTTAAGAAAACAATAATTTAATATAATCAAATTTAATAAAACACATCAAGGATTACTTTTAATTTAAATGTTCAAATTGCCGACCGTTTGTCGCTAGACATTTGTGAATGCGACGTACCATGCCTTCTGTAACCTTTGTTTCATGTCTTCTTTGGTGGTGGGAGGAGTAGCATACACTAAAGATTTGATTTTTCCCCAAATGTAGTAGTCCAACGGTGTCAAATCTGGTGATCGCGGAGGCCATCTAAAAGGTCCGTTCAGCGCTATCCAACGATCGTCAAAAGTCTGCATTAGGAACTGTTTAACACCATGAGTGTTGTGTACAGGAGCACCATCGTGTTGATACCACGCTGCTCTGTACTCCGCCAATGGTAAAGATTCTAATGCTTCTTGCAAATTATATCTTAGAATATTTTCGTATCCTACTCCATCAAGATTGTTATCATAAATATGCAAGCACAGAATTCTGTTGTTCTTAATGGAGCAGTACACGTTGAAAGACCAAGAATCTTGGAATCGCCTTTCTCTAAACAAATACATATTTTCATCTGCCCAGTAATGTGAATTCCGCCGATTAAAGATTCCATTTTTGCAGAATTTCGCTTCGTCGCTCCAAATTATTTTCTCTAAGAATCTTTCATCTTCTTGAGTCTTCATCAGCAAAAACTCACAGAAATTTACTCGTTTCAAAAAGTCTTCTGGTGTTAAATGATGCACCAAATTAATCGAAAACGATTTATACTTAAATTTTTTCAAGACTCTCTCAATAGTTTTGAATGCGAAAGCCAAATCTCTTTGAGCATCTCGTAGAGAAGCATTAGGATCGGCAGTGAAGTATCCCAGTATTGTAATCGTAATGTCTTCATCGTTTAATATGGGTTTGTTCTTTTCAATTTTTGATTTAAATGATCCATAGTTAGTTAGATTTTTTATAACTGATCGTACAAGTTTCCTATTAGGGCGTGGGTCGTCTGGGTATCTTTCGGTAAATGTCTCACACGTTCTGGTCAAATTTTTGTGACACTCGCCGTATATCAACACTAAATTTAAGTAATTTTCGTTAGTATAGCCTAAACGCGCCGTGATTTTAAAAATAGTTGGTAACTAAGTTTTGTAACATAGAGTGACGACCAAAAAATGACACCTAATAATAATCACAATGCGAATTGACGGATTGTTAGCGACTTTTTTTCCATGGCCAACTTTTTGAAATCAAGTACATAATTTCAATAGGTAATAATCTCTTTCGTAAGACCCCTTTTACCTCTTTTAATGCAAGGTTAGTGTTTTATAGTTACTGAAGTCATAGGAAGACAATAATAAATGCATCATAAACTCATAATTTAGAAAATTTGCTATGTTTTTAAAAAATTTTCTCAAATTAACTGTCATATAATCTGCGATTTGTATGTGCAAATCTGCCCCTAGGATATAATTTCAGATTTATGTGAAAACTATTGATTTTAGGTATAGGGAACCCTAATACAATTTGAAAGCCAAATAAATTTCGCGTAAGACGAAGTAATTATATACAGGGTGTCCTATTTGAAAATTATGACTTATTCTGATTCAAAGTTCTGAAAAATGGCACACCGTTTAAGAACACCCTGTGTTGTGAAACTAAATTATTTGTTTATCGAATTAAAGAACATCACTTACCGTTCAAGCGTAGCAACTTTTGTTTCCTTTGATTGTGAAATAGTCCAGTTATTGATTTTTCAAAATTCAGTCGCATCTGTCAAAATTTTTGAAAAAATTTGAATAACTCAAAAAATATCGAATTAAAATATAGACTACTTTTTATAAAATTAGTCTAGAATTTTATGCGGAATCCGAAAATGTAATAATATACAGGGTGTTCCATTTAAAATAACGAAGTTGATGGCGACTTCCGGTATAACCGGAAGTGTAAGATTAATGACATTATTTTGGGCAGATAGGCCATCAATGAAAATGGCCAAGTACAAATTTTTAGATTTCAAATCGAGATAGATCTCGAGATATTTCTACTGTCCCTTCGTCGTGACGCACCCTGTATATGCCTGACGGCAAAAATTTCCAGTCAGTATTATAGTACAGTTTTCTAATATGGAATTTTTTAAAAGCTGCTAAAATCCAAAACAGGTTTTGTTAAGGTTTCCAACAAGGTTGGTATCAATTACATTAATTGTTAGTATACAAAGTATTATTTGGTGAAATTTAAAAACATCACTAAGTTGATCCGTTGATAACAATAGATAGTAATTTCTGAAGTAATTTGTAGCAAAAAATCAGAATCCAATCGCAGTACTTTTGGATCACGTCTGGGTTCTTGAATATGCATGTTTATTATGTTCACGAAACAACAGTTTCTTTGGATTATTTTTGGGTAGAAGCAGGTAATATACTTTTTTGTAATTTTTCTATTAAAATTAGCATATAGTACCACTTTTTCCCTTTAAAATAAGCACTGGAACGATGCTGTTCTTAAGTGGCAATTTTAGGATGTGACATTAGCATGCCAATTATTTTTGCGCTAATAGGCGAAACACCCGTTGCTATTTTAAACTATTTTCATTGGTTTAAATTTAAGTTCAGACGTTTTTAAAGGTACGGATCATGAATATGCTTACCGACGGAAGAATTCAAAATGGTTAATCCAATATAGCAGCCAAGCATTCTAGAAATACGCTTTTTAGAAGTAATTTTAAAAGCAGATATATTATGAGCTGCCAAATAAAGTAATCTTAAACCTATAACATTGTAACCTCTTTTTTCTAAAGGTGTTAAATGCTCGATTTGAGAGGTTAACCTATGCGAACGCTACTCAGGGGGTTGGAGGAGGGCGAGCGTGGATTCGATCGAGCTAGATGATATATTATTGAAAAGGTAAAAAGGAATATATTTCAGAGGATAATAAAAGTCAAAAGGGACAAAAGAGAGTAAAAGAAAGAGATGAAAGAGAATGGAAAATGGGCGCCACTTATGTTTTTTATCCTGAGGATGGGGAAATATAAGAAACCCAGATAAAATAAGAAAGATATAAGAGATATAAGATAAGATAAGGTAAAATTAGATAACCTGGCAGATTGGTCTTGCTAAAATTTAAATTACACACTTTTATTTAAGAAACAAAAAGAAACTTTATACTTACACTTTCCTTTTACTTATCCTTATGGTTATAAATTAAATTTGTAAGATAAATATATATTCAAAAACAAAATCTAGTACTTTAATAAAATATAGATTAGAGAAACTGAAAATATTGATCAGAGTAACAGGTTCTAGCTAGGAAAAGAAAAATCTTTACTTAACAATAACAGTATTTATTATTCGGTGTAGTAATAAATAAGATGTACTTACAATAATTAAAATGGAATAAAAAATATCAGTGTCATAAACGGTAAATCATATTTATAAACACATTTGTGTTTAATTCAAAAACATAACTATTACTACACATAAAATAACAACTAAGTAAATTCTTTTGTTATTTTTGTGTACTCTGATAAGCGAAAGGTGAGAAAGGGAGTAAAGTTAGATAAATTGATATATAAAAAAATAAATCACCTTTTGCTTTGGTTTTAACTCGAGTTAAAAGAGTACTCACTTACGAAGGTATAAATCTTAATTAAATAGGTACGAGATAAAAATAAAAAAAATACAAGTAAAAAAGTTTACAGATAAGAGATACAAAAAATATGAGTAATAAAAAAACAGATAAACGATACACGAAAAAAAATTCACTTCCTGGATACTCTCATTACGGCACTGTGCACTTTACTTTTTAATTGCTGATACAGTAAATACAATTATAATAAAACTTTCCAGAGAAATAAATGGTACTCTCATACTCGATAGAGGTATATAAAAAGTTGTAAAAACTTACGTTAGCTCCTAAATCTTTCTAAGATAGTTGGAATAGTCTATGGCTTCATTCTCTCGGTAAAAGATCGAATCGGTAAGACATACTCTAGACCCATTCTTGTCTTGTAGGTATTTAGAGAAAAAACCATAAACTGACTCTTCATAGCTGGTGTTCGAAGAAATATGCTAATTTGCTGCCATTATTACACGATATATGAAGTAATCTTAAAGATAGCACTATCTGGAAATCTTTAGATAAACCTTCAGGTAGAATAAACGATAATAGGCACTAGAAACATTTAATTGCTGGTAATTTTTAAAATAAAATAAGAAAAAAGCGGGAACTTGAAACTGAGGGTTCTCGCGAAGGTCTTAATAGCGAGAGCACTCCACCCAGAGTGAAAAAAGCCGTTGGTACTAGAGAGAAGCTGTAGCGTCCCCACTTCGCATGGCGTGATCTTAAACACGAAATTTAATTGGTCAGTTAAAAAAATCAATGTGCTTTGGGAAGTTCGTTAAATTTTTTAGTTCTGGAACGTTCTACCGAATATGTTAAGATTACAGGGTCGGCCCAGGTTCAAAGAAATTATAAAAAAAAGAATTTTAGTTAATGGGGTTTTTTAAAACGCTACAACAGGCAATTTAAAACTCACTTATCCTTGAGGCTTCAAGATTAAGAGGTCTTATACCAAGGGATGGTAATGGCCAATCTACGTACTTTATTGACAGTAGGAGACATAGTCTATTATTCAACGAGCGTATAATGGTAGCTATTATTCACGACGATAAAATTTACAAAACGAGCCACAGGCGAGTGTTGTAAATCATCTGAAATTCAAAATACAAAAAATCATCTTATAAAAACCCTACCATTAAAGAAAACGTAAATGTTTGAATACCATTGTTATATACAAGTTATTCAAATACAGACATGGAAAACTACACAATATCGTCAAAAAAAAAACTTATTTAAACCACGAATATAGATGAGAAAATAGTAATATATTACGGTACAATGTAATCATTCATTTTATTATTAATCCATCTATTATACGGCGGATCCCCTTGAAAGTCTTGTCATTATACTATCTATACGAAGATTATTTTGAAAATTTAATAAATACTGTAAATAAATAATATGAAGAGTAATAGGTTGAAATTCATACATTTCAATTACCTTTTTGAGAAATATTCCCAGCTGTCATGCATGTATGATAGATGTTCTTTTATCCTTTAATGTAATACGTTAGTAGATATTTCTATACCTATACCTTAACCCACTTCAATATCGAGTAAGGTGTATATACAGAAAATTAATATTACATCAAGTCTTGATATTGATATGACAGGTAAAGAGGTACATTGTATGTTTTTAACATAAAACCAAAAATATCTAAATTGTGCGGGAAAGCACACAAAACACTTATTTCAAAATAATAAAAAAGAAACGAGATGTGGCAATCTGGAAATGCCCCAGAAGGGAAAGCATAGCGTTTTTTAATATTATGAAGTATTAGTTCACCAAACATACGTATAAATAACCTGACGTAATAAAATTTTATTAATGGTCAAATGATTAATGTTAAAAATTAAAATCGCATAACGTTTACTGTGATCCCATACAAAGTAAAATTCTGTTAATTAAACATTAAAAACTTTACTTTTTGTCCTTAATTAATATCCTTTTTATGTTCTTTTTTTTATTTAATTAGTTAATTTATGGAATTTTCTGCTCTGTGCATAACCCAGAATAAGAAAGCTACGCTTCGTGTAGTACAAGTGCGAGTGCGCTAGTATTGGATTTTTAAAAATTAACAGATTATAAAATAATAATAATTAAACAATCTGCAAAAAGAAACTTAAAACTAATTAAAAAACATAAAGAACTTAAAATGTTTTTTTAAGGTTTAACAGTATTCACTTTACACCTTCTAAAAACTACACATTTTCGAAGAGGAATATCTTAACAGCAATGTCTCTCCAAAATGGTTTTTGTGTTTGAGAATGAAGCACCACATCAGTCAACTACGAGGTTTGTTAAGAAAGAAACGAGAATTTTAAATTCCACGGGCATTGTTAGTTTGTGTTTCACAGACAGAAAGGTGTTTTGGATTAAAAATCTGCATTAAATTTTGCTTTAAACATGTAATAAATTGTGCCAATGCATTCAAAATGTTGACTGTGGCATTTGGTGAATCTACTATGAGTAAACCAAGAGTGTATGAATGATACAAACGATTTAAAAAAGGCTGAGAAGACATTGATGGCGATGACCGCTCAGGACACCCGAGCACGTCAACAAGTAATGGAATTGTCAAAATAGTGACGCAAACGGTTTTGGAAAATCGGTAATACCACCAACGGCGATTCAGATTTTTTTTAAAAGGATCATAACTGGTGACGAAACATGGGTATATGGCTATCACATCGTAACCGAAGCCCAATCATCCCAATAGAAGCAGCCAGAGGAATCGAATGTAAAGGGTTTTATTACTGTTTTCTTCGATTACGATGGTGTAGTGCATCATGAGTTCTTGGCACAAGGTTGTACGGTCAACAAGGAATATTACCTAGAAGTTATGAGACGTTTGTGCGAAGCAATACGACTTAAACGCAACGGAAAACCAGTCATTGATTTTGCTCCATGATAACACTGCTTGTTTGTGAGTGTTTGGCCAAAAACAACACCCTTATTATGCCTCAACCAACGTATTCTCCGGACTTAGTCGGCAGCGATTTTTTCCTATTTTTAAACCTAAAGAGATTGACGAAAGGACGACGTTTTGCCATAATTGACAACATTAAGGACGCGTCAAAGAAAGAGCTAATGGCCATATTTAAAATCGCTGGCACAAGAGTCTTATAGCTGATGAGGGGGATTTAAATTTATTAAATAATTAAAAATTCGAAAAACATTGAAAACAAGAAAAAATTATACAAATTTTAAAATAAATTTAAAAAAATAAAATTTGACTATAAAAGTTACAAAAGATTAAATTTTGCTGACAAATGTATTAAGTTAAATTATAAGAAAATTTTATATGAAATAAAAAATTACGAAAAATTAGAAATGTTTTTAAAAAATAAAAAAAAACAAATTTTAGTTTCTACAAATGACAACAATATTCTATTGTAGTAATAGAAAAAAACAATAAATTTTGAACAGCTATACAAAAAAATTTGAAAACCATAAAATAATGTTAATTAATAAAAATTATAAAACATCGACATAAAAAGTTTCCTAATAATAAAATAACGTGAAAACCTATAAAAGCATTAGTAAACCAAAGAAAATAATTTAAAAAAAATATATAAACAGAAAAAGTATTCCTGCAATAGGAAAAATGGTCCTGCAATAAGAAAATTAATAGTTAACTGAAAGTGTAGCTCTAAGAATTTAAGCTAATTTTATTATAATTGATTCGCGTAAAAACAACATATTTGACCTCAATTAATAATGACAAATTGTTTTTTGGAATTGATGGACATCTCGAGACTACCTAAAGAGAAAATAAAAATGTTAAAACACTCGAAAACTCGAAACCACTTCGTTTTAAACACGTTCGGATAATTAATCATTACGAGTTTCAGATAAATTTTTCAATGAATGATGAGCCAGTTACGTGGGAAGTTCGGATATAATTAATGTTTCTTTTTTTATTGCTAAAACTTTTATAAAACAGACGATACTTAAAAAATATTTTTTTTTTCATTTAAAAACAAGAATGAAAATATCACAAAGATATTATGAAATTTTTTTGGAGTTTACTCCTTAAGAATCGGTTTTTGATATAAGGCGCCCGGTATGAGAAAAATGTGAGGAGTAAAATCTACTTAACGAATGACCTCGTTACGTTTTTGGTGCGCAACCTATCGTGCGCAACTTTCTAATTTGGTGTGAGTGTATTAAGATGTGTATAGAGTATGCTGCAAAGCGACTATATCTATATCTTATTGAGCTTGTATATTTCTATCAGTGTCGATTTACTTATATTGATGTTTTTTGTTATAAATATCAATAATTAAAATATTGTTATTGTGAAATTATAATATTCATAATTATATTTTGCTATAGTGAAGTGCAAGTATTTTTGAATTTACTATGGCAGAAAGGGGTGTAGATAATATTGCCGGAACTACTGAAAAACACGTGGCTGCCAGGTACGTTATAATTCATGTACCTATTATGTGTATGAGCATTTATGATTTGTATTTATTGAATGTATAATAATCATTAATGTAGTTCATATGGTTATATATATGAGAACAACATAGAATTAGACATTTAATCCAATATGAATTACCAAGCGTATCCACGTAAAATAGACAATTTCTAACCTAACCAAAAATTAATTTTTTTCCGATATCTATAAATTCCTTAAGGTTATTATAATTTATTTTATGAATAATTTTTTGATATCAATAATTATGGTCAATAATTCGATAACAATATCAGAAAAATTAGTTATAATTATTTCAGTTAATTTCAGTTAAATAAGCTTTTTTGCGTCTGTTTTGACAATTGTACGGAGTAAACTCCAGTCGTGCGTGGGGCTGACACACACAATTTTTTTTTAACTTCTAATTTTTTTTAAAAGAGTATATCTTCAGTTTTTAGTTTTAAAGAGTACACATAGATGGCAACATTTTATCTTAGCTCTTATCAGTAAATCTATGTGATACTGGACTTTGCGATTCACTTAATGTGAAAATTTATGCATTACGTTTTTTATTTATACTATAACTGAATAAAGTTTGTTAAATTTTTCCTAAATATTTTTATTTCAGTCACGTGTGTGTTAATTTGATCAATATTTTTTAAGTTTTCATAATTTTTTATTTATTTTAAATTTTCTTGTGAAACAAAGTTTTGTTTCAAACCATACCCGTTACGTTACGAATCGGTTTACTTTTCCATAAGAAGTTATCATATAAAAAAGTTTTTTTTAATGACTCGAAGTGCCTAAGAACAAATTTCACATGCTTTTCACTGCCTGATAACAAATTTAAATTGTCTATTTATTATTTTTAATCGTTTACGTATACAGCACTAATGAATCATTAAAGTAAAATTATTACGGATTGAAAAACAATATAGGCTTAATATAAAGATGCATTTATAAAAGTGTATTTTTATTACATTGTTAAAAAAATTATTTCTTTAAAATTAAACAAATGAAATTAATATAAAATCTTTCAAGATACAACTAAACAGCAGCAATAGAAGCTTAGTAGGTACTGTTATAAAAATCATATCTAAACTATTGTTTTCTTTAATCTCTGGTTAATAAATAACTTTAGCACAATAATAAACGTAATAAAGCTTTAGGATAAGCAATTGTATACATTTTATTAGAAATATTAATCGTAAAGTTTAACGGCTATGAAGAACTTTAAGTAAAATCATTATCTAAAAAGCGCCAATAGAAACTGGTATTATCTTTTAATGAAAGTGATAAAATTTAGATATAACTCATTAATATTTGGTTATACTACCAGCAACGAAATCTATATATATAAAAATGAATGTTTGTCTGTATGTATGTATGTCTGTATGTACTCAATGAACTCAAAAACTACTGGACCGATTATTATGAAAATTGGTATGTATATGCATTTTTCCACGGAGAAGGTTTGTATGATATGCTCATTGATGCCACTCGCCACCAGGTGGCGCTGCAGACTAGCAACTTCTGTCCCGTTCAACCGATTGTCATGAAAATTGGTATGTATATGTATTTTTCCACGGAAAAGGTTTATATGATATGCTTATTGATGCCACTCGCCACCAGGTGGCGCTGCAGAGTAGCAACTTCTGTCCCGTTCAACCGATTGTCATGAAAATTGGTATGTATATGTATTTTTCCACGGAGAAGGTTTGTATAATATGCTCATTGATGCCACTCGCCACTAGGTGGCGCTGCAGACTAGCAACTTCTGTCCCGTTCAACCTATTGTCAGGAAAATCAGTATGATGATGTATTTTTAACGGGTAAGATAAATATGATATTCGTATTAATGGAAGTTACCACCAGATGGCGCTTCCATGTATCAAATTCAATACTGATTAATAGATATCTACACGAATTTGTATAAATATAAGTTCGAAAAATATATTTTTTGTGCGATAAGTAAAGCAAAACTATAAACTTTCTTTCCTTCTCTATCTCTTCTTCTCTTTTATTTTTCTTAAATTTATTTTAGCTGCTGGCGTGGCAACGCGCGCCGGGTACAGCTAGTACTTTATAAATATGTTCTATAAACAAAAATGAAACTGTAAGAAATGTCGGTACTTATATTTTTGTTGTTTTTAATATTATAATAATAGTTATTTATGAAACAGTCCGTGAAGTATGCTTTTTGCGCACGCACGCGTTGTTTAGAGCACGAGCGAAGCGAGTTCTATATATCGCGTAAGCAAAAAGCACTTCACGCACAGTTTCATACAATATTTTATCTACGATAAACAAATAAAAAATAATTACAAATTCAAATTTGAAAATTTAAACTACAAAACTGTCAGAATATTTTTTTGTTGAAATTTAATGCTCTCATAGCAACACCATGACAACGCGAATGCTAAGGATATTTGATTATATGAAGGTGTGTCAAAAACAGGGCGAAAAAGTACATCCCATTTAAAATACATTGTTACTTCACGCACACTTTTAATCCTTCACGCACTGCTGTCTATAATGACATTTTTCACAAACTAAAAATTGATACTATGAGGTAGAGTAGATAAATAGTTTTTTTCTACAAACGTAACTAAAAGTGGAATTTTTAACGCGTGCTGTCAGTGTCTAAAATGTCTTTTTACGACACTGGTGTTAAATGTATTTAATTTTAGCACCAGTGCTAAAAGTGATTTACTTTTAGCACTGCTAAGAAAATAAATTTAGAAGAAGTTGTATTCAATTAAAAGTGCAATTAGCAAAACTACAATTAGTGAAAGAAAATCCATGACCAATCTCTCTGGTAGCTGTAACGGTATTTATTTTGGTAAAACTAAAAATGCTACAAGCTTGTAATATCTGCTTATGTCCTGGTTATTTATATTCATCATCGCTTTCAACATAGAATAATTGGACCAAAGCGTCGATTATTTCCATATTTTAGACTTTTCTTCAAAGTAAGCGAGCAGCACTTTTTCACTGGTTTCCCTACCTCTAACATTTTTTTGATCACACCACTTCAGAAAACGATCGTATGAAAACTCATACTGTCGCTTTGACTTATTAGGCAATTATTCAAAGGTAGCTTTATTAGCAGCTTCTTCAATTTCCACCGGGAGAAATTCATTTTCTCGATCACTTTCCATCATCGAATAAGAATTTATAACATTTGTTTGACACAAGCTGTCAAAAACAAATCAACAATCGATTTTTTCTTCGTCCTAGCAACGTATTTCGTAGGTAAGTTAGATGAAATTAGATACATTTTATCAATTTATTTATTAAAAATAATAATAAGCGTTAATTTTAGCGTTCGTAGAAAAAATATTGTATGATATACGTGTTAAAAGGGATTTTATTTTGTTCGAAGGGCGTCGTGCCTCAAACTTCCCTTCTCAAAAAATAAAATCTCACTTTTAGCACTTATATCATAAATAACTATTTTGTTATTAAGCAATGTCAATGAATTATTTTTAAAATTTTAATCTTTACATTTTTTTATGTATCTTTTATTGGTTACGGAATTTTTTAGTAATTTTAAACTTTTTAAATTTTACTTATTTTATCCATTATTTGTTATAAAAATTAATAAAACTATTTCTGGGCTGATGTACGTTCATAAATAAATAAATAAATGCGCATGTGTTCATTACCTTTCAAAGAAACTTTTTTGCAAAATTGAAAATGGTTTGGTTTTAGCTGAACAGTTAGTATGCCTCACACAGATTTGTATTGTTTGTGTTTAAATTATACATATTTATAATCTCTTATACTTAGATATTTATTGGCTGGTCCATTATAATGGTTACTAGTCTATTATATTTTCTCTATGGTCTGGCCTGAGTCGTCTGTGTGTGGCATACCAACTGTTCAATGTTCAACTAATACCTAGACAACCGATCTGGTTCTCGAAAGCTCCAAAGCTCAGAAGAGCTTATTTCAATTTTTGTAAGGCATTTTCAGTTTTGAAAAAACGACCGTTGACAAATTTGACATATCTATCAAGATAAATAAGCAAGGGTCATTTTCAAAATATTGAGTTATCATTTTATTATTTTGATTTTAGTAGCAAAAGTTCCCCGATTAGAGAAGTAAATATAATACCCAGACACTTTCAACAGAATAAAGTTTATTTGAAGGGTAGTGAACGCATGCGCAGTTACTTATTTTTGAATGTACCTACATTAGCCCGGAAATAATTTTACTAACTTTTATAATAATTTTTACTGTATTTCACAAATTTTACGATTATGCAAATTACAATATTAAAATTATAAATTTTTGATAAAAGGTGGATATCGATATACACTTTAGCGAGTGAGATATTGAGCGTTTCAATCTGCTTTGAGTAATGAAATGTTTTAATCAAGTTTATCAAAAAAGTACGAGGATGCAAATTATGAATAATACATTTTTAAAAGGTGTAAAATAAAAACTTTTAAAAGATATAAACAATTTTTTTTAAAATATTTTTAAGGCTGGAACAGAGGTGGTATAGACTTGCCATAAAACAATCAATCTTAATTTTTTACCAAATGTTTAAATAACGTCATAACATCATTACTTCCTTAATGCACCAAAAGAAGTATAATTTCAATAAATTTAATATTTAGCACATGAATTTCCCAAATACTTTATTATAACTGAAATATAAAAATTTCATTTTAAAATAGGTACCTACATTTTGAAATGAAACACATCAATCAGTGTCCCCGCAGAATACGTTGATTACTCGTAACGTTTGACGCATACTTTTGTGTAAATACTATACATCATTCAAAGCTTATTTTTATTAAAGTAGGCCTTGTTAGGGTGATGAATTTCGCCCTGTATATTTATTCTTATTCTCAGTTGTAAATGCGCTGTTGTCACGTCCTCAATAAAATCATAGTGTTAGTGACAATAAATAAAATAATTGTGTTCTCCATTTCAGCGCCATCAAAAATCATTAAAACTTAGTACCTACTTTCACAAAAAAATGAAATCGTCAATTTAAAAATATATATTTACATATAATGAATGCATTTACAAAATAATAGTAATTAAATAAAAGCAAACAATAAAAACATTTAGAAAAAAGTCTAGAACAAATTTTCTATGTCTATATAACGGTATTATAAAATAAGTTTTACAACAAACCTTTAAATTGGACCAGCTATAAATGAGAAAAATACAAAATATTTCATTTTGTCGATAAGTATTACAGCAGCTATATATTGAAGAGTTTTTCGTGGAGCTTTCCAGGTAGTACGGCATTATCACATACCAATTGGTTTCAGCCATTTTGATAAGTAAAACAAAGACAAAAATTCCCATAAAATGTTATGCTTCGTTATATATCTAAGCTTTCAAATATTGGTAATCCATTTAAAATGTGTTTAATAGTTTCAGTGCAATTATTCAACAGAAAAGCAGATACACTGATAGTAAAATAAACAAAGTACAAAAAAAAAGGAAACATACAAAATTTAAAAAAAAAACATATAAACAACAAAAATTGAAGCTACAGATTTGGTTAAAACTATTGTTAATCTGTTCGGTATGTATTTTTAATCCACCTCCATTATTTCATTGGATATATCAGAGTCACTATCAAATCCAAAATCGGAATCGTCAGAATCTGATTCCTCCAATGAAATAATTAAAGGAGGAATATTGTCATGTGAGCAGTTTCCCATGTAAGTAGTCCAATCTGCCAAAATAAGTTCGTCTGTATGTCTATAAATTTTTTTCCACATGTCTGGTGTACATTGTCTTAACGCTTCTGTCCAAGTTTTTTTAACCCTATCCCTGTCTGAATATAAAGATGCAATATTTTTGTTATAGTACGTCTTTGTAAAGCCCCATGCCAACTCTATTGGATTATATTGACAGTGGTATGAGGGTAGTCGAAGTACATCATGTCCATGTTGCTTTAATATTTCATCTACTACATATGTCTTATCGTTACTTTTGTATGGTTGAATTATAGTGTATAATTGTTTTTTTGTCATTTTTTTGTCAAATGCGATGTTATTGCTGCTCAACCATCCCTGCATTATCTCTTTTTTTGCTGAAAATGTAGGTGGTTTGTTTAGAATGATAAGGAACATTATCCATTACCACTACACATTTGTCTGAAAAATTGGATAAAGCAGGAATGAGTTGATTAACAATCCAGTTTTTGAAAATGTCACCGTTCATAGTTTTGTGATAGTCAATGTCAGTATCTGAAGAATCTAACAACAAGTCACATCCCTCTAAAAACCCAGTATTTGTTCCTGCGTGTAAAATTGTAAATCGCTTTCCTTCAGATTTCAAATGCAATGGATTGCTTTTTAAATCAGATTCATGTACCCAACGACGCGTTGGAGTGCCATTTTTGTATATCCACGTTTTGTCTAAGTACACAAATCTGATTGATTTATTGCGCTTTTTTAGTTCCATAAATTTCCGAAGGAAAGCGATTTTGCTGATTTTGATATGTCTTTGCTCAATTAAAATTTGTCGTCCGTTCACTTTTTTAAATTTATATCCCATTGATTTTATAAGTGTGTATAAAGTGGTACGTTCACCCCTAAAATCCAAGTTTTATTTCACATCAGTCAAAAGTTTGTCTAAAGTAAAATATTCGTTTTTGGAATAGTACGTCCAAATCTGCCGCTGCAAGTTTTTTTTTTAAATGAAGTTATCAAATGTATCTGCTTTATCATTCTTCCTTTTATCCGCCGCTTCTTTGCCATTAGCTAAATCTTCTTTTAAGATGTTTCGTATAGATATAACACTAACCAAAAAAAACACGAAAGATTAAAAAAATAATAAAAATTTAATTTAATGGATCAATGAATAAACATTAATTCATCTATTTGCTATCAAATTACATTTTAATTACCAAACTCTATTAATTAAAGAAAATATTTTATTTTCAAAACATTTTTAATTATGTTACATAATCTGGCAACATTGTAAAATATTGAAAAGTAGTGAGTTTTTAGGTTATGTGTATTTAATAAATAATAAGTAATTTGAATGTAAAAACTGTAAAAGTGTATTTTTTCTAACAATTATCTTCATATACAACTAATAATGAAATTAAAAATGTTTGGAACTATTTGCTAATGAAAATAATGGAATAATCGTGTATAGAACACATATAGTACTTACATTAAAAACCTCAGAGATCTTTTGTAAATATCCGTCTTCTGAAATTCTCTGGTCTTTCTTAAACATGTTATAGCATCTCTGAATGCATTTTTTTGTCTCTACACAATTTTTTTTCGGCATATTTAATTTTAAATACAATTGACAATTATATTTATGCTATTTGTTGTCAAGCTTGTCAAATTGTGACTTGCAATGACTTGGTAACTTTCAAATACCAACATGACAAAAACCAATACCAATGTGAATAAATAAAAAGATAGCCTGCTAGATATAAGTAAACGTTGAATCGTTAATATTTCAATATTTGCACGCGAAATATTGAACCTAACTCCAAAAATCCACATAAACAGTTTAATTTCATATTCATTTTCAAGTATGTTGTAGTTTGATCAAATAAAGTTATCGGAAAAATGAAAGTGTTCCCATTTGAATTTGGTTTAGTGGAATAATTGGTAATATGTTCTTCGCTGCTATGATATTGTCAAAATATTATCAAAATTCTTTGATATATTTATTTAAATTTATGTTTAAATTAACGTTTTGATGATTTTTATATAAGTATTAAAATTGCTAAATTTAAACAGATTGACTGAAAACAAATATTTCAAATATAAAAAATATTTGTTATAATGCTTTACAGTAAAAAAAAATTATAATTATATTTAGAAAAGTTGTTGCGACAAAAAAAATTATCACTAACATGAGTAACATAACTTCTATTGACGTGGGTTCTACTTTAAGATTTGTTCCAACTCTCGTTTTCTAACCATCCCAGAATCGTTTTAGAATCATTACAGAATCAGTTACTGCGCAAGATTGTACCAAGAATCGTTCTAGGTATTAGCCTTTTATGTATATATTATTTAGCGTGACTGGTGAAAAAAAATAGGAGAAGGTACTTAATAAAAAAACATGCATTCTTACAAAATTGTTACGTTCACATGTTCTTCTTTTATCAGCACATTATAAAATTATGGTGTTCTGTATTTCCTATAATTTAAAACATAGTTAATGAAATGTTAGGTATAGAAGAAAAAGAGGAATCTATTCAAAAAACGGGCCACTCATTGACGAACAATACAAACGAGAAAAAAATACGTCGCATTTGCAAGTCGTGCTATAAAAATTTAATACCTTGTCTTGGCCGAAAGAAGGTGAAAAAAGTTACAACTTACTGCTGTGGTTGTCCAGATAAACCGTATATGTGTATCGAATGTTTTAAAAACATTCACACATGGTAAATTTATATTTTTTTGAGTTTGTTTAATTTTTTGTATTAATTTTTTTTTCTTTTAATTGTTATTACTTGGAGAGCCACCATTTATTTACAAAAGTTTAACAGGGCGCCACATTAACAAAATACTATAAATCCATATACCATCACGTAAATTTACGTGACAGAACAATATACAAAAGTAGTTGTGTAAGTCAAATATGACCGATGTGGCCTCAATATAAAAATCTCTGTCAGTCATATCTGACTGAAATTGTGACCAGTGTATCAATACCTTTTGGGATACGGTCTACTATGATATTGTTATAAACAGGCGTGTGACAGGCAATACCCGAAATACCGAACGAAAAACTGACAGTATGAAATCTGTTTATCAACATCTTTTTTATTAACTTAAAAAAAAAATGCAAAGACAAGAAAAAAATTGTAAACATAATTCCATCTAACTAACAAATTAGACAAAAACAAAAAAAAACTGTTAGAATTACCATTTTTAACATTTAATGTACCGACAGTTTTCAAAATGTTCTTCGTATTAAACAGACCATAACTTGTAGTAAATTTTCCACTGTAGTTCTTGGGCGGTAAATAATTAAAATACTTTTATATGCTCTTATATTTAATTTAAATACTTTAAACAATGTTACCTTAACATTTGTTGACAACAACAAGATTCATTTTATTACGATAATTTTGCTCTAAATGACATTTTTGCCAACAGTAAAAGCTCATAATTGTGACGAATAGAATTTAAGGTTAGTTGACAGTATAAATCATTTATTTTATTATGTTTTTTTCGGCGGGAAACTAATTAGTTGGTAGATAAACTACGCTTAGATTTGTTAAGATAATCATAAAATTGTACTGACTAACCTTTAATGTTAGAAGTTATGTAATAGAGGTAATGTTCGTGCTATTAATCATCTGGATAAAAATCTTGTTGACACTTTTAAAAATTACAAGGGCACATAGATTGATCGATAAATAGATATTGCAAACACCTATCATCTCTAGAATAGGATTAGGACACATAACTCTTAAACAAGTTGGTGGATTTTGAAACTGATTCCAGCATTAACACTCACTCTATACAATACTGTGTTACAGTTATTTTCATTATTTACATCATCCCATGAATATATATAAATGTTATAAACAGGTTTATAGGTAATAAATTTGTAATAAAGACATTTTGGATTAAAATATTAAATTAGTTTTCTAACATTAAAAATTAGTAGTAACAACTTCATTCTCGCAACGAAAGACCATAAAATATTAAAAGCAAAAACATGACAGTGATTAATTGACTCTTCCAAATATTTCCTGAAATAAAATTTGCTTTTTAATATTACACGTAATCGAGGCTTTGGGCTAGAATAATAATTAGGTATAAATTGACTTTTTAAAATGAAAGCTTTTTATGTATGCTTTGGCGACTGTGTAAAAGAAGCTATTTTGGCCGGACCTGTAAAACTAGGAAAACTGTCCGCGTACTTATGTACGGTTCCTATTCCCTCTCTTGCTCTTATGGTACAATTTGCTGACTGTATACCGGTACTTTTCTATTTAAATGACATTGAATCAAAGAAGTGCAAAGTACAGTTTTATGATTGTATTAATTTAAAATTTATTTTAACTGTTTCATTTTATTTAATTAATGAATTTTTTTAACCAAAAATTTGGTTAAAAAAATATATTTTTGCGACTTACTCTCAAAAATAGAATTGGCTCTGGGAAGAGTCAACCAAACACTGGAGTAACACTGTAGGGCTGAGGCACTCGAAGCTGATGTTCAAAGGCTACTCTAAAAAACTGACGTCTGACATACTGAATCTGGTAGGAGTCAGATAAGAGTACTAGTAGGCCTGCTCACTGGGCATGGACCATTCAGACTACACCTTCGGAGGATGGAGATTCTGACACAAGAACCCACCTCGTGCCGACTGTGCGCCATGGACGATGAGACGGCAACTCACATTCTATTCGAGTGTGAGGCCTTCGACTATAAACGGTTCCTCATCTCCGGTGACACGAATCCTGAATCCTATCACTACCTTGAGGAGCTAGTCACAGGTTTCAAGTCTCTTATAAAGGGAACTGCTCTGTGGCAACGGTAACTCATGGAATTTCGGGACGCACACGAATTCCCGTCAGGATAACCAATCTACCTGTTTCATAATTAGGGTCCGTTAAGCCGTCACTCGAGTTCCCGTCAGGGTGAAAACTGACCTGTCCAAAAGGTGTTTATGGTAATTGCGGTAAATTCCCTGAATCATCTGATATTTAGCTGTGTATTTATTGCATATTATTGTAATAATAACAGTTATTATAATAGTAAAAGTTTTAAGTTCGTTTTTAGATGTATGAAATAAGAAATATTTGTAAATAATGTTTTATCTTTGGCACTCTTACACGATATTATTTTACATGGTATTATTGAAATAAAATACGGAATTTTAATTTTACAATTTTATTGCGTACTACTACTGTACCATAAATACATACATATAAAGAAGTCATGTTCTATATTTTTTCGAGTATATCGCATGTCTCCTGATTTGCACCTATTTATTTTTATATACGTATCTGTTTGCATACCTTTAATAGCTTCTATAAAAACATATACATTTGGGTGGTTTATAGGGCAATACTGTCTAAACTTCGAATAAAAACTTTCACATGTGTTTGTGGTGCGTGAAGTGTCTGATGTATTTGCTGCCCAAATCTCGGGTGGAAACTTGGAATCTTCAGCTATGTAGTTCTCTGTCAGGTAGTCTGCGAACAGCGTAACTCTTTCATCTACGGGTTTGTCTTCCGCCAGTTCAAAAGAAAATGCATCACCTACTTCCGTATGTGGCAAGAAGGTTAATCCATATACATAGTGTAGCCATTTTCCAATATCGGAACTGGCATCTTTGTATTCAGTTGATAACCCCAACTGTCCTATTCTTCTGTACCACGCTTGTGACAGGTGAAATCTACAACCCATAATCTTCGAATTTGGAAAGCTTTCCTTAACACTGGAGTAAATCGCTTGTTCAAAGTCTATAACGATTATTTCCGGCAAAAATTTACTTCCAAGTTCGTTACTTTTAGTAACAATAAGATCAAATAATTTTACATATGTCGATTTCAGCTTATTCTTCAACAGACAGAAAGCCACCGGAATATATGTAGCGTTGTTGTAAACATGAATTGTGAAGAACTGAGTAAAATATTTTGGGCAGTAGTCAAACGTTCCATCCATATAAAATTTTGAGTGTTGGCACATAAATGACACGTTACTTGGACATGCGAAAACTACTACTTCGTGTTCTATGTTGTTGATCAGTAGAAATTGTTCATTTTTGGAACTGACAATGTTGAGTAGATTTAAACATTCTTGCAATTCTCTAGTAGATGTGGGTAATTTTGGAAATTTGCTTCTTCTTGCTCTACCCAAATTATTCCTTATATATGTCATATCTTGGCTTGTAAGTGTTTCCAGCATTGTATTTTGCCGATCCAACTTCCTGTGAACCATTTTCGAAGGCCTTTCATAGACACTATCTTCGATTTTCCTTTTTAGTCCGTTACTTAACTTCTGGCGGTTTAAAAGTTGCTGGTCCACACTATTGTGCTCATGTCCACCGACAGCTTTAGAAAACACTAAATTTTCTTCTTCTCCAATGGTATACACCTTAGCGCGACAATTTTTGTTCACACAACACCAAGATACTTCACCAGAAGACTTTAATAAACGATATTTGTAGAATTTAAAACTGTTCAGTACCAGAAGGGGTTTACCCTTTTCACTTAGTATTACTTCAAGCATTTTGTGTATCACTATAGCGTATGACAAGAAACGTTCGGAAAGATGTATATTAATAAACTGTCGTTTCGAAAACGACAACTTAATATATATGTTTCCAAAAGCAATTAGTTGTGCAATTAGTACTGACATACCCCCTCACCAACCCCAATACAGTTCGTTCGCTATACTTACAAGGGTTTAGGATTAAAATTTTTATTAGTATTCAACTTTTTCATTAGAATTCAGGATTACGATTTTCAAAATTATTTAGTTTATCTGGAAGCGGATTCGGATTAAAAATTTTATTAGTATTCAACTTTTTCATTAGAATTCAGGATTATGATTTTCAGAATTATTTAGTTTACCTGGAAGCGGATTAAATAAACTGGACGGAAATTCGAGTGTGAGATTAAGATACCTGCAAGTGTTGAACGGGAACTCATGTGTATTATATTCGTCATAAGAAACCTGACGGGAATTCGTGTTCACCGGAATTTCGGACACCTGGATTCTAGCCTACCTGAAGATCAGCGTGATGTTGATTTTCAGCTGAACAAACTAGAGTCCTGCAAGCATCGGGTGCATGTAAGGATTTTTGGTGCCGAACCTGGTCACAATATTCCCATAGGAAGCAGTGCTCAAACATGGGGCTCCACAAGAGAGAGCATGCCAGCTAATTTAGATTAGATTAGATTACTCTCAAAGATAGAATTTCGTCTGAATTTCCTAAATTCCACATTTATTTTATGAATGTAAGTAGTATATGTGACTTGCTACGGAGACCGATGGTAAGCATACCATCCAGTTCTTTCCCTTCAGCATAAGCAATCTGAAGACTGTACAAGAAATAATTGCCTGTCTCCTAATTTATTTGTTATCTAATTTACCTGTCACCTGGTTATGTTAAAATTTTAAAATAGTATATTGTAATACAAGTGTTACAATGACAGGTTTCGTAGTACGAGTGCGGTTTGTGAATCGAACCGCGAAGCGGTGTATTTCGCAAACCGTCATTGTAATTCGAGTGTTACATACTATTTTTTATAACGAACTTTTAAAAGTATAAAAAAAATAAATAAAATTACAAGAGAATTTCGAAATTATTTATTTATGTTGGCAATCTTGACATTTTTGACACTTGACAGTTTTAATTATTTTAAATTTGAATGTTTATTAATTTAGTTAATAATTTACTACCTGAAAAATCCAAACACACATATAAAAAGAATATGCAAGTTACATAACCAAAATAGATGACGAAGCTTAGAAAAAGTGTTAACGTTGTACTTTTATACCTACAACATTATAAATTAATGTAATTGTAATAAAATTTCAGATCTTTTTATTTCATTGTAGAATAAAGTTCTCCAAATTTAAGTTTGATTTTGTTTTTAAAAAGTGCTTTTCTAGTTAGCAGAACGTAAATGGCGCAGTCAGTAGGATACTTCAGAATTTAATCGTATCGAACGGTAAATTTTTCGTATTAACGAATTAACTGAGTTCCGAACTTTGACGTGAATTGACCGTGAAAATTCGAGTGAATATCGAATTTTGTGTTATTTTCACCGAACGTTTAGTGCTAAGAAGAGAAGTAAACAAAATCAACCTATTTGGGAGAAGAACAACATCGTCCAATCCCAAAAATTCAGGAACGAACAAAAATCGTCTAGTACTGAATCAATCCACTGGGAACAGAACAAAAATCGTCTGGTCCTAAGGAACCATCCTGGATAAGAACAAGAATCGTCTAATCCTGGAAATTAGTGTAAGAAGAATGAAAATCGTAATTCTACTAGAGTAAGCTCATTTTATTTTTCATTTCCTATTATTATTTTATTTTTTCCTAAAAGCGAAAGTAATTATAAGTTTATTATAAATCAAAAATTTAATGACTGATAATTTCGATATTGAAAATTTAAATAATTTAATTGAAAATAACCTTAGTTTTAGAGAAAATTTAGAATATAACACTGATAATAGTAGTGATAGTAGTAGTAATAATTCAGATAGCGAAAATTTAGATATGGCTACCCCAACAGTAAATTACCAATTATTAAAATTATATCTAGACTCTATCCCCCCATTTGACGGAAACCCACATACACTGACGATATTTATAAGTAATTGTGAAAGTTTAATATCAGTATTTGCGAGTAATACAGACGCTGCATTAAATACATTTTTATTAAAAGCAATTATCGGTAAATTAACAGGACGAGCTCAAATTCTAATTGGTTCGAGAACTGAACTTAAAACTTGGACTGAAGTAAAAAATGTTCTAAATTTAAGCTTTGGTGACCAACGTAGTATTGATTGTCTAGTTTAAGACCTTATTAATTTGAGACCGCACAAAAATGAAACACCGTATAATTTTGGCATGAGGTGTCAAGATTCCCGCAGTTTAATAATTTCGAAACTAAATTCTTTGGTCATACCCGATAATGAACGTACCCTTCAAGTACGTAATTACGATAATTTGGCATTAAAAACTTTCATTAGAGGATTACCTTTACCTATCCAAACAAATGTTCGTCTTAGATCTCCCGATAGTTTAGAGAAAGCTATGAGTCTCGTTATCGAAGAAGAAAATTTTCTGTATTCAACCCAGCGTGCTAACAATATAAATTTAAATACATCATATAAGCCCAATGTTCGTATCACTCCCGCACGAAATCCAATCAATAATCATCCACCAAGTTTCAGTCCCAATTTCAATAATTTTAATTCCCATTACAATATTCCAAGACCTCTGACATTACAACAGTTTTCCCCACGCCCTTTTGATTCATATCAACATAATTTTGGAAATCCTAATAATTCGTTTAATTGGCGACCAAACAATAATTTTCCCACTCAAAAACATCCCTATTTCCAGAACCAGAATTTTGCACAGAGACAACCAAATTTTAACCAAACTCCAGTCAATAACCCTAGTAATTTTGGGAATCGTTTTAATAGTCCACAAAATTACAAACCAGAACCAATGGATACCTCTTCAGGTAATTCAAGGCTTCAACCTAAATCTAAAATTACTTCGACTGAATTATTTAATCAAATGATCGATAACTCCAATCAACCTGAAGAACAATTTCAATTTGATAATCCATTCGAACTTGAAAATTCTCACGATTATCAAGAAACATATGAGATTCAACCTGATTATTATTCTAATTATGAAACTCAATATTACGCAGATAACAACGGTTATCCTCCAACACATGTTAATAGAAATCAAGACATTTATGACGATCCCACACACCTTGCAGAAAATAAAACTCAGACTCAGGATTTTTCTCAAGTTCAAGATCCTGCAAACCCGACGTAATTTTCATAAATGCAATGAAAGCTATTCTACCGTATATAGAAATTCCAGAGATTAACGCGAAATTTCTAATTGACACCGGCTCATCAAAATCCCTAATAAATCCTGATTTGGCATACAAATTTTATCGTAAATATATTTTTAAGGAAAACTTTAATATTCAAACGGCCCATAATATTTCATACCACGATGAAGTCGCGCACATTCCACTATTTCCTATTTTTAATTCAAATGAATTTCATAAATTTTATCTATTTCAATTCAGTAATCGTTTCGATGGTATCATAGGCGTAGATCTTCTAAAACAACTAAATGCTTCTGTTGACATGCAACAAAATAAAATCATAACACCAAATGCAAGAATTCCCATAATTTCCAAAAAAGACATTCAACAAATGAATTCAAAATTTTATTCAATAGTTATATCTCCACGCTGCACACAAATTGTTAAATTACCAGTAAAAGCCTCCAATGGAACAGGTATACTAAACTATCAACTATTTTCGAAAGGTTTAGAAATGCCAAAATCCCTAGTAAATATTTTCAACAATTTTGCTATTACAACCATTACCAACAGTAATGAAAATCCAGTGAAATTAGATATTCATGAACCTCTTGAAATTGAAATACTAAATCCACTAGAAGTAAATTTTGTTGATAAATGTGAAATAGATAATACTGAATTTTCTAAACCATATGATAACAAATTGAAAGAAAATTTGAAAAACATACGTCTCGAACATTGCAACCGTGAAGAGAAACAACTACTTAAAAATTTATGCTTTCAATACAGAGACATTTTTTATTGCGAAGGCATACCCCTTAGTGTTACGAACCAGATTAAACATAAACTTACATTGACTGACGATACCCCTATATTTACAAAATCATACCGGTACCCCGAAATACACAGACAAGAAGTAAAACGACAGATTAACAAAATGCTGAATAATGGCATAATTGAAAATTCACACTCTCCTTTTTCGTCCCCTCTTTGGATTGTCCCAAAACGTCCTAATCCTGTAACCGGCGAAAAATCTTGGCGTTGTGTCATTGACTATAGAAAACTAAACGAACGAACGATAGATGACAAATATCCTTTGCCAAATATTACTGAAATCCTAGATCGACTTGGACGTGCAACTTATTTTTCAACTTTAGATTTAGCCAGTGGTTTCCACCAAATCGAAGTTGACCCACAAGACGTTCATAAAACGGCTTTTAGTACTCCCCAGGGACACTTTCAATTCAAGCGAATGCCATTCGGACTTAAAAATGCCCCTTCGACCTTTCAACGCGTAATGGACAATGTCTTACGTGGACTTACTGATGAAACCTGTATAGTTTATTTAGATGACATCTTAATTTACAGTTCTTCCCTTCAGGAACACATAGAAAGACTTAAGACAGTGTTCGAAAGACTTACTTAGACAACATAATCTTAAAGTACAACTAGATAAATCTGAATTTTTGCATAAATCCGTAATGTACTTAGGACACGTTATTACTCCCGACGGCGTAAAACCGAACCCAGAAAAAATTACTGCTATAAAAAATTTTCCCATACCAAAGACAAGAACCGAAATAAAAAGCTTTTTAGGACTGTTAGGATATTACAGACGGTTTATTAAAGACTTTGCGAAGATAACAAAACCAATGACCAAATGTTTGAAAAAGGACTCTAAAATAATACATGACAGGGAATTTATAGACTGTTTTAATACGTGTAAACATATTTTAACTAACGACCCCATATTACAGTACCCCGATTTTAGTCAACCCTTTATATTAACCACCGATGCAAGCAATTATGCAATAGGTGCAGTTTTATCGCAAGGAACGGTACCAAATGACAGACCCATAGCATACGCATCAAGGACATTAAATGACTCTGAGACAAAATACTCGACCATTGAAAAAGAATTACTTGCCATAGTCTGGACTTGTAAACATTTTAGAGCATACTTATTCGGTAGAAAATTTGTCATTTACACAGACCAAAAACCTTTAACTTGGCTCTTTAGCTTAAAAGAACCAAATTCTAAATTAGTACGGTGGCGGTTAAAATTGGAAGAATTCAATTACCAAATAATGTACAAAAATAATAACCCTGGCGAGGTAAACCAAGACATTTTAGAATATTTAAAAGACCTAGCTGAAAATATGCAACTTGATCCACAACCTACCGCTAGCATGGACGAACTACCCCGACAAAAAATAAACATTATATCAGACATTAAAATTCCCAAAGACAATCGAAGTGAAACAGATTCGACAATACATTCGACAGCTAACGAAACTACAAACTGTGGCATACCTATATTAGACGAAATAATTAATAACAAAATTAATCAAATTCTCATTTATCCAAACATTTATCAGAAGACCGACATCAGTCACGAATTGTACGAAAATCATAAAATCATAAAAGTAAAAATCCCAAATATTGAAAGGAACGAAAAATTTATATTAGATTTTTTAAAGGAATTCACAAACCCAGGTTTAACTTTCTATTTATATTTCCATAGCGATAAATTATTTAACGATTTCACAAAAGTGTATTTAAAACATTTTTCTGAACGTGGCCCCAAATTAATTGAATGTACGAAATTTGTAAACACCGTTAAAGATAAAGAAGAACAGATACTTTTAATACGAAACTACCATGAGGGAAAAACAAATCATCGAGGTATCAACGAAACATTAGAAAAATTACGTACAAATTATTATTGGAAAAAAATGAAAGCTTCGGTTTCAGACTTTATAAATGAATGCTCCATTTGCCAGAAAAACAAATATTCAAGACAAAATCCTCATACTCCTTTAATGTTAACCGAAACAGCTAGTAAACCTTTTCAGATTGTACACGCCGATCTATTTTTCTTTGACGGACAAAACTACCTTACAATTACAGACGCTTTCACTAAATTTACCCAGGTTCATCTAATTTCCGGTAAAAACGCAATTCATGTAGCAAAAGCCTTTATTAAGTATTTCACCTCTTTTGGAGTTCCTCAATTAATTGTTGTTGATAAAGGTAGAGAATTTAATAACGAATCTGTTAAGGACCTGTTGAACTTACACAAAATTAAAATCCATTTTACTACCTCTGGTCATCACGAATCAAATTCAATTGCAGAGAGGTTACACTCTACTCTCATAGAACATTTAAGAATCCTAAAAGATATTTATCCAGACGAGAACGACTTAATGGACTATGCTGTTATCGCTTATAATAATTCAATTCATAGTTCCACTAACTTCACCCCCTTTGAACTGACCTTCGGTCACACGGATACCCGAAATCCTAATGAAATTTTCCTATCAAAATCTTTGTATTCTGAGTACGTTGACAATCATAAAGAAAAGTTAAAACATTTGTATGACAAAATAAAAGAAAAGCTAACAGACAAAAAGACCAAGACAGTAGACAAACTTAATACTAAGGCAAATACAAACCTAGAATTCAAATTAGGCCAAATTGTTTTTAAGAAAAATACTCAAAAACGTAATAAAAAGGATAAACCGTTTTTAGGCCCATTCTCCATAACCAAAATTCTTGACAGAAACCGTGTTGAAATAACTTCTACTAAAGTAAAACATAAGAAAATGATTGAACATACTGAAACTATTCATATTAAAGAATTAAAGAAACCACCCGTTTCAGATTCTTGTTCTGGACAGCCAACGCCCGAAAAGACTCAATCAAATTCCATAACCTAAACAAAATTCCTGGACTCCTTCCTCTTAAATTAGGCACGGCACAAATCAAGACTGATTTTTGGACCTTTGTTCACATTTATGACATAACAAACATTACTAAAGATTTTTTGACACTACAAAGAAACTACAGACAAATTAAACTTTCAATTAGTAACTCTCCTGAAATAACCAATTTTACTAACGAATTTCAAAATTCATATCATTTAATTCAAATCATTGAAAACAAGATAATTTTACAATTAAATCAATTAAATCCTGTTTGGAAAACTAAATCAAAAAGATCACTGTTTGATGGTATTGGTTCTGCAATTAAATTTTTCACTGGTAATCTTGATAATGACGATGCAATCCGTTATGATAAAGCAATAACAACTTTAACTGAAAATCAAAATAAAATGAAAACAGTAGTCAACGATCAAATAGCATTACTACAGTCATCCATAAAAAACTTTGTAAATAATTCTAATATATTAGCACATAACCAAGAAATTTTAAGTTCTCGAATCAAGGAAATTGAAGAAATGATAAACAAATTAAACTTAGCTGAGGTATCGACGCTTCATTACTTTATACTAGAAAGATTGGTCACACAGTTTTCAATAAGTTATCAAATAATTTATGACATATTAGAGAAAATTGAGGTGGCAATCAGCTTTTCTAAACTCAATGCTCTTCATAATGCTATTGCAGATCCAAACGAGTTATCTTCCGAAATCTTAGAAGCTAATAATAAACTAGAAAATAAAAAATTTCCTTTTGATTTATCAGTAAATAATATTTTATTATTTGAAAAAATTATCGAAATTAAAAGCTATAGTAAGCAAAATAAAATTATCTTTATATTAGAGGTCCCAATTGTTGAGGAAAATGATTATAATTACTATCACTTATATTCCTTACCAACCCCAAATGAGACCCACTTTAAAGCCATAATTCCTTATTCCAAATACCTCCTCCTTAGTGAGCAAAATTACGGACAGACAGACACCAGTTGCAAAGAAGTCTCACCAGAACAATTCTTATGCCAGGATGTTCAGCCAACAACCATTACACCATATTCACCGTGTGAAATACATCTATTAAAGTATTCAAAATTTGTAACCCAGTGTCAACAGATTCCAGTCAAAATAAAGGACCTTAAAATTCAAAAATTAGAAGGCAACAAGTGGATTGTGATATCACCATCTAGTTTAGTGGCGGTTCAAAAATGTGGTAAAGATTTTGACAATATTCCGATCAGTGGTACCTATTTAATAGAACTTAGTGATTGTGAGATTTTAATAGACAAAATTAATTTAAAGACTTACAAATTTAAAACTCCAAATTTTGAAAATATCGAACTACCAAATTTAAAAACAAAAGCGAGTTATAATTCAACAAGTAATATTAGTTTCAAGCCATTGGAAATAGACTCTTTAAACCTTGCCGAACTAAAAAATATTCACAAAAGTTTACAGGAAGAAAAATCAGCCTTGGAGAAAATGGAACCTTCTCCAATCCATTTCAACAAAATTAGCTTTTACACTATTCTACTGTATTTGATTTTCGTTTTTATTTTAATAACTATAATATACAAGATTTGCAGACATAAATCGAAAAGACATCGTAACGAAGCAAAGGCCAACCCGGAACCAAATTTAAAAGATTTTCCATACATATCGAACTCTGGACTTCAATCAACCCCATAGTTCTCATCCAGCCCCGGAAGAGTTACATAACCAAAATAGATGACGAAGCTTAGAAAAAGTGTTAACGTTGTACTTTTATACCTACAACATTATAAATTAATGTAAATGTAATAAAATTTCAGATCTTTTTATTTCATTGTAGAATAAAGTTCTCAAAATTTAAGTTTGATTTTGTTTTTAAAAAGTGCTTTTCTAGTTAGCAGAACGTAAATTGCATTTTTGTAAAGTGGTGTAAAGAAAGTTAAGTTCAAAATTACACAGAAAATGTTCTACTGGCTTATGTAAGGGTTTTTGTGTCAACGGTTGTCGAAATACCGAGGAGGATGTGTCATCGATAATCCATTACTTTGCTAATGAATCAGTTCGATAGTCGAATGATTCAGATGAGTTTAGTAGGTATATCGTAGCGTTAAGACGTTTTGTTGTTAAATTGTTATTTTTAAAGGGGGAATAATAAATTAAAAACTAAAGAATAGTTTAATTTCTTACAATCAGAAGTGGGATTGATAAAAGTGTTTTCTGCATTCAAAATATTCCGAAAACTATTTTTTTCGCGTGTGCTTTTTTGTGTGCAAAATGGAAAAAAGGCGAAGACGCTCGCCAAGTAGCAGTTCAGACAGTGATTCAAGTTCGAGTTCCTCGTCCTCAGCAGACCTAAAAAGGGAGTTAAAGCGACTTAAAAAGCAAGTTACGGAACTACAACAAAATCGCTCAACCTCTAGTGTCGCATGTTCGGGTGATGAATTTTTAATCCCAGTTTTCGATCCCGGTAAAGATGATCAGTTAGTGGAACGATGGGTAGAACGTGTGAACAAGTTAGCGGCTCGATTTCATTGGGATGACGATGCAATTATCCGCCTAATTTCAAGTCGTATTAGAAGGAATGCAAGGCAGTGGTATGACGAACAAGTAAAGTACGATATTACTTGGGAACAACTGCAGGAAAGTATGATGGAACAGTTTCGTAAGTGTATTCCTTTTTCTAAATTACTCGAAGATGCATCTAGTTATCAAACGATAGCTGGGCAAAGTTTGGGGGATTATTGTTTTCAGAAACTATCGAAATTACGTATGTTAAATTTGGAAATACCTAACGAATATCTCGTTGATGCCGTAATAGGGGGTATTACAGATGTGAATATTGCACGAACGGTACGATCTGCACGCCATGTAGATCCTAATGCGCTTTATGCTTATCTACACAGCTTAGGTAACATGCCAAACGATACCGAGAAAAATTTTGGCCAGCTGTCCAAGCCTAGTACTAGATGCACTAAAATTTAAATCATTTCCAAAACATAGAAGCAACAATCATTACATGAATCATTCTTTGAATAAATTTCAAAAAGCTCAAACGAATGTTTCATGTTACAATTGTGGTATTAAGGGACATTTCGCCAAGGATTGTCGCAAACCAAAGATAGAATGTTCAAAATGTAAGAGGCTGGGACACACCAGTGATAAATGTTTTGTGGGAGAAAAAAATAAAAGGGAAATTAATTTAATTTCAGATGTTAAGAAAATCGATATTATGTATGTTCATAAGATTCAAGTAAATAATTGCAAATTAACTTGTTTAGTGGATACAGGGAGCTCTAATACCCTTGTAAAATTGTCAATAGCAAAAAAATTTAAATGGGAACAAAATTCAATTAACGAAACTATTCTTCGTGGCTTTATGGGCACTACAGTCACTTGCAATATTTCAACACCAGTAAAAGTAAAATTAATGGGAGTTTCGGCTAAAATAAACGCAATTCTTGTATTAGATGGTTATATTAATTATGATTTAATTTTGGGTAGAGATTTTCTTGATTAATCTCATGTGGTAATGATTAAACAAGAAATCCGTGTCCTATTCAGAGAGCTTCCTAAATTAAATGAAAATGTCACCCCTGTTATTGACAAAATAGAAAAAATCCGCACTGATGAGGTAAATTTTGGTGATATTAAACAAACGTATAAATCTGAATGTATTTTATTGTTAAATAAGTTTTCTGATTGCATTTCTTCTTCGATGCGAAACCTCGGTAAAACAAAAACGGTTTTTAAGGAAATCAAAACTATTACGGATACCCCTGTTGTTTACCATCCATACCGTTTACCGGTAGTGGAAAAACAAATTCTTAATAAAATTATCGACGAACTTTTGCAATATAATATAATTCGAAAATCTCAATCGCCCTACGCAAGTCCTGCCTTGCTCGTAAGAAAAAAATCAGGTGAACATCGAATGGTTATTGATTATCGCCGGTTAAATGCAATTACCATAAAAAATCGTTTTCCTTTACCTCTAATTGAAGAGCAAATTGATAGATTAGGGGGTAACAAGTATTTTATTACTTTGGATTTGGCATCAGGATATTACCAGGTACCAATGGCAGATAATTCGATTCCAAAAACAGCATTCGTTACGACGGAAGGTCATTATGAATTTCTAAGGATGCCATTCGGGCTAAGTAATGCACCTGCTGTTTTCCAACAATTAATCAATACTGTCTTAGGGCCACTCAAAAATTCCATAGCTTTTCCTTATATCGATGATATAATTATACCCTCCACATCCATTCAAGAGGGCTTAGCTCGATTACATCAAGTTCTGACCAAGCTGAAGGAACATAACCTTACCCTTAAATTAAGCAAATGTTCGTTTTTCAAAACAGAAGTTGAGTATTTAGGAAGAATAATCAGTTCTGATGGGGTTAAACCTGGCCAAAATAAAATTCAAGCCGTCGTTAAAATGCCTCGCCCTATTAACGTAAAACAGGTTAGGCAATTCCTAGGGCTTGCGGGGTACTTTAGAAAATTTATTCTTAATTACGCGATTATAGTAGAACCACTAACACGGTTAACACGTAAGAATACTGTATGGTCATGGTGCAACCCTCAGGAAGACCCCTTTCAAAAAGTTAAGACATTATTGACTAACGACCCTATATTGTCCATTTTCGACCCCTCTCTAACTACAGAATTGCATACTGACGCCAGTTCATTAGGGGTAGGTGCTATGCTTGTACAGTTGGACAAAACCAGCAGACCACATGTTGTCTCTTATTTTAGTAAACAAACTACTGTAGACCAAAGATGTTATCACTCATATGAGTTAAAAACAATGGCTGTTGTTTTGGCTTTAAGACATTTTCGTGTGTACTTGTTAGGTTTAAAGTTTAAAGTAATAACCGACTGTAATGCCCTCAGAACGACATTGTCAAAAAGGGATCTTTTACCAAGAATTGGTAGATGGTGGTTGGAAATACAGGAATACACTTTCGAGATAGAATATCGTGCTGGATCGAAAATGACCCATGTAGATGCTCTTAGCCGAAACCCAATCGAAACATTACAAATTGAAGTATTTCACGTGGATGTAACTGAAAGTGAATGGATTGTTGCTGCTCAGGAAGATGATGATCAGTTGCGACGAATTAAGGAGATACTTGCTAAGGGAGGTAAATAATGAAACAAAGCATTATTTCAAAGAATTTAAACTGAAACAAAATAAGGTTTATAAAAGGTTACATGACGGAACGGAAGTATGGGTAGTTCCAAAAGCTGCCCGAATGTAAATATGTAGATCATGTCACGACGATGCTGGTCATCAGGGTGTTGAAAAAACGCTTAAACTTATAGGTTCCAGTTATTGGTTTTCCAAGATGAAAAAGTTTGTCACAAAGTACATAAAAGCATGTTTAAATTGTGCTTATTATAAGAAAAGCGGTAATAACAACCAAGCAAAACTTAATCCGATAGAGAAAATTCCTGTACCATTTCATACAGTCCATATCGATCATCTGGGACCATTTGTGACGAGTAAAAAGAAGAATAAATATCTTTTCGTGTTGGTTGATGCTTTTACCAAGTTTTGTATAATCGAACCCGTTAAATCTCAGTAAAAATAATAACTGATTTGATACATTTATTCGGAGTCCCAACTAGAATAATTAGTGACATTACGTCAAATTCCTTCCAAACATTTTGTACAACTTATGGATTCAAATATATTTTGAATGCAGTAGCCACACCACGTGCTAACGGACAATGCGAAAGGTATAATAAGACCATACTTAGTGCTCTAGCTACAACGGCAGCAGGAAAAGAACCAAAGTCATGGGATAATTACGTTAAACAAATTCAAAGTGCGATTAACACTAGCTACAATAAAGGAATAAATGCAACACCAATGGAGGCACTTATTGGATGTAATACCCAGCATGCGGCACAAGGGTGGATTTTGACCAAGCTAAATAATCAGATCCATCGCATGGATATTAAAGATTTAAGAAATAAGATTGCTACCCATATTACGAATGATCAAATCAAACAAAAAGAGCGATACGATAAAAAACGACGCGAAGCCACAAAGTATTGTAAAGGTGACTTAGTGATGGTGGAAATAACGAGCGAGCAAGCTACTGGTTCAAGTAGGAAGTTGTTTCCAAAATACAAAGGACCATTTAAAATCAGTAAAGTATTGGTTACTGATAGATACGAAGTGGAGGATTTGAGAGAAGGGTCTAAAAGGAAGCAATTACGTTCAGTAGCAGCAGCAGATCACCTTAAACGATGGGTGACTTTCCAAAACAGTAACAAGTAAGTAAAGATACGTAACGAAGGAGATCAAAGGATCCCTGACTATAACGAGTAAAGACTCGAGATCAAAGGATCTCTGACTAAAAGTAGGTATAACGAAAGAGGTCAAAGGATCTCTGACTATAACAAGTAAAGACACGAGATCAAAGGATCTCTGACTACAACAAGACACGAAAATCAACGAATATCTGACTATTACGAGTAACAACATATGATCAACGGATCTCTGGCCAACGGGCCTAAGGAAACCAAAGTGGTTTCAGAGATCAACGGATCTCTAACAAAACGTGAGATCGACGGATCTCAGGCCAGCGGGCCTAAAAGAACTAAAGAAACTAACAGGATGGCCGAGTGTAAGGGTTTTTGTGTCAACGGGTGTCGAAATACCGAGGAGGATGTGTCATCGATAATCTATTACTTTGCTAATGAATCAGTTCGATAGTCGAATGATTCAGATGAGTTTAGTATATCGTAGCGTTAAGACGTTTTGTTGTTAAATTGTTATTTTTAAAGGGGGAATAATAAATTAAAAGCTAAAGAATAGTTTAATTTCTTACTCTTATTTTAATATTAAATCAAAAATTATGGAATATGAATAGGTGATTAAATTTCTAAATGATGCTAATAACAAACCAATTTTTGGCAATGAAGGCGAACTTACAATTTTAACAGTTGTGAGATTTTTTGTTTATTTTAATTATTTCCAATTTAAGGTTATATTAATAACGGGATTTAATGGTGCATGTCGCAATCTTATCCACAGCCCTACTCCACTTAACAAGCCGTGAACAAGGAAATCTGGCAACTATGCGTTCAGATCTATTGTACAGGGTTTAGTCATAAGGCTTATGTTGAAAGGCGTGTTGTTTTATTGTGTTTTTGAGAATTAATCAGCTTTTTTTAAAGAAATTATTGTTAAGACCTGTAAAAGGTCTACTGTGTGAGATTTGTGGGTAACCAGGACAGTTTTTTTCCGCAGATATTGCGTAAAAACAAAAATATCTGCGTCTAAATTGTAGTGTCAACTGTCAGATTTGTTATATTTGCAATGTCAAATGTCAAAAAGTAAGATATAAATATTAAAAATGTCAAAACTATCGTATTTAAAGCGTCAAATAAAAAAAATTGTGATGTCAAATGTTAAAAATTGATATATAAGTATCTGTAAATGTCAATTGTCAAAAAATAGTTCATAAGTATATAAAATGTCAAAGTTCGCAATGTAAGCGGTAAAAAAAAATGACATAAATTTGTCAAATGTCATAGAAGTGTTCCGTAGCAACCAAGAGTTGCTCATTTGAAAAAGTTATGACCAGTTACAGTTACTAATATTATTGTATATGAGAAAAAAATAAAAAAATCCTGAGTTAGCCTTTAAAAATTGCTTTCTTATCTATCTTATTTTCCTTATTTGGATCTAATTATGTATTCTTAAATCGTGATGGTTCGAAAATAAAAAATTCAGCCCAAACAAACAGATAATTGACAAAACAAATGCTTATTTTGCAAAGCTTCCGGGATCATATTATTCTGAAGGCATAAAGAAGTTGGAAAATCGCTGAAATCGTTATATTAAGTTAAAAGGAATAATATAAAAGAATTCTCTAAAAAAAATGTTTCTCGTTTCATTGGAAGTTGCCTATCAGACCATATTAAAAGTCACAAAATAGAATAAAATTTCTGTTGTTAACAGTTTTAGTTTTAGTGACGGTTTTTAAAGTTTTTATTGAAATTTTACATAATACCAATACATTTACTTGTTACATATTGTATCATTTTTAAAAACCTTACATTAGTTTCTATAAAATAAATTTTGGGGCCTTGTTGCTCAAAATTTTCCATAACACATTATTATATCACGTACTGTACGGCTACAAAACAATGATTAACCAATCAGACACATTTTCTTAACCCCGTAAGGTAAGTCGAAAATTTCCGTGTTTAAATACCCATTCCATCGACTTTTACTTTAATTTTGATTTAGTCTCGCTCGCTCTTTACCATACAACTGAGTGCCGTTCGCATAAGTGAACCTTATATCGGGCATTTAACCTCTATAAAAAAGGTTACAACCTAATTAAAATAAGCGTCCAATTTTTTTTTAATGATTTACAAAGAAAAGAAAATTATGTTACATACTAGTATCTACAATATTTGAAGTAAATTTTAATATAAAACTAAGCATCAAATCTCTTTCTACATACAAGAAAATCATATTTCAATTCTCGCAACTTTGTATGTACAAATGTGAACTACATAAAATTGTAATTTCAGAGTAGAAGTATGGCTCTTTTATTCTTTTGCTTTCTCAAGTTATTTCGTATCGTAGCTAGGTATACCTACTATGCTAATAGAAAAACTTTATATAGTTTTTCCGAATTTGATGAAATTTCTAAATCCACCTGCTACATGTGGTGATTATAATATACAAAGTGAAAAAGCGGCATTTGCCACTGCTTTGAGTAAATCTCGTAAATGAAATTTTCTCTTCAACTATTAAACTTGAATTTTCGAAGTCAGCTCTCATGTTCTACTAAAATTACGCCAGCAAAGATGGCTTTACCAGAATAGCACATTTATCTCATTTGCTCGAGAAATAACGAAAAAGACATTAAAGCAATGAGATCAATTTGAAATTTTAATATCTATGCCGCTTCCGGATATCGTCAGAAAACTTTTGAAAATTTCTTAACTATAAATTAAAATGGAATATTAAGTGATTTTCAATGTAATTTTAAAGTAAAATGTTGTAATTAATTTTTCTTTACGTTAACTCATTATTATTTAAAACAGTTAATTCTTTAATCTTTATAATAATAATAACAGTTTTTACTGTTTTAATATAAAAACCGGAATAAAAATCAGAAAATCATTCTTTGCATAATAGAATTCTAACGCTAGAAGTTTATTATTCGTGGGAGAAACAAACCAAAGCGATCTTGTTATCTTGTGTGTTAAAATAGTAGGAGACCTAGTGAACCCTCTGAGTAACGGTATGACTGTAAGGCTAGAAATTTGTATAGTGATGAGATGAGTTATAGTAGATACAATTAGACAGGTGAACCGAAACGTTTGTTATATGTAAACAAAAAAAACTTTATTCTATAAACTTGAAATGTGTATATGTGTTTGTCTAAGCCATTTCTAACCCCTATAAAGGTGGCTGACCCAAAGGGGAAAAATTTGTCGAAATTTATGTCAAAATTTGGTGCTTTTTAGGTGCTATTTAAAATTAGGTGCACTAACCGTTTTTGAAATATTTACGAAAAACCATGGGACCGCCAGCCTTTAACAACCTAGCTGATCCATAATAAAAAAAAACAAAAAACTAGGATTGAGTTGTCTCCCGTCTTGAGCAGGTAGTATTTTTATAGGTCGAATTGTCTCCCATCATAGGTCGAGTTGTCTCCCAAGGTAATAAACATTAAAAGGTATTAATTTTCACAAATTACACCGTTGTTGCCAAATCAAAATTGTTATTTATAAAAGTACGTTAAACTATTGATACCTTTTTCTTTTTATAAAATGTCTCTCAGGATATAAGAATCATTTAACTACCTTGAAATAGAAAAGTAAGAAAATAATCCTTAGATTTATTTAAACGATAACCTGCAGTTTCACCTTAAATTTTCATTAACAAATAACTAAATAAAATTCCTTATATGATTTTAATGATAATCTGCATTTAAATCTACTTTAATCTTAAACGTTAAAAGTAATTTATATTGAATCTTTGTTACAAGTTATTAATATCAACTACATTAAAATAATATTAAGTTAATCCATTAACATTTTACAAATCCAAAAACAGGTAGGTTTACCATTAATTTGACATTATCCTTTGAAACTACTTTCCCTCCTTCGTCTTATAAAGGGAGGTATTAAAAATAGTAAACCATATTTCATATATTCTTCACAAGTTTCAGAGGTTGTAAAGTTTGTTTACGAAGTTGTTGAATATTAAAAGTGCTACAGTGAAACTATACGTATAATGGAGGCTATAATAATTAAAAGTGAGAAAGGCAAAGATTTGTTAGTGATCGATGGGTTTAAATTTTCATTCCACAAGTTATTAGCAAGAGACACTCTAAAAAGATGGCTTTGTGCGTCCAGGAAAACGCAGTGCAAAGCTTTTGTTAAAACAAAATTGGACCGTCCAGAAGTGATAGAATCTTCTTTAAACCACAACCATGAGAAATTATCAGAAGAACTTCTAAATAGGCAGACTCTAAGCAATGCTGTAAAAATTAAAGCAATAGAAGATGTTTCGGCAAAACCAATGGGCTTGATTAGAAAAGAGGTAAGAGAATCCCATTGTGAAACTATTACCACTCATGACGTTGAGAGGATGAGAAAAAATATGTACCTATACTGCTAGGTCCAAAATTGCATCAAAACTTCCAACTAATATAGTTGAATTTCATAGTTTATTAAATTCTGTTACATTAAAAACTAATAGGGACGAATATTTTATTCTTAAAAATGATGAAATAAATAATATAGTCATGTTTTCATGTAAAACAAATCTTTTTGCGCTAAAAGAAATTAGTGAATTATATGTTGATGGCACTTTCGATTATTGCCCTATATTTTTTTTACAATTGTTTACCATTCATGGCTTTAAAAATAATCATTATATTCCTCTAGTTTTCTTTCTTTTAAAAAATAAAAATACATTATCATATATATTAGCTTTACAATATTTAAAAGAAATATATCTATCTACAACCGGTCACGACTTTCTTCCAAAAACCATAACTTCAGATTTTGAATTAACAATACACAAAGCAATTCGCGAAATTTTTCCAAAAACACAAATTAAGGGATGTCTATTTCACCTAGGTCAAAGTTGGTATAGAAAAATTCAAACTTTAGGACTTTCTACCGAGTATCAGTTAAAAGACAATTTAGAAACAGATATAACTAAATACCTTACTTATATTTTTGGTTTACCATTCCTTAAAGCAGAAGACGTTGGCGATTGCTTTGTTCTTGATCTCGTTGCAATTCAACCAGATGATGAGAGGGTGATTAAATTTAATGACTATTTAGTTGAAACTTACATAGATGAAATTTCTACCTTTCCTCCTAACATTTGGGCTGAAAACTCTTCTTCTTTAAAAAGGACAACAAACGCATGCGAATTTTTTCATTCGCGTTATAATGCTTCATTTTATAATACACACCCAAATTTGAACCAGTTTATAAAAGTTCTTCTAGATTTTCAAATAGATACCTATATTAAGCTTCAAAGTATTGATACCGTGGTCAAAGTATATGATCGAAAAGTATTAATGAAAAAAAAGTTTTTGGACGATAATTTAAAAAAATTAGAAGACGGCAGCATTACCAATTTTCAATTTTTAAAAAATATTTCTTTTAAATGCAGAATTTAATTTGTATTATAAGTGTGTACAGTGAAAAAGTTTTTATATCATTTTTGTAAACATTATTGTCTTGAAATACAATATATCCGTTAATATAAAAGATACGAAATAATAGTTATTTGTGACACAAGGACGGAAAATGACATTTTGCAAGAGCGAGTAAAGTTGTGTAGCCGAGGTGCGTAGCACCGAGGCGAAACAATACGAGCACTTGCAAAATATTTTCCGGACGTGTAACACACACTATTTTTTGGTTCGACTAATTTTTAATATTTTCAAAAGTTCTGTTATGTTCAAGACTTGACTGCTTGTGCTAACTGAACTAAGACCATTGACTAGAAGATAGCCGACAAAATGCCAGCTGGTAATTAATTTTTATACATACAAATACTGTGCTAATAACATAGACAAATTAATTAATTAATTCTATTAACTCTGGCTAATAAGCAGCACAGAGAAAATTGTTATATTGAAAATATTAAAATCAATACCTATTTAATAATTTTATATAAAAATAGCAGAGACAATGAACTATATCCATAATCGAATGATAAGTAGTTGTAAATTGACATAAATGTCAAATTTTATAATACAAGTTGTGAGAGAAATTAAATGTAAATTAGAATCCTGCTTACATTTAGAAAAAGTTATAGGTAAGTTTAGTATATTCTACGTTGTTTTTAATTAAATTTAATTAAAAGTTATATTTATTATGTATTTTTGGTGACTTAAAATTTAAACTCATAGCGCCATCTCTTTAGATAATCTAAAAGCTACTTTGCCGACCTAGGCCGGAAAATGCCATTTTCCGGACGATTTTGAAGTAATTAATAGTATTGTTTCTGGACGGAGGACCAAAAAATAATTTTACATTAATAATTTTTATTGACTAGGTACCTATTGTACTTTATTAACGTTTAAGTATATCGTATTTTAACCCGCTACCTGTATAAGCAAACCATTGTATATTTTCCTTTGTTTTATTATTACCTATAAAGAGAATACCTATGTAACGAACTTAATTTTTTATTGTTTACTTATTTGTATCGAGTATATTTTGTTTTATATTATATAAAAAAATAATTATAATTTCCTACGTACTGTTTTATTTTAACAAAATTAGGAAATACCATTCCAAATATTTCGTCAAGATATAAGAAAGATCGATTTGGCAACAACGTTTAGATTTTAAGGTATTATAAGTACTTATGCTAATTACGGATTCAAATCATCCGGGAGACAATTCGACCCTCACCTTTTTGAGAGCAGGTAATATTTTTATTTTGGGAGACAACTCGACTCCGCCGGATTGAATAATCTTTAAATTAAGTGCTTTTCAAAACACGAAACATAAAATAAAAAATTTAAAAATTAAACGTATTAAAATTGAATATATTGATTGTGTATGGCAAAATGTCACATTTCTTCTTGCACTTTGAACCAAAATGGACATCGGCAGTTTAAGAACAGTTAGAAATCGGTAAAAATTTTTTGTCCCGTAATTTTTTTAATGGATAATTCGGAAGGTCACCACTAAAAATTTTTATATTTTTTTTTAACTCGGACCGCTGAGCTGAGACTTGCAACCGGTCATTTCCGGAAATGATGATTAATATAAAATTCACTTTGTCAGAGATTAAAGTGCTCATTAAGTGCAATAGTTTCACGAGCAAAATAAACTGCTAATGAGCAATTTCAACTGAAAATATTTGGCCAAAGTTTTCTTGTGTCTCAACTAAGAGTATCAATCTGCACTTTTTAAGCACATAGATCATTAAAATTTTCTTGTAATTCTATTACTTAATAATTCTCTCGTCCGAAATGAAATAATTTTTTTAAGTTTTTGACCTGGGATCACTGAGCTGATACTTCTTACCGGTCACTTCCAAATATAATAATTATTATAAAAAACTTTTTGTCAAATTTTTAAGTGCTCAGTAAGGGCAACAGACTTAATAGCGGAACAAACCGCTGATGAGCCAAGTCAACTAGAAATTCTTAAGTCTTTAACAAAGTGTGTCATTCTGCACTTTTTAGGCACTTAAAAAGTGGTACAAATACCTACGAAATAATCCCATAAAATTTCCTTAGTTTTTTTTGCGCGTAGCTCCGGTAATTAATTGACTTTTATCTCGACTCAAAACTTCTCTGCCGTTTTTTATCTCTACTCAAAATGAAGCGCACCTATCTGACTTACTCAAAAATTATTTATACCATTACTTTTCTACTCCAAGACATTTCAACAAAAAAATTCGAACAAGTAAAAAACGTCTCAATAGGTTATTATTTTTTTTATTTAAATTTTTGCTAGAAATGTTCTATCTAAGCGAAAAATTAAAGTAGTAAAACAAAGGAATCAACGAATGTTGAACTAACCTATTTAGCCTTGCTTATTTAAGAGTAGAGATGGAAAACTATCATTATTTTCAACAATTATCTCTAATTGTTATTTCAACTACTAACAATTTTCAAAAAATTATCAATTTTTCTATTAAACAATATTTATTTTCAACACTTTTTGTACATCAAATTTAGTTGTACTTAACATAGTTAACATTTTTTTATAACTGACCGGTTGCAAGTCTCAGCTCAGCGGTCCGAGTTAAAAAAAAAAATAAAAATAATTTTTAGTGGTGATCTTCCGAATTATCCATTAAAAAAATTACGGGACAAAATTTTTTTACCGATTTCTAACTGAACTGCCGATGTCCATTTTGGTTCAAAGTGTAAGAAGAAATGTGACATTTTGCCATACACAATCAATATATTCAATTTTAATACGTTTAATTTTTAAATTTTTTATTTTATGTTTCGTGTTTTAAAAAGCACTTAATTAGCACTTAATTTAAAGATTATTCAATCCTAGTTTTTTGTTTTTTATTATGGGTCAGCTAGGTTGTTAAAGGCTGGTTTTTCGTAAATATTTCAAAAACGGTTAGTGCACCTAATTTTTGTTTTGCGCATCTAAAAAGCACCTAAAAAGCACCTAGTTTTGATATAAATTTTGATAAATTTCTCCACTTTGGGTCAGCCACCTTTATGGGGGTCCATTACCCGCAAGTAGGTACAATGACAGTAGGTTCCAGCGAGCATAAAAAGTCCTTGAAAGGCAAGGGTGAAAGATGCTATGGAAGTGCGAGTAAGAGGCTTAGCGAGAAAGACAGGTTATCTAACCGTAAGCCAATAGGCATGTTTACTCATGTTACAAATCCATCTAATTTTTCTTCTCTTATTAAACACAGTATTTAAAAACCTAAAATAAAGTTAAAAGAACCTAATTTTTAGTCTGAAATTAAATAAAAACAATTTAAAATTTATTTATTTATCTATTATCACGTGACTGCTAGCACCAAGCAGAGCTCTATGACGTCATAGTCCGGTAAATAATCTAATTTATCTGTCATATTCAAGAGCCACCAGCGAACTGTTTATATCTTTAATTTATTATAACGACTACAATAGCTTACTTTTTTTACATAATGGAGAGGGATTACATCAAAGGACTTTTGTGCAGCAGAACTCAGAAACGTGAAAATATCTTTATCTACTCCTTTGACAGTAAATGTCATTTATACTCATTGTCACCATGCAGGGTAAATAAGCTATAACGCACAGTTTGTTGTGCGTAATGAAACGTCATGTTGGATATTTGCTTTCCTTTCTAGAGTATGTTGTTCTGATAAATAATATCTATTAACCTTTTATAAGAAAAAAAGGTTAACGAGCCGGAGACCAATAAAAGAGACCTTTTCTTGGACCCTAACAGCATGTGGTTGTACGCACTGACGATTTTACAATCTATTGCTTAAATTAAACAAATAGTTTTTAATTTTTTATAAATAAAAAAAAATAAATACAAGAATCGTAAAGATATTTTTTTGCTAATTTCATATATAATACTTACGCAAAATTTTGAATTTTACAGATATGACACCAAAATATTCCAAATTACATTGAATGAGCCTTGAACATATTCCTTCCAAAAAGGTTATTACAAGAAATATCGGAGTAAAGGTAGCTCAATTGCTTAACGCTGTGGGCTCCCTAAATCTTCCTTTTTTTAATTTTTTTGGGTTTTGAAAATTTTGCTTTATTTGACTGCACTAAAAAAAAACTTTAACAAAAATATAAATAATTTATAATCAATAATTAATTAATCCAAATAATTTATTTACCCTATTTTAAACTAAGTAGTATCATTTATTTAAATGTATACTCACTAAAATAAATACAATTTCCATTAGCTACACAAAATATTGACAGTGATTTTATTTCATTAAATAGAATATTTAAACAGCGTCACTCCACAAATTTTAAATAGTAAATATTTGTTTTTTTTAAATATCTGTATTAATACAAAATGTGCAATCATTTCCCGAATATAGTTAGATATGTGTACAATAAGTCCAATAAAATCCTTTGATATATTAATATATACCATTAATAATTCTAAATTCAAATCAAACGTTTAGGTCAAATTAGAGCTACAGTAATTTTTTCTTTTAAATTCCGTTAATTACACAGTGTGCGCACATTCCAATTTAACTATAAATATATTCCAAATGAGAATTCTGTTGATGATGCTCTAGTAGGTGATTTAGGAAATTTAAAATAAATAACAAAGCACGTCAAACAATATTATTATAATTATAACAGAAAATGTTAAAAAAATGTGTTATGTTGTTTTTACAATTAAATGCACCCTTATGTTAAATATAGAATACCTTTATTTTTAAATGAGTAGACAATATAAGTATTTTACAATATCTAGAATGTTTCGGTTTTAAAATTTTAGCTAAATTCTTAACGATAATCTGTATTCGGTTTCAAATTAACTTGATACGAAATTTAAAGAAAGCTTTCAAATAAATAACAAATTTGGACTAAAGAATCGAGAAGTTTAGTTCTGTACAAAGAAAATGAACTTTATTTCATCCTGTCCAGTAAATAAACTTCCCTATAATCAATTCGGCGCCGGTAAGTAAAACATTACGGTATTATGTACTGTAATGTGTTGCCTAGCAACTCTGCTCTGATTGCTTAAGGGAAGACAATTACTTTTAATTTTTGACATTTAAAAACACTATAATGACTATAAAATAAAAATAAAATAATTACTTACTTACTATTTATTTTATTTTAATTTAAAACACGAATAAAATTTTTTTAAAATATTTAACAGTAACTGACAGTTAAGGTAATTTGACGTACCTAATTAGTCAAGTTACGAACTATTTTTAAAATTTTTATGAATTTATTAATTTATAAAAACAGGATGAAATAAAATATAATACGATACTCGGTCGTTAGGTATTATTACAGTACTCGTTTTTATTTCCAGACTACGTCGCCTCGTCCGTAAATCTGGATCTGGAAATTTGGGGAGGGGCGAGCTATTGCTCAGCCAACTCTGTGGCCACATATGACTCATTGTGCATCCTCCCGTGTGTAGGGATATTCTCACCTCAGGCTGTCACCAGGCCTAGTGATTTAAAATAGGTGATGAGGCTCCCGAGGGGGATCTCCCTGACATCGGCTGGTGTAAGCCAGTAGTCGCCCAACACGGATCTTCTGATTTCAGAAAAAGCAGAGCAGTCATACATTATGTGTTCTACTGTTTCCTCTTCTTGTTCGCAGCCTCTGCATAGCGGCGATTCTGTTAATTTTATCCTAAAGAGATGTTGTCAAAATTCTCAGAGCTATTTGGAGATTTTGCCTGGTCAATGCCTTAAATCTTTTTGCTGTTTTTTCGCCAGGATGAGGTAATAACTCTCTGGCCAGTCTACAGTTCGTAGTTTCATCCCAGCACTGTATAAAATTTTGGTGAGGGTGCTGTTTGGTAAGGTCCACGACTGCGGACAATGTTAGCTTGGTAGATGGGCGAGGGCTAACATATTTGTAGCTCGCAGCCCTCCTTGCTAAATTGTTCGCAATGCGGTTGCCTTTTGAGTTTCCATGTCCTTTGATCCAGCTGAGAGTCACCACGTTATTCTGGCTGGCCTCAGTTAGAGATTGGTGACATTCTAGTACTAAACTTGAAGTGAAACGGGGTCTATTCAAGGTCAGTAGTGCTTGTCGTCAGTCTGTGTATATATTTATATTCCTGCCCGTGATGTTCCTATTGATTAATTCTTTTGCAGCTATGGTTATGCCTGTGAGTTCTGACTGAACCACACTTGACAAGCCATCCATAGCCCATTTTATTTTAAGGTTTAAGGATCTAGAGTAAATTCCACATCCCACACCTTGCTTTGTTTTTGATCCATCCGTATATACGTTCAAAGCGTTCACTACGTTGGGGTCTGCTGTCTTGTTTGTTAATATTTTGTAGGGTTTGTCAAAGACAAATCTTGGTGCGACGGCATCCGTGTCTGCTGTAAGAGTGGTATCACCTTTATCGATTCCCTCCACAGACTGTCCCTATGGGTGCCAGTCCCTACAGTGGGTCCGATACCAACCGTGCGAAAGCGTACCATGATCATCAATGCGACCTCCTTAACAAATATATTAAGGGGGGTGAGACCGAGTATGACTTTTATTGCGCTGGTCGGTGTGCTTCGCATGGCTCCTGTTACGAGAAGGCATGATGATCTTTGGATTTGGTTTAATTTTTTGATAACTGTCGTTTGTTTCACTTTAGGCCACCACACGACAGCACCACTTGTTAGCATAGGTCTTATGATTGCCGTGACCTTGGGGGATAATCCCCAGGTCTGTCCAAGAGTTCGGCGGCATTGCTCATAAGATATGAATGCTTTTTTAACTCTGCTTTCTATGTGTGAGTACCGACCTTGTTACGTATAATACTATTTTCGGCTACCGTCCGGAAGTACGTACTTCTTTGAGAACGTAGCATTTTTCTGGCCTATACCGGAAAGTACGTACGTACGTACGGGAAGAATCGCATCGTTGTTGTCATTGTGAATATAAAATCTTGGTAGGTATAACTTAAATAAATAACAGTTATCTGTAATTAAATTGGTTGACATATTGATTTTAGAAAGTTTGCATGGTTTTGGAAGCAATTTTCGCAATAAACTATAAAAAGCAGTAGCGATAGTGAGTTTGAAAGTGTGCCTTATGAAATTTTCAATGCAGCAGCTGCTGCTACAACTCAATTATTACCTGCAAAATCCAAGTCCAGGTACAAAAACGCTTATAATTTGTTGGATGGATATGAAGAAATACAAAACTATTACAGAGGATATAATTTTGCCTTACTTGAGGAAAAATGTTAAAATATCAAATCCTCTACCCTGTGGAGCCTGTACTTTATGTTGAAGAAAACATCGCCACTTTCCCAAAGGTAATCGCATTTCTTAAAAAAAAGAATGTTTGTTATACAGCAAATAAATCAGCAGTCTTCAGCAGCGATCATATTAACAAGTTCATTACAGAAGCAGATATTGACACTTATCTAATGTTAAAGGTAATTTTAACAAAATATTACGATCTTTATTTCCAGGTAGCAACAATTATTGGGTTAGCCGGTGCCTGTAGACGGGAAGAACTAACAAAAATGCCAATTGATCTAATAAATGACAAAGAAGACATGTTGCTTCTGAATATACCATATTCTTAAACACCTATTGAGGGAAATTTTGTTGTAATTGGGCATGAAAACCTGCTGTTGTATAGGCAATATTTATCTTTACGGCCATCCGATACTCCACATAAAAAATTATTCCTGAATAATAAAAAAGTAAAATGTTTGATTTAGCCCCGGTGGTATCCACAGTTTTGGAAATTTTGGATTAAGAATTGTAGAATTTGTGAATTTACCCAATCCTAAAAACGACACAGGCCAGAGCATACGATGAACTTTAGCTACGTTATTTGCTGATAATGGTGGAAACATCAGAAATTTTAAGAGACGCGGTGGCAGGAAGTCTACCAATGTCGCTGAAGGAGATATAAACGATTCACTAACTAACAAAATTAAAATTGCAAAGACCATTTAAAAATTATCAGAGGAAACCAATCAATGTGAAACGAAAATTTTACCTACTTGTTCTGACTTTTACAAAAGTACATTACATACAGAGGTGGAAAGTACTTCGTTTTTCTCAAGAGAAAACAATTTTTCGAGAGAAAAATGGTATTTTCACCGAGGTATGTATACTATTTTATTCACAATCGTTTAAAAATAATATGAGAAAATAAATAAATAAAGTAATCAATAATGAGAAACATTTATTTCAGACAAATCTTCCTGTCTAGTAATGTCTATGAAAAATTTGACAGTTATTGTTGACATGAAATTTATTTCTATAATAATTCTTGGTTTATTCTTTTGTAATTGATAGTATTGCAATATGTCCGACATAGTGTATTGAAAAAGGAGTTCAAATTGAAAGTTCTGAAAACTGCTTATTGGGTTATTTTGCTTATATTGTTGCTCAAACAATGAAACCTTCTACCCTTTGGCCTATTTATTCAATGCTAAAGAGCACAATAGAAATAAAACATAATATTGATATATCAATAAAAATTTAATGGAGAAAGTAAAGATACTTTTTAGAAGCAAAATTTGACAATAAATGATTTTTTTGACAAATTCAAAACGAAAGCATAATACATTTTTAAAAGGCATAGCTCGATAGCAAAAAATATTTCATTAACAAGATTTAATCGCAGAAGTCAAGACACTTTCCAAAAGAAAAATTTGACAGTAACAAATACTTGTAATATACAAAAATTAACAGAAAAATACTTTTTACCAAAAAAAATTATCAGCAAGATTCTTTCAGAAGCAAAAAAGACAAATTGTGACAGAAAAATCCACTTTTTAGTACGAAATATTAATGGACGAAGGTAAAAAACTTTTCAGAACAAAATTCTATAGGAAAAGATACTAAGTAACAAAATCTGTCAGGAGAAGAGTAGATGAGCTATAGGCATACGAGCCCATTTTTTGAACATAACCTCACTTTTTTTTGAGCTGGCTGTTTGCCCTAAATGTCAAAGGCCATTCTTCTTTTTCGAGTGGCCTCTGACAGTTGGCACAAACAGCCAATTCTTCTTTTTCGAGTGGCCTTTGACATTTACTTTTTCGAATGGCCTTTGACTTTTAGCGCAAGCAGCCAACTCTTCTTTTCGTTATATTTTTGAATTTTTTCGCGCTTCGCTGTCATCGTACCAACTTTTCATGCAACCAACATTACACAGTGCTACCAACTTTTGCGTTATAACAATTTAATTAAAAAAATTCCAACCAAGCAGAATTGAACCCGGGTCCCCCCGTATGATAAACAAATACGTTAGCCACTACACCATCGCAGAATTTAATAAAATGTGACAAACAATAGTAGAAAAAAAAATAATAAACAAGTCTTATCGCAATAAAGATAACAGACTTAGAAATATTTTAAATTGGTTTATTCCAAAAGAATTTAATGTATGACGTATCATTGTAAAGGGGTTGATGTATAGGGTAAGATTAAGCGTCAAAAAGACCGTATTTATGCTGCCAAAAAGGCATTATAGCTATATCTCGTAAACGGCCCAACGGATTTCAACGTATGACGTATCATTGTAAAGGGGTTGCTGTATAGGTTAAGATGAAGCGTTAAAAAGACCGTATTTATGCTGCCAAAAAGGCATTATAGCTATATCTCGTAAACGGCCGAACATATTTCGTCACGTGACATATCATTTTAAAGGGGTTGCTGTGTAGGGTAAGATGAAGCGTCAAAAAGACCGTATTGATGCTGCCAAAAGGGCATTATAGCTATATCTCGTAAACGGCCGAACGGATTTCGGCGTATGACGTATCATTGTAAAGGGGTTGATGTATAGGGTAAGATGAAGTGTTCAAATCTTCTAAAATATTAAAAGCGCGTGACCTTGGTGCATTAGCAGGTTCGCGATGTGTGACGTAATCGACTGATGTGTTAGAGTGATAACAGACTTTGATTTCGCAATTAAGAATAAAACATATCATGGAAAATATTTAGTTTTAGAATGACTTCGAGAGAATACAGTCAAAAACTTGAAGAGTTTTGTGAAAATATAAGAAAATTAAATAAACAAATTTCTGTCTACGAAGACCAAAAAGAAGTGTTAAAAAAGATTGAAAATTTAAGTTTGTGGGACAAAGTTTTTGAAAAATATTTACCAACATCATCAACGCCCACAAGACGAATAAAACCATGGCCTTGCTAAAAGCAAATTTTGTTCTTTTAACAGCAATATTAAATAACATGCTTTATGTTAACGTTCCACAAAACGTTGCACATATTGGTGTGTGTTTAGACACAAACGGAACAAAACAAGAGTGCAATACATGGAAAATGATGAGTCTGTTAACAGTCAATGATGGAAAATTGCCGGTGTTTGCATTGAATTTAACAGAATCACCTCTCAACTATAAGCTAAAATTAATTTTTAAAGATAACTCTGAAGGAGTGGGCGAGTGGCGATCAAATCTTCAAATCCCAATGCAACAACTAGAAATTACTATGGAGGATCCAATGCAAAAGAAAATGTGTCAAATCGTACAAATAGAATGGGCAACGTTAGTAGGAGTTTACTTATTAATTCTCAAAATTATATCAAAAGAGGTAAAAAGAAGAATGAAGCGATGAAATGTATTTTTAAATAATAACAATAAATATTTGTAAACTTGTAAAAGGTGTTTTAATAAAAAACCTTAATTTTTGTTTTATAGCTTTATTTAGGTAATACAGTATAATACAACCAATTATACAAAGAAAGAATATTATTATATGCACACATAAATTTACCGTTGGCGTGGTGAGGACATCCTGAATATACAGCTTCAAATTTTTTCGTTGCACAGGGTGTCCCATCATAATTTACAACATCATAAATTAATAGATGGAGTCCAAGTTCTTCACATTTTGCTTTTAAAAAGTCAATTTTTTGATTTCCTCTAACATAAATCAAATCAACGTTGCCAAGTAGGTGTTTCTCCAAAATTGCATTGACATCGGAATAATCTACATCTCCAGAATCGTATCGTATTCCATGTATAAATTTTTCCAAATACCGCGTAGTTTTCTTGTCTTTAACAGTCAACTCGTGAAATGGTTTAGGAGGTTTAAATAAAAAATTCGATTTTATACCACCAATCTGAATAGCGACTTCTTTTGGATAAAAAACTTCATCGATTATAAATCCTTGGATGTCGACTACTGCAATTCTCATGATGACGATGACGATGAAACTTCTTTGAAAGCTGAGCAAATACTAAATAGTTAGCAGTTTATATTATATTTTTAACTACTTCCGTTAAGGGATAATGCTCCAATAAACAATCGTGAATTATGATACAATATGCTTTAGTATTTTTGGTAAATCCTTTGTTGGCATCAATTTCTAGTCGTACATCAACAGTCGATGATTTCATCGATTCTTCTTGCTTAGAACAATCGATAACAAACAAAGCACGATTTCGGAATGCTAGAAAATCCATTAATGGTCGTTTCATTGATACTCTGTTGTAACTGGAATTGAATTCGCTGTAGTTGTAATGAGCTAGCGCAAAATCGCCTTTGTCAAAATCAAGTTGCATCCTTTCATTGGGAAAATATTCACCATTCAATGCAAGTCTGAGACCTTGTAGATTTACATGATCAAATAAAGAAGGATCTGCAATTTTCAGATTTCTCCTATTAGTTTGGAAAAATACAATAACATATCGAGGTTTCTCTATTGCAGACGTTGTTTTAACAGCCCAAATTTCTTGTGTTGCTCCTGCGGTCAAAGATGGTAGCTCATGTAGTTCCCATTTTCTAAACGGAATTACGATTGGACGATCGCTTTGAATTGATCGCATCAATTGTTCTTTAACAAAATCATTTGGATAAATATGTTTAACTTTCAGTTCCATCGAATGAATCATAATTTGTACGGTTGTAACAGTAGCTACGCCAGCGGCATCTCGTTTCTCTGTTACAATAACGCTATCGAGATCATTACGAGCTCGAACGAATCGAATCGTTTGTCGTCCACAAGTTACCATTGGGTAATCATTGAAAATGTTGAAGATGTGTTTAAGCGGCATCAGTAAACTAAATGATTTATCATCAGGATTGAGAATGGGACTTACAGGATAATTCCAACCAGCAATGGCGAGGTGACGAGAATCTTCTTCATTGTAACATGTTAAAGCTCTTACAGTGCTAACAATTCCAGGATCTCGAACTGTTTCTATCTCTCTTGCACTTTCGGTATACGTACACGAGTCGAATAGAAATGCTCCAAAGTTTGGTGTCAAACTAACATCGCCATTACCAGTTACATCCAATTTTCCTTTAATAGCCAACAACGTATCATGCATTGCAAAGAATGAGTCCACCTGATTTACACTAAATTCTACAATGTCGCTGCAGCTAAACGATTTAATGAATGGTGTGTAAGATCGGTATTCGGATTTTCTAATCGATTCATCCTGAGTCGGTTCTCGATAGAGATCAAACATTGGATCTTGAATTGTTCGTATACGATTCATTATTATTGTTAATAACTTTGAAACCAAGAGCTTTCAAAAATAAAACGTTGTCTCTAGTAAGTTGTCGTCGTCGCTGTTGTCCTACTGAACACTTTAACGACTTGTTCAATACTGCAGGCTTCTGAAAATACGAAGGTGCTATATAGTTGAAAATTAATCCCATTCTTTCAACTCCAAACCCAATATGCTTCTTTCACCTTGAAAATTTACAGGCCTTGAATTTTGATCCAATGCCAGTATAGTAATATTTGTAATCTCAGGTATATCAATCACCGGCAAATACGTGATATTTTTCGGAATTTCGTCAATAGCGTAACCAGGGTCTACGGATATACCAAACTCGTGGATAGTGTGAGTAGGTCTGTTGTTGTAGAAGGCTCCGGTGGTAATGTTTGTTTCGAAACAAATCGTTCGTACTTTAACAATTTCCACAGGTAGATCGGAACTATGTCTTACGTTCGGTTCCAGAATTCTCTTTGAGAAACCCAACATTCTGCCTATACTGTCTTCATGCTCGAAATTTATTGCATGTTGACTACTGAATATTTCACACTTGAGTGTATTATTGTTGGGCTTTAATGAAAAAACGTCTTCAATCTTTGCATTTGGTGGTATATGTAGTAAATTTCTAATCGTCTCTTCAAAATCGGAAATTTCATAGCAACCAGTATTTAAGGTTATTTTCTGCAATTTAGTTTTATCGTTATTTTCGTAATAGTAAAAAGCATTACTGCCAATCTCTACATTCGGTATACTGTTGTACGAAAAGAAAAACAGAAATGCCAACTTGTATTGTTTCCTCGGATCTAAACTTAACGGAACCGGAGGAGTCCAATCAAATTGATAATCACGACTCTCTAGCGTCAACAACATAACTGTTGGAGGTTAAACAAAGAAATAAAATTGTATATCTTTAACATTTATTTAAATAATTTTTTACAAGTTCATTACATTTTTCTAAACCTAGTTTACATATATTGCAATTTCCTTGTGATTGCGCAGGTCCGTCAACATGGGTGGTCCATTCAGGACGATTATGATGTACAAAGCAGGGCAGGCAGGTTCGCAATTCAAAATCCAATCTATATTCAAGCGGCAACTTACACCAAACTTGTAATAATTCACAAGGTTTTGCGTACCTTTTCAAATAACATATAGGAAAACTAACCAATTCCTCTTCAGTAAAGTCAATCAGTTTCTTTTCATGATTAATGTACGCCAAAACAGCCTCCATCATATAAAAATTCTAAACAAAGATGGCCGCAATTGATTTGATTAAAAGTCTGGTAAGGATCGTGGTTGTAAACAATTTTCGTTGCAGGTCCCAGATACTGCACAAGTTCTTTCGGCGGTTTCAACTTGCCAAATGAATCGAAATATTCGACGTTATTGTTAATCTTCCGATACGCCACCCAATGAGTTCCATGATTTTTGCTTTCATCCAAATTTAGGATTGCGCATTCGCGTTGAACAGGACCGGTTTTAGGCAATGTGTCTCGCATAAATACACCTCTAAAATTTGGGATTTTTAGACGTTTAGCATATCGTTTTAGTTCATAATCATACAATCCTCGATTGGGTAGCTGAATTAGTTTTTTTGCTTTTTTAGAAAGAGACCGAAACCTCCTCTGGCATTTTTTCGTAAATATAGTCCTTTACCGAGAGATTCCATAGCTTTGTTATGTCGATGTTCTTCTTCCAATTTTTTCTGTGCATTTTTCGCATCAATTACAGTTTTAGCGATTCCAGCAGCTCCACCAGACAACGCCCCGAGTGCACTTAGTCCAGCAAATAACGGAATTAACGGTAAAAAGCCTCCAGATTTTGGTTCGATGGGAATAATTCTAGGTACTTTAACCTGATTTTTCCCACCAGCATTTTGAACAGCTACCCTGGCTGCTTTAAGAGCAATACTGACTGCTCGTTTTAATGTAGCCGAAGGACCAGCTTTTTTTATATCTCTTTGTATTTTACTTATAATATTGCGTTTAAACGATTTGGGTTTCCTAACACCCATGCCAAGTTTACGTTTAGCTTTCATTGCGGTTGTGGTTAGCCAAGCTGCGGCTTTTTCACCAACTGAAGCGTCCTTGGACTTTACTATTTCCCACGCTTTATTCTCCAGAATCTCGTCTGCTTTATGTCTTTCCGCTAAATCTTTATGTTTAGAATATGCAATGTCGTGTTCTCTGGCTGCGTCGTCAAGCAGGTTAACCCCCGTATCTCCACGTGTAAGTCTTTTATGTAATTTAGTTCCAGGACCCAAAAAGTTGTAACTAGGATAATGTAACTCAAACGGTAGATTATTGATAAGGCTGTTGAGCACACCTTTACCTTCAAACACCAACATGAGAAATGAAATGATTTAAGAATTACTACTCTACTTATACATTGAAACATTAAAAAACATGTTAAACAATGAAGATCATTCAACAAGACCAGACGCTTCCGATTGAAAATTTAGATGAAGGAAACGATCGAATCGCTGCCAGTAAACATGGACCATTGCTACCAAATTCGTTTCGGGCGCTAATCTGTGGACCCAGTGGGTGTGGCAAAACAAACGTTATGTTATCGTTACTGTTTCATCCACATGGCGCGAAATTTAAAAATGTTTACGTTTATTCAAAGTCATTGTATCAGCCCAAGTATAAATTGTTGGAAGAAGTGCTATCGAAAGTTAAAGGAGTGGGATATTTTCCGTTTAAAGAAAACGATGAAGTTATTAGCCCAAATGATGCAAAGCCAAATTCAATTTTTATTTTTGATGACTTCATATGTGAGAACCAGCAAAAGATTCGAGAATACTACAGCATGGGTCGACATCGGGATATAGATAGCGCATTTCTTTCACAAACCTACTCGAAATGCTGTAAACAAATTTGTAGAGATAACAGTAACCTAATTGTACTTTTTAAACAAGATGCTATCAATTTGAAACATGTCTTTGATGAACACGTGTCACCGGATATGAGTTTTGAAGAATTCAAACAGTTGTGTTCGAAATGTTGGCAAGAAAAGTATGGGACAATGGTTATTGCGAAAGACTTTGATTTAAACAACGGTCGATATCGAATCGGTTTCGATAAATACATAACATTGTAACATTACAGTCATTATTCGACAACATGTCAGACAATCCAGTTGACGTAGCCGTTCGTAAGAGAAAAATTGCCGAACTTGCTCGATCGATTCGAAAAAAATATAAAGCGTTACAATTGGGTAGAGTTGAAACGGATGAGACACTAAATAAATTGTTTAAACCTGTCACGGAACCTCTACACAAAATTGTAAAATCTTCTCTAAACGAAACAGTGATCTCTCATCCTCAAGCAGCCAACGAGCCAGAGCCTAAAAAAGAACCATCTAAACAAAAAGAAGAATCACCTAAACAAAAAGAGGAATCACCTAAACAAAAAGAGGAACCAAGCATACCTGAGTTTATAAAACTCGAAAATGTTGCCGAAACTACTAGTGATAATGATGATGAAGTATTCTATGAAGACGAAGAACAGGCTGTTAAAGATCTAGACATTTCAGAAGATGTTATTAAGGAATACTTAGATCAGTATCCCCCAATGTCTCATCCATATATTCTAGAATATTGGACACAAAAAGATAATAGAGATACGGTTTATGGTCCTACTTACGATGGTGATACTTCTAAATTGTTTCTGGGTGGCAAACAAATCGACTTTGATAAAAAGCATGGATTTATTATTACACAAGGCAAACAGATAAGAGGTACACCGGGTCTATATGAATTAATTTTTAATGATGAACCTAAAAATTTCAATGATGATGATTTAAAGCGTTATGGAACAATACTAGAATTAACAAATCCTCATAAAAACATTAAAGGATACCTTAAAGGAACAAACCGATTTAAATACACACATATCATAAAACCTCTGGCTACCTCTCACTTACGAAAACATTCGAGCACTGTGGGCTCTGGGATGCAAATGGTTTACAACGATAATAAAATTGACCTTCAATATTGGGATGATCCAAACGAACTTGTTGACAGGCTTCGGCTTTTAATAGCATCAAAAGAAGCAGGAAATACTTCGAATGATAATGAAATTGTTGCAATTATTGAGGAATTAAAAGAAGCACGCATTATTGCTTAAACATCATTACCACAATGAGTGTCGACAAATTCGGACGTACCAAAAAAATCGTTGGAGATAAAAAATTGTTTATACCGAAACCGGCATTAGCACATACTTTAAGTGGAGATGTTGATTTTGAAAATTTAAAACTTAGAAACGTGCAAGATCCGGACTCAGACAGCGATGCTGTTAATAAAAAATACTTGGATGCAGCATTAGATAGGTTGCAAGTTGCATTTAAAGATAATGTGCAAAAGTTGACTGAAAACGTAAATGCTATGAAACTTACATTCAATAATGACTTGATGACCATAAATAGTTTTATATCAAGAGATCCTCCGTTAGCCAGCAAACATATGGCTAACAAAAAGTATGTTGATGAATCGATTGTTGCTTCAAAACAATATCTACGAGGAGATATTAAAAATTCGCTTAAAAGTTTAGAATCACAAATAGCAACGATTAATGCAAACTCTGCACAGTTAGCTGTAAATCAAACAAATGCAGTAGAAAACGTAAAAGATAAAATCGAGAAAGCGATAATAAAATTATATAATCAAGATATTCCAGATATACGTCAAGATTTGTTGGATGAGATTCTTAAAAGAACTGACTCTGTAACGAAAAATGTTAATGTACTCTCTGGAAAAATTTTGGCTATTAAAAAAAACATTGCTGATTTGCTTAATACAATAACTATAAATCAAAATACTCTGCGAAATGTTGTAAATATTATTAAAGCATTGGAGAATCGGTTTAGTACAAAATCCCTAAACATTAGATTTAGTCACAGTCATGTTTTCAAAGGAAAAGGTTCAAGTCGTTAATGAGCTGCATAAACCGGCTCGAAAAAATTATGCTCGGCGACGAACAATTATCAAAGGTTTGGACGATTTATGGCAAATTGATTTGGCTGAAATGAGTTCTTACGCAACTCAAAATCGATCGTTTAAAATGATTCTAGTGGTAATTGACTGCTTCTCGAAATTTCTCTGGACTCGACCGTTGAAATCGAAAACTGGCGAAGAAATCACGAAAGCTTTTGCCGATATTATAGGAAAACGCAAACCGAAAAATCTTCAATCTGATCAGGGCAAAGAGTTTTACAACACAAAATTTCAAAATCTAATGCAGAAACATGGCATAAATCATTATAGTACATTTACAAAGATAAAAGCAAGTATGGCGGAAAGAGTTATTAGAACACTGAAAACGAAATTGTATAAGCATTTTAGCTTAAACGGTACGTACAGGTGGATAGATGTGTTGCCGAAAATTACAAAAGAGTACAACGAAAGCAAACATAGAACGATTGGTCAAAAGCCGTCTCAGGTAAACAAGTCCAATGAAAAAGAGATTCTACAGCAACATTATAATCATTTGAAAATAGCAGGCCCGCGAAAATATAAAATTGTAGATGTGGTGCGCATAAGCAAGGCAAAGCATCTATTCGATGAAGGCTATACACCTAATTGGACTACAGAGCTTTTTAAAATTACCAAAGTGAACATAACTAATCCCGTAACATACATGTTGGAAGATTTACATGGATCACCAATTAAAGGAGCATTTTACGAGGAAGAGTTACAAAAGTCAAAAAATCCTGATGTTTACCTTGTTGAAAAAGTGCTGAGGAAAAAAGGCAATAAAATCTACGTTAAATGGCTGGGGTTTGATAGTTCGCATAATAGCTGGATCGAAAAATCTAATATTTTATAAACTCTGTTGTTTCTTACTTTGAACATTTTTTACATGTATTCTTATGACAAACAGGATACGTTTTCATAGCTTCCGGGGGCCTTTTTTGATTCATAACATCTATTGTTTAAACCGTTCAGTCTACGGTCCGACTAAAACTGTCCTTAGAAGCAGATGCAATTATTTTTACTTAGTTTCAACACAAGTTTTATCAAGTATTAAAAGATGATGACACAAGACAGTGGTTATTGTAGTGAAGAATTGCCGTCATATTCTGAGAGTAGTAGTAGTAGTGAAGATTCTATCTATATGGAAGAAGTAAACAGAATTTTAAATTTTTACGAAGACAAAGTAAAACGTGAAAATTATTTGCTGCTACAATCATCTTTCACAATTGAGGGGTATGTTATAACAGTTGCCTTATCTCCTGCAAGAACATTTTCTCCAGCTATTATTTTATCAGAATACTGCAAGCCAAGTAAATTGTCGTTTGGGAAAATGGAATGGCTTGATCTTATAGAATTTTTGAGCAAAAGCACATTTTTTATTGAACCACTACCAACCTACGCAGATGAGTATGATCCAGTAACATTTTCCTGTGGAGATTTTTGTACAATACGACAGTTGGTGTACGATGATACCAAGTTCATAGAAGTTGAAAAACATGGCGTAAGATATCATCTAACGGAAAAGGATGCAGATGAACTTGTTAGAGTACACCATTGTATAATAGCTTATCAGATTGTAATTCTAGAAAATATTAACTTTGATATTTATTATAATAATGTTATAGATATTGTAAAAAGAAATTTTAGTGATAACTGCTTTCAAGCATTAGATGTATTTTGTGAAATATGTACTGATCCTTTATTATGTAACGCTTTGCGTCAGTATATTTACTTTTATAAACAAAATGTAATAAGAGATTTAGAAAATATACAATAAACTTTTATAAAAAAATAATGACTTTTATTTCAAAATCGATAATTATAGCATCAAAAAATGTTATTTTATCGAGACAAAATTTATGTACGTCACAGTTCTAAAATTTAAAACGTCCAAACGTCAAAATAGCGTTAAAATTTGTCACAATAACGTATTAAAAAATTGGTTAAAAGAAATTTACGATTTACATGTATTTCTTATGGAAAAATGTCGTTTCAAAGTGGCAAAAAGTGACACTTTTCATCGTTTTTTTCGTTCCTAAATTCATAAACGTTAAACTATCGAATAATATATGTCTAAACGATGAATTTGAACGTTTTTTTGATCGTTTCAACAGGACATATTTAAAAGAAAATAATACACCATAGATTCAGATTAAAAATTTTTATTGTAAACATAAAAAGTTTAAGATATACCTACAATAAACAATAGAAAACTAAAAACTAATTAATTTACAACTGTTATTTAATTTTAGATATACAATAAACAATAGAAAACTAACCTAATTAATTTACAATACACATTCAAATTTTTTTTTTTTTTTTTTTATTTTATTTTTTTTTTTTTTAATTATGAATAACATTATTCGAGCATTATATCTCGATGACCCCATGCTAAAGTGTTAAATGATTTATTACATAAAAAGCGTTTATCGTCGTGTGGACTTAGACCGATTTTGGTTTGTTCGATTGTATATACATTATGATTATATGCACGGAACGTGCATTGGTTCACTGTTTTCAGTTTACTATCTCTCAGACATAAAATGTAGTCATCAAAAGTAATTTTTTTAGCAACGACATTCTTTTTAACCCCTTTTGATTTTTTAATACATTTATCATCCTCTGTTAAATATGAGTACATTTTTGAACGCAACCCCACAAATTCAGTTAAAAGTTTGCCGTTGCATTCATCTTTCATTAATCCTATGACTTTTTTATTCAAGAGTGAAATACCGTACGCATTATTTGGTTCATAGTCTGAGGTGTCAAATTTATCTGGATAGGCCTTAATTAGTTCGGTATAAACATCATTGCATTGCAGTTCTAGAAGAAAAGCGTCGGTATCGGTGTATAAGAGTTTACAGTTGTCTACACCCATCGTAGGCAGTAGAAAACTGTAATAAAAGTCGTACATACAAGTCTTTGACAAATCAAGAATCGACATGCCAATGTACAATGGTTTATTAAATACCAGTTCGGTTTTATGAAGCTCTATCGCTACAAGGTTTTCATCAAAGATTTTGCTCGAACTAAACCTAGGACTGCTTATCAAGTTCTTTGCTCCATATCGACCCTCCCAAGATCTAACGAGTTTAACAATGCGGTGTTTCCTTATATTCTCCATCGTCTTGCCAAATACAGCGTTATTCATTAGTTTATATAAATTCTTTTCAAAATCATTTTTGGCAGCTGTTCGAAGAGTTGTGTTTAGGTCGATGTAAGACTTTAACCATGGGCTTTGCTTAAATTTCAACACTCTGTGAATCTTTTTCACGTTCAATCCATGTTTTATAGCCTGCTTTAAATTTCTATAATGTATTACGTATTTTTCTTTGTCATATAAAGTGGTCATTAGTTTTTGTATTTTTGATCCTTGGGGTTTTCGATGTTCTGGGCAAAACGGTAAATCGTTGTGTAGATCATGTAAATGCTGAGGGTATTCTATATCCACTTCGAGGATATATCCCTCATCAGCATCGTCTGTGATTTGGGTCACATCGATGTTTGTGTCAACCCACTTAAAATCCCCATATGGTAGAGGTTGACTCATAGCCCAACCATATAAATTGTTGACATCCAAGTACATTAAATATTTTTCAGATTCTGTTCGATTAAAATTTTTCATGTATCTGTTGTTTGCTTTAGCATATCTATTGCTGCATTGACTGACTCCTCCTCTTATACCTTTCTCTATAAACATGATTTGGTCTATATCTTTGAGTATTTCCAATTTAGATTTGGTATATTTTAACATAGCATCCCACGTATAACCGGGGAGCGTATAATACCAAGAAGGATCGAGACCATACGTTTTTCGGCATTTTTCACGAAAACATTCAAACACAGATGCTAAAAGCAAGATATCAGTTTTCATATACAGCATGCTATATTCCTTTAAATTTTTAATTTTAAATGATTGCCAAACCATTTTTGCATGCATGTATAAATCGTCAGTAATATTTTCATCTGTCAGTGTGCTATAAAATTTTTCTTTGGATGGCAGTTCCGTATCGTCTAATTTTTCAATTGAATCAATGTATTCATAAGGAAACACCCCTTTTCTACTTAATAGTTCAAACTGTTCAGATGTTAAATTGGGAAATTGTGAACGTAGATAATGTAGATCTGATGGTTCTAGTAAAGCAGACAGTTTATCTAAGGAGGAATCTAAAAATCGTAGCGAGTCTATAAATCTAAACTTTACTTCGCTCTCGTCATTACTTAATGTACATGAAATGTATTTTTCTTTGTTTATAGGAAGCAAGCTTATATTACCTTTTTTGGATAAATCTCTAATTAAAAAATGTAAGTCATATCCCGAAAGGTTATGAAAGACTACGGGTACAACAAACTTTTTTTTATAGTTTAAATTGCAGCTTTGGTGTGAAAACCCTCGAAAATTCCCCGTAAAGTGATCGTGGTCTAAAACGATGGTGTCCTTCTCTTTGAAGGGGTGTTCGCATATATGACATGTTGTTGCATTAAGTAAACTAGGTTTGACAATCATTGGTTCGATATGTTTAATTTTCTCTTCAATTAATTTAGCCATCCTTGTCATTTCAGCAGCGAACCAATCCATGGAGTCTTCTCCACAATATTCATTGTAAAATGATAGCGAACTATCATAGGAGCAATTTAGATAATATCCTGCACTATACGCCTCGTGTTTCTGAAACTTTCGTGTATGTTTCCCCAAGTTCTTGTTATGAGGACGTAGCACTGACTCAAAGTCTGCATAAATGACAAAAGGTGTAGTCTGCTTGTATACGTGGTTTTTAAACTCTACATGATTAAATGGTGGGTACGATATTTTGCAATTGTTCATATCTTTACAGTAATCTTCATGTTTACTTAATTTTTCCTGACTATGAAAATAATTTAAACATCGATCGCAAATATATTTTTTCATATGAGCTTTGTTAACTTGACTTGATATTAATCGAGATAAATCTTTGATTAAACAATAGTGATATTTGATATCATCATTTTCCATATCCATTGATGGAGCTTCATAATCGTTTAATTTTGGAAAGTATTTATCTTGAATAAGCAATAAATTTACATGTTTATTTAATTTTTCTTTTGTTAAGCGTGCAGGATAAATTGTGTAAAATGATTTATCTTTCGCGGTATTTAATTCTAAAGCGTACACATTAATTGATATATTATTTAATGTTTCAAATTTTGAAATAGTATTTAGTGGCATTGGCATGCCCAAACCTTGAGTTTTTAAAACTGCTGCATAGTGAGGATACAACGATACACGATCTACTTTTTTATTAACTGGATACAATGATGCTGTTACCGACCAGTAAAAACATGCTTCATCTAAATTTTTAATATTAATGCATGCTTGCTTTTTTAGTATAGGATCAGGTAACTTAATGTATGATGAAGCACTGTTACCTATCTCATATTTATTAATGTTTATTTCCAATGAAATAATTTTGTCTAAAGCCCATCCAGAATCTTTAAGTTGAAATTCCGATAATTTACTCATTACTTTATCAACAATATTTTCGTTGAACCACAATGCAAGATCCGTACCTGCATCTATTACCGCGTTTTTAGTGTTGAAATATTTAAACTCTAAAATGTCTTCGATTTCCCTAGATTTCTTAATAAATTCCCCGCAAAATGTTGCATTTACTTTGATCATGTTAAATTTTTTTAAACTGTTACCTATTCTACCCTTAATCAACTTGAACGCATCAGCAAAAAAACTATTTAGGCCTTTATGTTTTAAATTAACAATAACAGCAGTCCTAATTCTTGAATGAAAAATAGATTCTAGATCGACCCATTTTACCCCTGATTTTTCAGTTAGCCCCGATCCCTGCTTAGACAAATTAAAAATTTTTTCTTTTATTGATTTTAAATGTCCTAAATTTGTTTGTAAATTTCTAAGTGTCCCAATATCTAAATTTCCCCTACGAATATCTTTATGAAAACTGATAACATGCCGTTTAATTTGTTTGATTAATTTATTTGCTTCCCTATGCGAAAAACTGGAGATTAACGCTTTATATGTTTTATAAATATCTTCAACAATGTTATTCATACTTACGAAATAAAAAATAAAAAAAACTTACAAAAAAATTATTCCTTAACTATTTCGAATGTATCGGTAGGATTAGCTTGACCAATTTGTCTTTTTCCTTTATATTTGATAAAATAATGCCCGCCAGACAATTCTGCCAAGTGAGGCTTCAGTTTTCCAATGGTTCTCTTAGGTAAAAAGCAGAGCCCGTTTTCTAGCTCAACCAAAATTGTTTCTCCAAATTTGCTCTGGACCAGTTTAGCGTTCAATAATTTTTGCGGAACATCCACTGGAAGTTCTCCTAATTTGATAATAATCTTCTTGTTATTTTTTTCTGCAAGACATAACGAATTAATTTTAGTTAAATCCATCTAAAAATAAAAAATTAAATCAACTTAAAAATAAAATTAAATCAACTCAAAATAAAATTACCTAAACAAATAATAAAATTAAATCATTACAAAAAATTAAATTAACTCAAAATAAACATAACTAAAGAAAAATAAAAAATTAAATCAACTTAAAAATAAAATAATAATTCTTACCTTTGTGTGTGGTTGTAAAAGAGGAAAACAATATCGAAGAAGAAGAAGAAGTTATATTCCTAAACTATTTCAAATGTATCGGAGTGATTAGCTTTCCCCAATTTTGCTTTTTCCTTTTATATCTTGATTTTAGTAAGTTCCGGCAGACACTTCTTCTGACAAGTGGACTTCAGTGTTAAAATAGTTCTCTTTTGAATTTATTCTAGTTAAATCCAACTACAAATAAAATTAAATCATTACAAAAAAATTAAATTATGACAAATAAACTTAACTCAAGAAAAATAAAATTAAATCAACTCAAAAATTAAAATAATTCAAGAAGCAATAAAAATTAAAATTAAATTAAAAATTTTGAAATAAAATAAAAATTCTTACCTTTATGGGTATGTAACAAAAACTTTTGCACTTGAAACTGAACTCAGAACTGGATCTATGGAGTATCAAAACAATAATGAGCAAGTTAAATCTAGGACCTTCTTTAAATATACATGGCTTAGCCGAAACACCTAGACGTCGATAAAAATTAAAACCTAATTGTTGCTTTACAATATATTCTATATGTTGTTTATTTAATATTATATTTACCAATCACATGTGACGCTAATGTCTATGTATACCATAACTCAACCAAATAAACGTCATAGCTTTTTGTTTTTGCGGCATCCTATTTTCATCGACACAAACCACAGCTTCCTGATAAAAACCGAATTTTTGTTTCTGATAACTGTATGTTATTCCTTTTTATTAATAAAATAAGTATTTTTTATTTAACAAAAATTTAATTGAAAACATTATATTGATGTAAAAAATATACATTTCATCGTTACCTTCAAAATTTTTTAGTTTTATGATAGTTTGGCTTCTAAGAATGTATATTATTTAAGTTTTATTAAAGTTTAATATATTTTTTGTTAGCTATAATGCCCTTTTGGCCTTATAAATACGGTCTTTTTAACGCTTCATCTTTACCTATACATCAACCCCTTTACAATGATACGTCATACGTTGAAATCCGTTGGGCCGTTTACGAGATATAGCTATAATGCCCTTTTGGCCTCATAAATACGGTCTTTTTGACGCTTAATCGTACCCTATACATCAACCCCTTTACAATGATACGTCATACGCCGAAATCCGTTCGGCCGTTTACGAGATATAGCTATAATGCCTTTTTGGCAGCATAAATACGGTCTTTTTAACGCTTCATCTTAACCTATACAGCAACCCCTTTACAATGATACGTCATACGCCGAAATCCGTTCGGCCGTTTACGAGATATAGCTATAATGCCTTTTTGGCAGCATAAATACGGTCTTTTTGACGCTTAATCTTACCCTATACATCAACCCCTTTACAATGATACGTCATACATTAAATTCTTTTGGAATAAACCAATTTAAAATATTTCTAAGTCTGTTATCTTTATTGCGATAAGACTTGTTTATTATTTTTTTTCTACTATTGTTTGTCACATTTTATTAAATTCTGCGATGGTGTAGTGGCTAACGTATTTGTTTATCATACGGGGGGACCCGGGTTAAATTCTGCTTGGTTGGAATTTTTTTAATTAAATTGTTATAACGCAAAAGTTGGTAGCACTGTGTAATGTTGGTTGCATGAAAAGTTGGTACGATGACAGCGAAGCGCGAAAAAATTCAAAAATATAACGAAAAGAAGAGTTGGCTGCTTGCGCTAAAAGTCAAAGGCCATTCGAAAAAGTAAATATCAAAGGCCACTCGAAAAAGAAGAATTGGCTGTTTGTGCCAACTGTCAGAGCCCACTCGAAAAAGAAGAATGGCCTTTGACATTTAGGGCAAACAGCCAGCTCAAAAAAAGTGAGGTTATGTTCAAAAAATGGGCTCGTATGCCTATAGCTCATCTACTGAGAAGATAAGACACGTTTAGGTTACCAAATTTCATAGAACCAGAATCGTGACAGTGAAAAAAATTAATAGGAGACGACAAAATGTTACGAAAATGCAAAACTTTGGAAAAATTTAGATAATTTTGAGATGAAACAAAAAGACACTTTTGTGATTGTGGTTACTGGTAGATGGCGGTGTAAGTTATTTCAGATAACTCTCTATTACAGTTCTCTGAATTCCTCAAAGATAGCGATATAAGTTAATTTGTTCGAAATCTAGGTTAACATATACCTGAAAGATGACCTTCATTTCTAAATAAATAGAATAACAAAAAGCTAAAATAAAATGAAAAATGGAAGAGAAAAACAAACATTTGCAGAAAAAACTTACTAAATTACGTAATATGACTCCACCGTAAGTCAATATTTTATATATTTAAACGAGCACTTCTTACTATGACGCCACAACGTGGCGCAGTTATTATCTGATATATTTAAACGAGCAAGTTTCACGTAATTAAGTACTATGAGATCACTGTAAGATGGCGCAGTTAATATATAACTGATTTAATTATAAAATACAACGAAATTAAAACTAAAAACATTGAAAACAAAAAAACGACAGGATATGCTAAAAATTTGATAAAATGGAAAATGAGAAAAATAGGCAGTTCGAAGTTCACCAGGTCAGCTAGTTGACATATATATTGTTATTATTAATAACATCATATAAAACAATTAATATAAGGTTGATTTTAAAAATATTTCCCAGCTATTCTTTCCAAACACATTTTTTTGTTGCTGTTTGTTTATATTGAAATGTGTATTAAAAGAAATTTTCACATCAAATAACTTTTTACCATTTTTAAGTGTATTTTTTATTGGTAAATGCGCATTTATCCAACTGAGTTGTGGAAAAAGTTTGGACCTTTTGAAATAACTCTCACACTAATTGTTAAGCTGAACAAATCCGAAAGAAGAATAAAAATTATAAAATCGTCTCAAATGACTAATTAAAATTGGAGCACTTAGCGTTGTTCTCTACAGCTTTGTATGTTGTAAAGAAAATAAATGATTAATTTGCTGAAAAAAATAGACTAAAGATTTACGGTAATAGAACACATAACTAAGACAAGTTCTAAACAGAAAACTATTTGAAAAACACTAGCACGTTGGTGTAAATACTAAGAAAAAAATTTTGTCTTTACCTTTTTTATACAGGTGGAAACAAAGGAACATTAATACACACTAACATTTTATCATTTTGCTTAAAAAAGACTCAGTTTATAGAATTTTTGCTGCTTGCGTTATCCCAAAACATGTATTGAACTATATTTTTGCAATCGTGGTAGATATATAGAATTTCCTAAGTAAAATAATGAAATTAAGAACTTACTATAATCATTTACAAATTTTCTATTGTGATATTCTTATATAATACTTACTCTTAATGCTCCAAGTAGGTAATGTCAATCGCTGACCTTTATATTTTAAAATAATATTTTATATTTCTAAAGTGATCTTTAAAACAACTTTTTTACTCCTATATAAGACTAAATACGCAAATAACAACAATGACCAGGCCTTAGATTATCGAGGTCTAAACTGAGTTACCAAATATTTTGAGTTAGCCTGTACTCTCGAAACTTTTAACTGATTTGGGGCCAAATGCATATTAAACTGTAAACTGTTAGTTAAAATTTCTGTTTCCAAAATAACCCAAATTGTGTAGATAAACCCGAGCTTCATTTTCATGAAAATTGCGAGAAGTGACTACAATTACTAGTGCTCTATCGACCGTAAGCTTCGCTAAGAAAATATGTAAAAAATAAAGAAGTTATTACTTAGAATATAGGTTAAAGTGATAAGAACAATAAAAAATACTTTGTTGGCAATGCTAAGGAGCTGTCCTTAAGAGCCACTCTGGCGAAATTATCAAAAGCCGAATAATCAAATAGGAAACCAAATAACACATTTTTAGTTTGTTTTCTTTAACATAAATAACAAAAAATACATTTTAATTCTTTTTTTTCGTATTAACGGTTTAACAAAATTTACTTTTAAATAATGTTATATATCCTTGAATAAATAGTAGGTAAGTCGCTTTTTTTAATTGTGTTATTTTAATTTTTATTTCTTAAAAACCCCAAAAAACGGGTGATATCTATGGATACCAATCCAATTCATGCAGAATCACGTGTTTTAAAGATTAATTTACTATAAAAATTAAAAAATCCCATTTAGCTAGAACTGATTCCACTAGAAAATGATTTCAAAAAAGGATTAGTTTCTAATTTGTTCATTCTCTAAAGAGTACTACCATATCTGTCGAAGAGGCCTACCAAAATTTCAGAACTTACCTAGAATCCTAGAAGCTACCACCAAAAATTCTAGAAGATTCAACTCAAAAATAAATTTTTTAAGAAAAATTTTGTGGTGAATATATCTACCTTTTGTATTTAATAATTATGAAATAAATTCAAAAGAATCATCAGTACATTTAAAAAGCTTAAGTGGTAGGTATTTACTAATTTAATACATGAACACAGGGCCGTCGATACCCTAGGAACATGCGGGAATACATCCCTCAAATCTTTGTAGGTATTATAAAATAAGAACAACAAGTACAGCTTACAACATAAAATTAAATGAATAATTCTAAATTTAAAATATTTAGGTTTAAAAAATTTGGACCTCTTGGAGACATGGGTTTAAATTATTTTTTCCTTGGCTCCCCCTCCTTTTCGACGGCCCTGCCTGAACAAACATGTTGCCATATTAAATATAATGAATTAATATCCTAAATTTACAGTAAACATAGTACTTAATTTCTGATTTCAGTGAACCGAAAAATATGTTACGTGATTATTAATATTTGATATTAAATCAAAATAATATTATCTATCTATTTTAGTTAAATTTGTATTTTAAAATTTTGTTAATGAATTAATGAATTTTATTTATTCATTGGGCAAACGATTAATCCTATTAAAGATATTAGATGATTATATAAATTGTTCTGATTTATTAAATTCAATAAAAACCATTTTTGAAATATAAATTAAACCACCAAGATGGTGTTTGAAGCAAAAGAGTGTTAACCAGAATCTATATCACATAACAACTTTGGTATCTTCGCGCTGACGTTTTTTTTTTGTAATCTGGTGAGTAGTATTTATCAAATTGGTCTCAGTTTATTAAATAACACGCTGACAGAGGTATTTCCAATTTCCGAAGTATACCTGAAAGTGATTTTTTGGATCATCCTCTCTCGCATTAGCTTACACCGTCAAACCGGTGTATCGGGCAAGCGACAACCAAAAGTATAAAAAGAACACGCGCTGAAATTTACTTTACAGATCTGATATCACAAAGGACAAACGATGACAGAATGATTGTCAGTCTCTTGACAGTACAATTGTCGGTTTCGAAAACACCTGAGTCTGCTGAACTTGACAGATGAACATCTGTCGATACTGCCAAGAGAAAGTGAAAACCACATTTAATGTCCTATTCCAATGTGAAGGCCTTGCATGGACGTGGTTTTTGGTATTGGAAGAGGAGAAACTGGCTGTTTCACCGCGTTTATACACGCTTCGTAACATTTCTAAAACGCTTTGACTGGGATATTTGCAAGTACAGCCGGTTAGATGTCCCAAACTCTCCAAATGGGTTACTTTTGTTCTAGGGACCAGAAAAAATCACAGGATAACATATCTGGCAAATCAGGTGGCTTTTTCAACGTGGCAAAAGTTTGAGAAATCGGTGTGGCACAGCGTGTTGTTACGTTTAAAGATCCTGTTACGAGCAATGTCTGAAAGCATCCTATTGACTCGTTTTCGCAAACTTTTGGGTACTTGGCCATAGTAGACTTGAATGCACATTCTGTGTGGTCGATTTCACAGCTATAAAAAATCCGAATCGCTCGTGCAAGCTTTTTTAGGCGGAGGGTGTGCGAAAACATCCATTGTAAGCTCCCAATCAAGCAGCGTGGGATCGTTTTTCACTTGTTTCAAACAGTCTTGCGCCACAGTCATTTGATACTATTTTTGATCCTCAGAAAAGTTCTTTGAAACCTTCTTCGAGGAAAACTTTTTTAGCTCAAAATCGTTGTTTAAAATTTGTCTGACTGTTTTATGGTTCATATTACGTTATTTTGCCCAATCTGGCGCAAAATTTTTCCGCGACGCGTTGCTGTAGATTTTCTTTTACCTTTTTTTTTAACGAGCACAACTAACACATGTCTTTCCAACACGACACACAAGCGAACTAAATAAGCTACAGCGATGGTAATAGTTATTATCCTAACAACTGCGGTACCTAAGTTAATTTCCGCAAGAGTTACGATCAATATTTTTTCAAGCCTAAAAAAGATACTTTTTACATTTTTTAAATTTTATTTTAAACTCCTAATAAACAAAATTTTAATTTATTTATTATTGATATGAATATTAAAAGAAAAATTTATTGCGTTTTGTAGGCTAATTGCCGAATTTAGTTGTTGCTACACAGTTGAAGGTTTACTGCCTTCACTGAATGATATAGTGTCAATAAATACACGACTGTAGCTCTAGCAACCCTACTTAAACAGGTGAGTTTTGTTGTTACTTTGAGTAAGGTTTACAGAGGTGTTTTAATAAATTATGATTTTTTTAAAAACAAACATTTTAAAAATCCCTATTTTTATGTAAAATAATCTGAATTTTTTTTACTATTTGTATAAAGTACAACAAGATAAAGGTAATAATACCATAATTTGTCAAAAAGGTTATCGGAGGACATATTGATTTAATAAAAAAAAAAAAATGCGTGCGGAAAAAAATCTTACCCGCACTCCGTGCGGGAAATAGATATATTCTTAGTTAAAATGTGTGCGGAAGAGTGTTGTTTTACGCATGCTTGTGAAAATAGTTGTTATCCTAACAAGTGCGGAAAGTTATACTTTCCCGCACGCGAACTGCCGATGCAGTTAAGTGCGGGAAAGTTAATTTCCGCAAGAGTTAGGATCAATATTTTTTCTACAAGCATAAAAAAGTCCTAACAATATAACAAAATTTTAATTTGTGACAATTATAAATACACGACTGTAGCTATGTATGTATGTATGTATGGTGTTAGGGGTGACAGATACACCTGCGACCTATAAGATCTATTGTGTCCTCCTTTTCTTGCTATATTTCTGATGATTCCTCAGACTTATAGCAGCTCTTCTAGTCCTATCTTCCTTAGAAAGTTTAGGATATCATTGGGTTTTAAATTAGGTAGTTCTTCCCTTTCTATTTCGTATGACCCTAGGTATTTAACCCTAGAATTACTTAATGCCATGCATTCTGAAAGTATGTGTATTAAAGTTTTATCCTCTACCTCACAGAATCTGCAGTTTGCTTCATCTACTAATCCTAGTTTCTTCATGTGTCCTCTTAATCGACAGTGACCGGTTAGTATTCCTGTTATAAATCGGAGGTTTTTCTTACTCAGGTTAAGACAGCTGTGAGATCTCTTCTGATTATAGTTTCCCAGGAGCGTCTTCGATTGTCTTAATCCTTCTATATCATTCCAGTACTTGGATTTTTCGCTATCCATTTTTTTCTAAGATTGTACTACTGCTGATCCCACAGGATGGTTTTGGTCCCAGATATGGGGTTTTAGCTCCTTTTTTTGCCAGCTTGTCTGCTGTCTCATTTCCTTCTATTCCTACGTGTCCTGGAACCCATAGGAGGGTAACAGTGTTATTCTGTCCTAGTTCATTTAATTTACCTAGGCATTCCCAGACCATCTTTGAATTGATTGTATCTGAGTTCAGAGCTTTGATAGCTGCTTGACTATCTGATATGATTACAATCTTCTGTCTACGATAGTTCCTTTCAATGTTAAATTCTATACATCTTTCGATGGCACGAATTTCCGCTTGAAAGATGCTTGGGTACGTACCCAAGCGTTCTGAGTATTTGGTTCTAGGTCCAAACACCCCTGCTTCTGTTCTTTTATCTGTCTTGGAGCCGTCCGTGTACCATTTTATGGCGTTTTGGCTTAGCCCCAATATGCTGTTTTCGTTCCATTCAGGTTTGCTTCCCAGTTTAGTGGTAAATTTTCTTACAAAGTTAAATTTCTTTGGCATGTCATCTTGGGGCATTTTCCAAGTTTGATCAAGTTGGAGTAATCGAGGTTTTTCCTTGATTATTCCTTCTTTGATCATTCTATATATTGTTTTCTTCCTAGCATTTTCTACTTAAATATGCAGTGGCGAGAGATTTAGTATTACTTCCATTGCAGCAGTGGGACATGTTCTCATTGCTACAGTGATACATGCACAGGCTAGTCTCTGAATATTTGGGAGGTTTGTCCTCGTAGTGATCAGATTAGCTCTCGTGCCCCAAGCTACTGCCCCATATGTGATGATAGGTCTCACTATTGCTGTGTACATCCATTGCAATGTCTTTGGGTTACAGCCCCAATTTTTCCCAGCAATGTTTCTGCGCACCATAGGGGCTTTTGTAGCTTTGTGTATTATTTCGTTTTCGTGTTTGTTCCAGAGTAACTTATTATCTAGGATTAGCCCTAGATATTTGACCTCAGTCTTCCACTCAACGGTATTTCCACCTATTTTTATAGTTTTTAGTTTAGGTTACTTTTTCCTTGTAAAGGCTACTAACGTGGTCTTGGTGGGGTTGATATTAAGTCCCACTAATTCACACCACTGCTTTGCTGTGTTCAGTCCTCTTTGCACTATGTCGCAGAGGACGTTTTCATATTTCCCTCTTGCGAGGATAACTACGTTATCGGAGTAACCCTGGCAAGGTATACCTAATTCGGTCAATTGCCAGAGTAAGCTGTCTACGGTGAGGCTCCACATAAGTGGGGATGCAACGCCCCCTTGCGGACAACCTCTGGTCGTATTGATGGAGATAGTGTCTTGGCTACCTTCATTTCTGCGATTCTTGTAGACACTACTTGCGACAACCAGGTGGAAGTCGTTCTGTCTACTCCTCTATCACTGAGTGCTCTTTTGACAGTCTCGTGTGGAGTATTGTCAAAAGCCCCCTCTATGTCTAGAAAGGCACATACCACGGTTTCTTTTGTGTTTAGAGCGTCTTGGATTTCGTCAGTCAATTGTATCAACGTGGTCTCCGTAGATTTGCCCGTTTGATATGCATGCTGACGAGGGTGCAGTGGCACCTGCTCCAAGACTTCTGTTCTAATATAGTTGTCTACAGCTTTTTCCATCGTCTTGAGAACAAACGATGTAAGGCTGATTGGTCTAAGGGATTTAGGGTGTGTAGTGTCCGGTTTCCCTGCCTTGGGGATGAAGGTGATTCTTCCCCTCCTCCACTCTTCTAATATATATCCCAGTTGAAAACTGCTCCGACTGATTCGGATCACAAGAGCAATGATTGCCTCCTGCCCCTGTTGTAGTAGGGCAGGAAATATTCCGTCAGTTCCAGGGGTTTTGAATGGCTAAAAGGTGTTTATAGCCCATCTCAACCGTTCTTCACTGCATATGTGTTTTGCCATTGCAGTGTCTTCCCTGGTTGGTCTTCTAGTTTTGTACCTCGTATTTCCTCTGGTGTTTATGCCTGCAGGAAAGTGGGTTTCTAGCAGCAGCTTTGCTCGTTCTTTTTCGCTTTCTGTGAAGCGTCCATCTGGCTTTCGCAGTGCCATTACTGTATCTAGTCTTCCTTTTGCTAAGACTTTGTGTAGTCTTGCAGCAGAAGGTGTAGAGTCTATTTCTTCGCAGAATTTCCTGAAGCTGTTTATTTTGGCTTTTCTAATCTCTTTATTGTAAGTTGTGAGTTTCTCCAATCTCCGTTACATTTTGCTCTGTTGAAGAGCTTCCGTGTTTCGGATCTTAGGTTTGACAGATGACTGTTCCACCATATTGCGTCGTTTGACTTTCTAGTCTTTTGGAGAGGACAGCTTGATTCATAGTCACCGAGTATTGTCTCGTTTAATTCTATGAGATCATTTTCCAATACCAGGTGGTTTTTGGCTTTCCCTGTGGCTCGAAGGCCTGCATGGTTTCTGTTTAAATTAGTCTTATAATTTTCCCAATTGGTTTTCCTGGGGTTTCTTCTTAGTATAGGTTCAGGGAGATTGCATTCTAGTCTGAACATGATCAATCTGTGATCAGAGAGAGACGGTTCATTCGAAACTCTCCAATCTTTTACATGATCTTTCAGATTGAATGTGCTTAGTGTTATGTCTAGCACTTTCTTCCTTATTCTTGTTACAAACGTAGGGGTATTCCCTATATTGTGTAGAATAAGATTCTTATTGAGAATAAATTCTAAGATATGCTCACCTCTTTTATGGGTGTCTGTGCTTCCCCATATGGTGTTGTGGCTATAGCAACCCTACTTAAACAGGTGAGTTTGTTGTTGCTTTGAGTTAGGTTTACAGAGGTGTTTCAATAAATTATGATTTTCTTAAAACAAACATTTTAAAAATCCCTATTTTTATGTAAAATAATCTTATTTTTTTTACTATTTGTATGTCGAACAACAAGATTAATGTAATAATGCAATAATTTGTCAAAAAGGTTAATGGAGGACCTATTCATTTAATAAAAAAAAATGCGTGCGGGAAAAACTCTTACGTAAGAGATATTTTCTGAATTAAAATGCGTGTGGGAAAGTGTTGTTTTACGCAGGCTTGTAAAAAAAATATATTTTTGGGGAGCGGAAAAATGCTGGGGAAAAAGAAAGGAATTTTAAGGTAACAGGTTTACTACTACAGTGTTAATTAAATCAGTCTCAGTTATTAATTGTCATACATTGTATGTTTTTACTGCTCTAATATAATATTCAGAAAATCTCTTGTTCTTATATGTAACAGAAATTATTGTTTTTGATAGTTTGTAAATTTACGCCATTATATTTCTTATTGCATTTAAAAGTATCTTATTCTATTTGCTTTAATTATTAGTTAACTAAATACCCGGTTAGGACTGGGGATACAGAACTCAGTTGCCACGTAATTTTAGTGAAATGAATTGAAAAAAAAAATAAGAAAAATAAATTTTGAAAAATTAATCAAATACTTCCAATTGAAGTTCAACTCCAGCTGAGATCGGTAAGTGGTTTCTCTACTGGCAAATTAGTGCCCAGCTCAGCCGTAGAGGGTAAGTACCAAAATAAAAGTGAGTGCGCCACTGATTTAAACGGTTAAAATCGGAAACCCCTGTTGTTCCAGGCACTGACCTTTCCCACTGGAGATAATTAAATAAATTTAGAATATTAATCGGTGTTAATTGAATTGCACAATAAAAAAAAATAACGATAAAGTGAGCTAAATAAAACAAAATATCAACTAGACCCTTCTTTAATAAAAAGTAAAGTATTTACACTACTGTCAAACTCGCGCTTGACAACGTTAACAATATCAAATAAAAATATTTAAGAGTAATCTAAAATAAATTTATCAATTAAGTGTGATCACACGCAGTTCAAGAAAAATAAGAAAAGTTTAAATTAAAACTAGTCACGACTTAAGTCTAATATTGCTTATCTGTTAATCTAGATACGATTCCTTGCAGTCCTTGGCTTCACCAATACTTAGGCCGGTACCAAAAATCAAGCCTGCTCCCAGAAACAAATAGGCTTGTACCAATCACAAATAACTTAAGCTCGTAACAAGAATCAGGTCTGCACCAAAATTAAAGCCTATATTTAGGATTTAAACCTGTATCTAGGACTGTATCTAGGACTGAAGCCTGTATCTAGGCCCTAAAATCGTAATTCGGAATTAACAATAGTTTAAACAATTTTTAATGACTCTTCGAATTAATTGATTTAATAACGTTATACTACTTTACTGACTTTAATACAATTTAAACACAATAACTTATATTTGCTCAACAATGAAAGAATGAAATGAATTTAAATGAATTACACAAGTTTTAGAAGCTGATATATCTGAATTTTACAATTTCTAATTAAAACTAATGATTTGAATGCACTTAACAAGCCTAAATTTGACTTAGGTACTAGCCATAACAAAATTATAACAATAAACTAAATTAAGGTTTAACATTAAATTAATTAGTAATAGCACAAAGGGGCCGAAAGGAGTCTAGTTTCTCAAAATGATACACACATACAATACACAAAGAAAAATACATGTAAAATCATAATATAAAACTAAAATTGCGACTATATGGCGTTATTAATCATATAAAAATATAATATGGTAACTCACCTATTGAAATAGGTTTTTTTTTTAAATCGTGACACACCTGGCTGGTAAACGGGTAAAACAATATAGTCGTTGCTAACTGCACCAATAGGGGATTCTAGCCACAATTCGCTGCCTGATCGGTATTGATTTAACCAATAATTCCCCGTGAACTTCCTACATTTCGTCGGAAACAAAAGGAAAGAGAAAAACCATAAGGATTGAACAACCACATGAATAAAGAAACGTGCTACTTACCAACGAAGATTTTACTAAAACCCGACTACGCGGCTTTTCCAAAGAATCCGTCCCAAAAATCTACAGGAACAATTCCACACGATTTAAAATGGAAAACTGAGGTTTAGTTTCGTAAATCCAAAATTAATTGACCCGGATGTACCGAGATTAAAACTTAAACCCAAAAATCTTCTAACGACAAGTTCTTAAGTCAAAGGCTGATCGTGGAAAGAACTCACAACGTGTTTCCTTTCATGAAATTTGACACACTCCAAAAATGGCCGCTACTACTGTAAGGACAATAACAGAAGAGTCGACAGTTAACAGTTTACGAACAAACGGTGGTCGTTTGAAACAACTAATCTTATTACTCATCAAGATAACAACAAAAATCTTAGCATTACTCAATTTCTGGTTCATATTCAATCTTAAGATGCTAGATAACAATATAAAGAAACAACTGGCTGTAGACCACAATACGTCGAGTTATCGACAAAAAGAAAAAAAGAGTACCTCGGTCAGGTGAAAACAAAAGTGACAGTAATTTCAAAAAAATAAACATAACCACAAGAATTCATGATCTGAATTTAATAAATATACTTTCAAAACAATATTAGCAATATTAGGAATGATTTATGGCCAGAATAATAAACAATAGTTGGCGATTATCTATTGTCGAACCAAAATCAACTAGCTCCTGACTCGATTTAGCCCTTAGTAATGAAGAATTTATAAGGTAAGAAAACAATTTTGTTTACAAATTAAGATATCTATCGCTAACGAGAAATTAGCCCGTGACACAGTACATACATTCCTAAATCAACATTCATAGATATCTAAATAATAAAAGATGAACTTTATATAGAAAGTCCTAGGAGATTTAAAGTTGGAGGTTAATCTAAAAGAAAGAGTTGTTAAAATATCTCTGAAGGTTGGAAAAGTTAAGGGTCTGGAAATCCCTAGATCGCAGCACTTTTAAATAAATGGTAACCGCGCCCTATCCATTCCCAACGAGAACGTTGGAAAATCACAAAAGCATTATTCTTGTATGTTTATATGGCACAGATTGTCTTGAAAATGGTCAAGAATTTATCTTTTTTACCATTTTAGCAATTCTTTATTTGTAACGAAAAAGTAAATAAATACACCTTAAAACTACTTTTCTTTTAAATTAAGTATCTAAAAAACTCATATATTTTAGTATTTATTGAATAACTAAAAAAATCAAAGTGATGATTAATAATTTAGTGAAATTTTAATTGGGTTATTTATCCCAATAAATTAATTAAACAATAAATTATTACTAACAATGCTGCAACTCTATAATTAAATGTTTAATTGTATTATAATGCAGCGTTTCGATTAGTACAAATTCTAAAATAGTGGTTTGATAAATAATAACAAATTACTAATGTAAAACAATTATGGATTTAAGAAGATTGTAAATTTTTTGGTAGTAATACAATTAATATGTTCATAATTTTTGAAATATTAAAATTATTAGAAAGTATACGAAGAAATAGTAGTTTACTGGTATTTTACTGGACGAGTAGGCAAATTGCAGGGCGAGCCACAGGCGAGCCCTGCAAGCCTGCGAGTCTAGTAAAAGCACTTTTGGGACGTATTACGTACAATATATTTTTTAAAACGGCCATTGTTGTACCATTATTCAGTTTACATTTTTATAACAAGAACTCTTTATTAACTAATTTTAACACTTTTTTTAACAAACCTTGCTTGGGTGGCAGCCTTACAATTTCATCTGGTATAATTTCCATTAATTCACAATCAAATGCATCATTTTAAATATCCATTTTATAATAAATTTCACGTTTTCAACTAAACTTCAAAATATGTCAAGTTATTTTATAGTTTTAAATATATACAAAACTCGGTTACCATAGAAGGAAAGTAAATAAAAATGAGTCCGGTAAAAGCTTTTACCGAACTTATTCTTATTTTCTGGCCTTGTCCGACAAGATGATATTTTCTGACCTAAAAAGAAACCGAAAAGTATTAATTTTTATCCGATTTTAAAAAAAATATATTAAATGACATTAATGAAAAATTAAAAAAATGTCGCATCCAGCAGGACTGAATAGTTTGTAATTATTTCGCGTTTTGGCCGTCAAATTCAACTTACATCACGTGTGACACTTACTCATTTTCTGCTTACTTACGTTTTTAGTGCCCTGTCTTATTCGGTTAGGATATCGGAACCATGGATTTTTGTTACACGATTATTAAATTACATTTTTATTATTTTCTTAAACAATAATCGTTTACTACAAATGTACGGAATTTACCAAAATTGTAAAAATACATTATGAGCACAAACCAAAGATCTTAGAGCAATATATAAACATACATTTTAGAGTAAGATAATGTTCCTAATTATTTAAAGCATCGGCAAGTAACTCCCATGCCGATTCGATAAACCATTGCAAATATACCTAAGCGTGATAGACAGTTTGCTTATACTGACAAGCATTCCTAACGTACACAACCGACAGTTTAGTATCCAAATACCGTTGATACAAATAATTTACAATTATGTTACAAATTTAAATTTCTGTTCGTTTTCATTACTTTAATCTAGAATGAAGCTTATCACATTTCTATTACAAAATGTACAACAATTTATATTGTAAATGTGGTAATATATTAAATTAGCCGAAGCAATAAAGCATTTTAACGTAAGGATAGATTTTAATAATGCTTTATACATTCGATTCGTAAGAACGTCAGAAAACTTTGCGACCTTGTTTGATTATATATAGTCCGGCAGCTAGGGAGATTTCCGTGGCCCATTCTCTTTCTGTTGATCAAGAATATTTTTTTATGTATATTTTTTCGCTGAATCCGAATATCCAACCTGTTTTCTCGAAAAATGGTCGGGTAAATTGTTATTAACAATTTAATTGTTTAAAAAATTCTAACTAGAAAACTAAGAGAGATACGAAATTTTTTTTAAATACTTTTTTGATCGTTAAGAAAAAAAAAATGAGCTTTAAAAAATTAAAATCCGTTGGTTAAAACCCAAAATATTGCAAATATAGTTACAGAATATTGCAAACTGTCACTTCTAATGTTTTGATCGCAGATTTTTTATCATAACTCGGGTTCTAAGAAAGCTGTCATATTTCAGGACCTTTTATTTTAAAGGCCAGATTATTAGCTTTAAATTGAAACAATATAAATTTCTTTATCATTGCTTTTAACAAAGTTATTTCTACTTAAAAGCCAAATATTTACATAAAAATCGCTAAGTAATTTGTTTATAGCAACTTTTCATTAGGTTAGGTATAAAAAGTGTACAAAAATTTTTCTGTAATGTATTCTACGATTAAAGAAGAACATTTTACGATTTGTTTAATATATCTAAGTTATTTAATTCCTGAGATATAGCAGTTTTAAATAACATAGACATTTATGTGCGCTAGCCAAGCACGTCGCGAGCTCTTTTGTTCGAGTTGTGAGCTGCTAAGCTCCTCTTTTTTTAACGGTATTATTATTATTGTAATCAAGCTAGATCCATAAAAAATCGTAGCTTTGGCCAAGAAACGAAATTATTCAATCCAGTTACTTCTAAAATATGAATTGATTGAAGAAAGCTCGCTATTTGATAGTGACGGATTTTTAAGCAAGCAACAGGACAAAAGCTCTCTACTTCGAGAACTAGAACAAGAAGCAGCTGTGCTAGGTAGTAATAACGAACTGCCAAAAAATAATATTAATACAGTTTTACTAGTTAATATCATGCTAGTTATGCGTAAATTACCTTGGAGTAATTTAACTACTTTTATGATTTGGCACACGTTCTCTACAAATTTGTTAACCTTAAAATATCGTTGCAAAATACTAAAAGAGTTGATTTTGTGTTTGACTCGTATTTTGATGTATCTATTAATTATGCCTTCCGAACACCTTCGAAGAGAAAAAAAATAGAGTCTTACATTATACCATGTTATATCTGAAGAAAATCCTCTTCCAAAACAATCTGACAAATTTTGGAGTTCTACTGAAAATAAAATTCAATTACAGACATTTTTAAGTAATTTTATTTTAAATAATCCTGCTATTTTTGATAACAGGCAGTTGATATTAGTACAAGAAACGATACACCTAGTAGTTCGAATATGGAAGTTGATCTAGATATTTTACCAAGACCAGATGTTGAGGAAGATTAATGCTGCATATAAAGCATAGTATCGAACATAGATATATAAATGTATACCTTATATCTTCGAATACAGATATATTTGTACTGAGATTATATTATTTTAATGAATTTGTTTAAAATAGTCTGCTGCAGGTATTACAAATTTATAATTATTAATACATTTTGTAATTTACTGAAACAACGCTATTAAAGTTTATTTAATTTTTTATTTAAAGACTCTTTTATTTAATTTATATTTGTGAATAAGCTATATATTTTTTTATTTGTATGTTTATAATACATTTCAAAAAAAAAGTAGCTTAGCAACTCACAACTCGAACAAAAGCGCTCGCGACGTGCTTTGCTAGCGCATATAAATATCTATGTCATCTAAAACTGCTATATCTCAGGTTAGAAATAACTTAGATATATTAAACGAAGCTCAAAATATTCTTTTTTAATCGCAGAATACATTACAGAAAAATTTTTGGAGACTATTTATACCTGACCTAATAAAAAGTTGCTATAAACAAATTACTTAGCGATTTTTATGTAAAAATTTGGCATTTAAGTAGGTAAAACTTTGTTCAAAACAATGTTAGAAAAATTTAAATTGTTTTAATTTAAATCTAATAATGTGGCCTTCAAAATGAGAGGTCCTGAAATATGATAGCTTTATTAGAATCCGAGTTATGATAAAAAATCTGCGATCAAAAACATTAGGACTGATATTTTGCAATATTCTGTAACTATATTTGCAATATCTCGGGTTCTAACCAACGGATTTTAAGTTTTTAAAGCTCATTTTTTTCGTTTTTTCCCAAGGATCAAAAAAGTATTTAAAAAAATTTCGTAACTTCTTAGTTTTCTAGTTAGAATTTTTTAAACAATTAAATTGTTAATAACAATTTACCCGACCATTTTTTAAAAAAGCAGGTTTGATATTCGGATTCAGCGAGAAAAAATACATAAAAAAAAATTCTTGATCAACAGGAGGAGAATGGGCCACGGAAACCCCCCTAGCTGCCGGACTAATAATATTGGAAAACTGCATTTGGCATACAAACAATGCATTCTTAAAGTGCATCTCAATAGGCGATAATGAGTATAATTTTGTTATTAGAGGGTTTTGGAATCGCTGAAAACTAATATTATATTGAAAGTGAACTTTGGAGTTTATAGTACCCAGGATACTTACTGTTCACGTCTTCTCATAGAGTTTTCGATGTAATTGTTATATAATTAGCCAAAACTCAATACTCGGGGGTTTTTGGGCCCCCCTAGAATATGACATTAAAAGTGATCTTTTCGATACGAGTTGCCCATGATACCTACTTTTTCCTTGTTTTTATAAAAATAAGGTGGCGCCCCGTGTACCATTAATCTATTGATATCAATCTAGCCATTTTTATCACTTTTATTAACATCTTAAAAGGAGGTTAAAAAGTTGGAACAATACAATTAAAAACGCCGACTAAGAGTTTGGCAAGGTCGAGTTCTACCAAATATGACATTTTGTTTTTTAAATTTGTTTTTAATGTCATATCTTATATGTCCCATTTCTAAGTTTTGAACATCACATGAGGGATGTCTGAAGTAATTAATTAACTAAAAATATATTTACACTGTTCCAAAAAATTACTTCTAAAACAATATCGCCCTTAAAAATGGAATAATTATCCCATTAGGGTTATTTTGGTTGTATAGGCGTTAAACGAATCGTTAATTAGGGAATTTTCACGATATTTTTGTTAATTGTGCCAGTGTGCAAAATAATAACCATACGTAATATCTTTAATCTTAATTATCCTCATATTGTATATTTCTACCACCCTTTGTAGAAAACTCAATGGTAATTATCTTTTCACAAAACATAAAGTTGCAAAACCATCTGTGGTAGGCATAATTACCTCTTTCAGAACGATTTTTGTTCATTACGCTTGGATGAGAGTTGGGTAGCAGTAAAAAGTTTCGGAATTATTGGCAATAATAAGTTAGCCAATGCTGGATTTTTAATAAAATCTGTATTGATTGGGTCAAAGTAGAAATAAGAACTATTAATAACACTAACACACTAACCTTGATTATTATTTTTTACCAGGCATAAATCTCCATTGTTCCATATGAAAAGCGCGATGCTGAGAATTTTTTAATATCTTACAAATTGGAACTTATTTTAAAATCATACCTAATCAGCAAAGTTACCTTCCAGAGCTATTTTCGCACCTCGCTCTCTGATTGAAGTTGGATAGAAGTTGTATAAATTTCAGGTCGAGATTTTCTGTGGTTTTCCTCGACCCAAGTTCGACCTGTTTTAATTTAGAAAAGGATTGTTTTAGAAAGAATTGACTTTCTGATGTTAAATCAAATTGTTACGAAAAATTCTTAAAAATGAAACAGGAAAGCACAAAATTTGTAACACTATCCTAAAAAGAATCGTTGGTCTAGCGTATACGAAAAAAAAACATTATTAATTTACTTTCCAAAAATTTTTATATTAATGAAAAAATTCCTTGCTCAAACCGTTTGATGATTGTATAAAATTATCCAGAAAATGTTACAAGGGTTGTTCTTTTAGTTTAGTAGACAAAATTATATAGACTTAAAGTACTTTATTACCAAGATCGATACTCTTTTGCAAACGTTCAAACAGTTATTACAGTCTTCAGTTAACACCTGCAAAATCACTGTTTTAAAGGCATCGATGGCTTCTTCTGGCGACAGGAATCGCTGCAACGCATTCAATTCTTGATCTTTGGAAACATAAAGAAGTCGTTCGGACTAAGGTCAAAACTATACGGTAAATGGTCTAACAATTCTATGTTTCCAAGGTTCAAAAACTCGATTGTCTTTTAAGCAGTGTGAGCACTTGCATTGTCCGAATATAGGATGATTCGACGTTCTGTGTTGCTTTGTCGGAGTTTCACGATAACTTCTGGTAAACAAACATTTATATACCTACCAATCAAACGTAACTGTTCTTTGATATTCTAAAGGAATTGCTGCCACACGAACAGATTTTGACATAAAAGTTACCACAATTGTCTTTGGAAAACTTCTAGAACGGATCACTTTTGTTGTTTTTTTTTTATAGTGTAACACCCACAAAACGGATTGGCGTTTATTTTCCGGGATCAATTCAAAATTCATCTGCACTAACAATACTTTTGAGATTTCTTTGTTGAACTGTTCCAATCTTTTTCGACACCACTTGACGTGAACCACTTTTTGCACTTATGTGAGCAAATAATGGTTCCAACCGGAAACTAAATTCGTAACACCCAGTTCTTTATGTAAGATTTTTTGGATCAAGGTCTTTGAAACGCTCAAAAATTCCAAAAATCTCCCGGTATGTTATACGGCAGTCATTCTTAGTTAGCTGACGAACTGAATCAATGTTTTTCTGGGTAACTGCTGTATTTGGTGGACCTAACCTAGATTCGTTGCTGGCTTGAAATTTGCAATACGGGAAATAATTGACTGGTGTGGTGCTTCATTCTCAAACAAAAAACAATTTTAGCAAGAAATTACTGTTGGGATAATCCCCTCCGAAACATGTAAAAAAATTTTCGCCCGCCTTGCTAATTTAAAAAATTCACTACTGTATCTACACAACTTTTTACATCGCAATGAAACTATAGATTTAGGCAAACAAAAGATTGAGCTTAGATTTGTGTCTGAAGGTTCTATTGGTGGCGCCTTTTAAGCGGCTTAATGCAAAACTAAAAAGACAACTCTTGTATTCAGCAAATTTAAAACTAGTCTATTTACCTGCAACAACAAATCTATCTTCTTCTATACTTATAATAAATCTGTAGAGAGGTCAATTCTGTACATAAAATATATTTCCAAAATAACTATCAGGGGGTGATTAGGGATCGATACTGATGCCAAAAATGCAATCAGTAAAATTTTTGTCTGTCTGTCTGTCTGTCTGTATAACCGCGATAGAAACAAAAACTACTGGACGGATTTTAACGAAACTTGGTACAATTATTTTTCATACTCCTGTGCTGGTTATAGTATACTTTTCATCACGCTACAATCAATAGGAGCAGAGCAGTGAAGGGAAATGTTGGAAAAACGAAAGAAGTTACTCAATTTTTTAAGCTTCCATCACGTGTGCAACCTTAATGGTTAAAACTATACAGAAATCATCTTATTTTTATAATTTGGAAGTTAACTGTGAACGGATTTTACAAAATTTCACCCACAAGGGGAGTTGCGGGGGCGTGAAAAATAAAAAAATTAAAATTTAAAATCTATACATCCTATAGGTTTAAAACTTTTCAAAATAGTTAGTTTTATAATTTGGAGGTCAACTGTCAACGGATTTTACAAAATTTCACCAGCAGGGGGAGTTGCAGGGGCGTGAAAAATAAAAAAAATAAAATTAAAATCTATGAGTCCTACAGGTTTGACACTTTGCACAATAGTTATGTTTATAATTTTGAGGTCAATTGTGAATGGATTTTACGAAATTCCACCCACATAGGGGGGGTTGCGGGAGCGTGATAAAAAAATAAAATTTATAGGTCCTACCGGTTTAAAACTTTGCAAAATAATTATTTTTATAAGTTTGAGGTCAATTGGGAACTGATTTTACGAAATTTCACCCACAAGGGGGCATGCGTGGGCGTGAAAAATAATATAATCTATACATATAATAAATCTGTAGAAATAAAAATTCTGTACATTAAAGATATTTAAAAAATAATAATTTTTTTTATCTGTATGTCTGTATGTTTGTGCGCGCCTCACATTAAGACTACTGATCCTATTCAAATGCGGTTTTCACAGATGTATTTGTCTTCTTTCAACTTAATATCTGGTGTATAAAAATTTTGTCCCCCACCTCTTTAACAAAGTCGGGGGAGAAGTTTTTATATAATAATCAACACGCCAAGCGAACGACGTCGCGGGTACAGCTAGTCCTGAATAAATTTTGATCCCAAATAACTCAGTAAAACTTAAAATGTACATTTCTATGACATTTTTTATACCAGTACACCTAAAAAGTAGACACTTTTTTAATAATCTTTAAGGAATCCGTATCTAATTATTATTTTACACACAAAAAGTTTCCATTGTGAACATATAATTGGTAAGATTTCGTTTGTAAATTTGAGTGAGCTTCTTGAAGGATTTTTTTTAAACTGGAGTTAAATTACACCGAGAATAAAATTAAACTTTGATTCGGTAACTTCTTGTTCAAATAAAGATTATGTCTTACTGGATTATATATTTTACGCGATATCATTTTTCTTAATTTAAAATATTTTTTTTTCTTTCTTTTTTTGTTTGACAGCGACAGATTTTTGGGTAAACAATGACGAAGAGTTCTAATATTAATTGTTATTATTTTTATAATTAACACAAATAATAAAATCTTTTAAAGTAAATTATCTTTGTTCACGAAATATTAACTCGTACTAAAAACAGAGACCAAAAATACGAGTATTATCTAGGACCAGAAAAAAACTATGAGATGATAAATGTAAGGTTTGTCAATGTATAAGAGCTAGAACAATGATAGTAGATATTATAGAATGGGGGGTCAAACTAAAATGTAAATGGGTCGTCCACAATGAACGTGTCCAAGGTGGACGAAGTAATAATGTTATTGAAAAATAGCGTTCATACAAAGCAAAGAGAACACAAGATATAGACCGCAGGTAGGGTGAAAAACCACATTGCAAAACTCAGAAGCTCCAGGTGGCAGAGAATAGCAGAGGACGGAGAAATGTAAAGGCAATTAAGAGAAACTTATACCCACAGATGGAAAGATTGTTTCTTTCGATGATACGGCAGTTTTGTCCTAAATATTAATTCGTTAGATCAATATTTTACAATATCGTTTTGTATTATATTTAACTAGGTCAAAATCGTTACGTTAGATTTAGAGGAGTGCTTAAATAGTTTAATTTTTATTCTTACGCAGATTATAAATTGGCTATAAACGCGCGTCGTTGAGGTCGGACACGAGGAGTCCGGAGTCTGACGTTGTCTGTAAAAGTTGCCCTTTGGGGTGCTCTAAAATAGACCCTTTGGTCTGAATCGTTGTGGCTCTTGTCGTCTTTTTGTGAGTATGTGTGACTGGCCACCATATAGTTTTATTCGTAAGGTTAGTTAAAATTATTGTATTTATTTATTCCATATTCATATTGTTATTATTCATTGTTATTGCTTATTGATTGGTTAATATATTTGTTGTTTGTCACAATATTGTTAACTTTATCTTCCACTTGGTTAGGTTTCTGAGTTCAGCAGAATACCTACCAGATGGTTAGATTACCACGACCTGAGTAGGAAGTGCCTCTAGTAATTAGTAAACGATTATTTGAGATATCTGTCATGGAATTTTTGAAAATTTTTGAAAGTATACAAACAAGAACATATTAAATGACATTAGGGAGAAATTGAAAAAATGTCGCATCCAGCGAGACTTGAACTCGCAACCTTCAGTTCTACGTGCTGACGCTCTAACAATTAAGCTATGAATGCCTAGCCATCAAATCGCTTATCCGTCGGTAAATTCTACTCCTGTCACATGTGACACTTACTGACTTTCTCTCTTAACAGATATAGCATGACGTTAATGAGAGAGACTTTGTCAAATCGACAATTGAAACATTAAACTCTAAGCATTTTTTTTGTGCCCTGTCTTATATTTTTATTCGGTTAGGAGACTGAAACCATGGATTATTTAGTAAACGATTTGACAAAGTCTCTCTCTCTCATTAACGTAATGCTATATGTGCTTAGGGAGAAAGTAAGTAAGTGTCACATGTGGCAAAAGTAGAATTTAACGACCGATAAGCGATTTGATGTCTAGGCATTCATAGCTTAGTTATTAGAACGTCAGCGCGTAGAGCTGAAGGTTGGGAATTCAAGTCTTGCTGGATGCGACATTTTTTGAATTTCTCCTTAATGTCATTTAATATATTCTTCGTAGTATACTTTCTAAAAACTCTAGTAATGCTACCTCTTATCCCAAAACACTAGGACACATTCTCTATTCCCCCAGGAATATGAAGATAGAGAGTAGGCCGTAGGTGGGACAGAAAAATGACATTACAAAACATAAAAGCACCAGTTTGCAAAGAAAAGTCCAAGACAGAGGAAGATAAAGAGAATACGGAAATACCTATAACCACGATTGAAATGATAGAGAATATAATTCAAACAAATGTGTAAAAAAGAATCTTTATGATTTAAAATATAATCGGATCACAATAGAAAGTTAACAAGTTTGTAAAATAAAATAAATAATAATTATTATTCTATAGTAGCAACTAAATAATAAAAGTAAAAATTAAAGTGATTTCTAAACCAGTTTGTAGTCATAAAGAAGTAGGTATATAAACCTAAACTAACTCCTTAACTCACCAACAATTACCTGCCAGCAAACTTCCAACTTTCAACTAAAGTTTTTACGATCCATTTAGATTGTCAGAGACTCTCTAATTGCTTGGAGATAAAGAAAAATAATTAAATTTAAAGTTAGATCTTCGATTTTTAGTGGAATTTAAAGAGTAAAAATTTGAGTAATTAAGCTAAGTTAAAGGTAGGTTTTATCACAGAAAATTTTCTTCATCACTTAATTACTCAATTATATTTTTTATTTACGTTTATTAATCTATTTTTTTTTTGTCAAATGTTCGCCATTACAAAAATATTTATTACAATTATTTACAAATATTCAAATTTTTCTGGCTGATAAAATTGAAAAGTAGAAAATTGTATATTCGAGGTGAAAATAGTTTCTATCCTCTAAATTTGTGTATATTTAATTTTATATTGATATTAATTATTTGTGCACTGTGGTATGGGTTAACAGTAAAACTCTTTTAGGTAGTTTCCTCTTCTAATAGAAAAATCTGATGTCAATATTCATATTTAATAGTATTTAAATTTAAAGTCTGTGGGAAAAGTATTGAACCTGCTTTTTGAAATTTAGAAATTATACAAACAAGAAATTATTAAAATGACATTAAAGAGAACTGCCTTATACGCAGGCATGCTTTAACCACTTAAGCTATTGGATGTTTAAGTGGTTAGGAAGCGAAACGTTATAATGAACTCAAATTTCGTCAGATATGACATTTACTCACTTCCTCCTTAAGCACATGTTACATGACGTTAATGAGAGAGAAGATTTGTCAAATCGACAATTGAAACATCAAACTCTAAGTTACTTTATTTGTGCCCTGTCTTATATTATATTGGGGTACTGACGCACATACATTACGTACATCCTCTCTTGCTCTGGTTTTTTCTGTTGCAGAATACTGCTGCCCAGTTTGGATGAACAGTGTCCATGTACACAAGATTGACACTCAAATAAATACAACAATGAGAATCATCAGTGGTGCGTTAAAGTCGACTCCAACCCCTTGGTTACCTGTTCTATCAAACATTCCTCCACCAAGTTTACGGAGCAAACTAGCTGCGAAAAAATTGTGACAGAAATATCAACTTAATGAAGACTTCATCATCTGACAAGACCTCCAGGAGCAAAATAATAGATTAAAATCAAGAAATCCTTTTTGGCTATTAGCAAACAATATCGAACATTTCTCATTAGATGAAGATTGGAAACGAATCTGGTTAAGTGAGAACGTTCTTAACCGAGGTTTAGTAAAAGATCCAACGAAACCACTACCTGGATTCAAACATCCTAGAAATATCTGGTGTACATTGAACCGTCTACGCACTGGTCATGGACGCTGTAATTCCACTATCTTTATATAATAATAATAATAATTTATTTGCCCAAGATAACATGAAGTTTTTTGGAAGTCAAAATATAAAATATGTGTATATAGAAACATAAAATATAAAATATAAAAATACACAATATAATAAAAAAAAAACATAGTCACAAACATTACATAAAACGAAGATTAAGGGGTTATCCCTTAAATCACAGGAGTCTCCAAAAATTCTGAGACACTATAGAAAGCTTTCTCCACTAGGTAGTCCTTTATCTTTTTCCTAAAGGTAGCGATAGTCAAACTCTTAATTTCTTGCGGCAGGTGATTATATAGTTTAATGGCTGTATATGTTATGGGTTGCTGAGTTCTTGAAAGTCTGTGATATGGAATTGATAATAAATTTCTGTTCCTGGTATCATAATTATGTATTTGTGAATTAGTAATAAAATTATTTTCTTTCACATACACAACGCAATGCAAAATAAAAATACTTGGTAGGGTAAGTAGTCTTAATGCAATAAATAGTGGCTTGCAGTGCTCCCTGAAGTCGACTGCCATCAGAATTCGAACTACCTTCTTCTGAATCTTAAATATTCTCTCGGACTCTCCTGATTCACCCCAAAGCAATACTCCATAATTGAGAAGGCTATAAAAATTAGAAAAATAAAAAGTCAAAGCTGTGTCCAAAGAGGTTAAATCCATCAATCTACGTATTTGATAAACTACTTTATTTAGTTTTTTTGCTAAATATGCAACCTGGTCTTGCCAATTTAATTTTGAGTCAATATATATTCCTAAAAACTTTTTACTGTCGTAATTTCCATTAAACGTTAGTTCTTCTGTTTTTTCACTATTGACTTTTAACCTGTTATCGTTAAACCATTTTTCTGCTTGTTCCACAGTCGCCCTAGTTGTTGCTCCAATATTTCCTATATTTTTACAAATATTAAGGTAGGTACTATCATCTGCAAAAATGATCACCTCATCGGCTGGGACATTACTAGGCATATCATTGATGAATATGATAAAAAATATTGGTCCTAAAATGGATCCCTGTGGTACTCCTACTTTTACGTCGACGGTGTCCGATTCATTATTAGCGTCAAGAACAACTTTTTGTTTTCTGTTTCTTAAGTACGAAGCAAACAACTGTAATGCGTTACCCCTAATTCCATAAAAATCCAATTTTTCTATTAAATTTGAATGGATTACGCAATCGAAGGCCTTTGATAGATCAAGCATATTTACACAAGGATACTGGTTGTTGTCAATAGCTTTAATAATTTTCTCCAATAATTTAATAATGGCTTTTACCGTCGATCTATTTTTCCGATAACCAAATTGATTTTCTGAAAAAATTTTATTTTTCTCAAAATATTCTACTACTCTATTTTTTAGAATCATCTCAAAAATTTTTGAGAAAATCGGAACAATTGATATAGGGCGAAAATTATTTATTTCTTCCAAAGATCCTTTTTTGTGAAGGGGCACAACTTTAGAAACTTTTAAGCTATCTGGGTATATTCCCTGTTCTATACATCTATTAAAAATATACTCCAATAAAGGTGCTAACTCTTCGTTCAAAAATTTTATTACTTTCACATTAATTCCATAAATGTCTTTACTGTGAGAATTTTTTAAACTTTTGATAGAGGTCATTATTTCAAAGACGTCCGTTGGAGCTACAAAAAATGATTGTTTAGGTGACACATGCTTTGTTTGTAAATATCTCATGAAATCGGTTTCAGCTGGTTTAAGAGAAGACAAAACATTTAAAGGTATGTCCGCAAAAAAGTTGTTAAAATTCCTAGCTGATATCGAAGTATCTCTTTTACTAGTTGAACCTATTTGTTTATTAATTAACTGCCATGTTGCCACACTTTTATTTTGTGAATTTTCAATATATTTTTGATTACAACTCCTTTTCGCTTTATTAATTTGCATTCTGTAATTAGATTTTAAAATTTTTAGAAGACTAGTGATGTCTTCAGAATTATTGAATTTTTTCATAGTGGAGACAGCCTCGATTTGATTTCTCAATTTACGCAAATCATCATTAAACCAATTTATTTTAAAATCATTCTTTGTTTTCACCAATTTTACGGGAAAATGCATGTTAAATTTTTCTAAGAAGATGCTAAAAAATTCCGAAAATAATCTGTCCGCATCATGAATTTCATATAAATAGCTCCAATCGGTCTGAGACATGTCTTTTTTCAGGTTAAGTAATTTATTCTGAGTTATAGGTCTTACAGTTTTTGACAACAAACTGGTTTGTTTACGTTCTTTAAATGGGGTGTTGTAGAAAGCCCATTATGCTCTTGTAATATAGCCGAAGAAACTATTGAACATTTAGTCAATGTATATCATCTTACAAGATTTACTGGCGGTTTTCAAGAATTACATGAATTGACACAAAATGCCATTGAATGACTCACACAAATCAAGAGTCTTTAAATATACAGCAAGTAGTTCTGATTAGGGTTTTTTTTTCTGCGGTTTTTTCCCTTAATCTCCAACACGAATGTGGGAACTGCGCACACCCTTTAAAAACTTTCCGCAGATACAATATTTAGAAGAGTGTTTTCTCAAGTTTAATGACTATATTATTGTTAATAATATATATTGTACTACTACTATTTTCATACGAATATATATATATATATATATATATATAAATAAAGGAGGATAACGGGAATCAACGCAACAAGGATCATGGTTACAAGTAGGAATGGTAACCGCAAACATGCATGTTTCTGGCTCATTAGCCGTCATCAGTGCGGCATAACCAAGAAGAGTATTGCACTTGGCTAGCAAAAGTGTTGGGTACTTGGGAGCAAAGGATGTTGGAGAAACATGTGTCAAGCAACACAAAAACAACGAACGCTCACACAGGAGTCCTATCGCCATTTTGTGCTTACGGCCAGCTGTGCCAATGGGTTTTCGGCTAGCAACCAGCGTCGCCACGTTGGCGAAACGGACTCATTGGGTTTGAGTCGTTCTAGCCCACTTTGTTTATATATATATATATATATATATATGTTATGATGTAGTGTTTCACGGATGGTAGAATGAACAGTAGTGGTGTTCCGGGTTTCAATCCGTTGGTTGTTTGTGTCTTCACGACGTTTCGCCAACATCTCAGCTGGCATTTTCAAGTGATGCTGTTCATATATATATATATATATATATATATATATATATATATATATATATATATATATATATATATATATATATATATTGATATGGATCCTCCCTCTGGGAACACCCTCCTTCAATGAATATAGGTCGCGGATCCAAGATTTTTAAATGGATTGTCTTCACAAATCAATTTAAAAAAATGTATAATAAAATCTTCTTTGTAATTTCCAAAAATCAATTTTCTTACTGCAATCTTTCAGGAAAAACCTTCTTCCTATTATTCCATTTGTCTCACCATATTATTTCTATCCTTGGACTGCACTGCTTACCATATTTCTAATCTCAGGTTTCTTTTTATTTTTGTTGCTTGTTTCTTTTATTGTTTTATATTTTCTATTTCTATTTATGGTTTTAATTAATTATTTGTTATAAATTTAAATTTCAATATTCAGTTTTATACAATTTTTTATTTTTTTTATCATTTTTGACAATACAATGTTCTTCCATCAAAATTCAAAAATCTAATCCTCATCTCCATATAAAACAATCTATCAACTAAACAAACAATACAATCTCAAAAAAGTTACTTATTCTAGACAACCGATTTAAAAATCCCAGACCACGTTCCCACAACTCAATGAAAGAACCCGTTCCAAGAAGAAAAATCCATATCAATTTCCCCCAAATTTGATTTGACTTGGTGAATTACTTCACCTTGCCAAATCAAATTTCCTTTCAGTAAGAAATTTTTCTTCACCATCAGTTGTCAAGCCTTAACTTTAATTATTCCAATTTTAACTTTCATACACAAATAAATCATTAACATTAAACATTCCACGAATTTCTTCGCTTTCAATAAATTTAATTATATAACTATTTCCCTCATTCTCATTAACAATTTCATATGGTCCCTCAAAAGGAAATTGTAATTTAGCACAAATATTATTTTTTTTTATTTGTTACCCTTAACGCTTTAACTATTACTAAATCCCCTTTTTTAAATATTGTTCTATTTTTCTTTCTCTTTTTCATTCTTTTTACATATTTTTGCGCATTCTTAATTTCCCTTATCCTAACTTCTTCTAATACCTTTTCATATTCAATTCCCCTTTCCCTTATCCATTTCCTTTGTGGATTTTCTCCTTTTAAAATATATACTGGACACTCATTCATAGTAGTATTTGGCACTTCATTCAAATAACATTCTACCTCATTTAATTTTTCTCCCCATTTCCTATTATTTTGATTTACTAAAATTCTTAAAAATTTATTTACTTCTTTAATATATCTTTTAGCAGGATTTCCTGCTGGATGTCTAATACTAATAGTACTACATTTAATTTGATGATGTTCAAAAAATTTTTCAACTTTTTTATTTTTAAAATATGTTGCATTATCTAAAATAATATTTTGAGGTTTCCCTATCTGTTCTATATATTGATTTAACTTTTCTATCACTATTTTCGTTCCTTCTATATCTTTCATTATATTCACCCCTATTTTAATTATTTTCCTATTATCAGTTTTTTCTTCCCTTGTTAATGCATCTGATACAATATTTACTTTTCCTGCTATATATTTAATTTCAAAATCATATTCTTGTAAACTCAATATCCACCTATGAATTCTATTATTTCCAAATCTATTTCTTAAAATTGATGTTAATGCTAAATGATCAGTTTCCACATAAAATTTTCCCCCTAATAAATAAAACCGTAATTTGTTTATACAGAATATGATACTCGCTAACTCTAATTCTGATACACTATAATTTTTTTCATATTTCTTTGTTATCCGTGATACAAAACAAATTGGAACTTCAACTCCCCTCTGAATTTGAATTAATACCCCCGCAAACCTATCTTTTGATGCATCAGTACGTAATATAAACTTTTCATGATAATTTGGATGATATACTATTAACTTTTTACAAAATTCCTGTTTTAAATTTTGAAACGCTTCTTCCCTTTCTTTTGTCCATTCCCACTTCTGATCTTTTTTTAATAATTCTATCAACTTTAATTCTTTTTTACTTAGATCTGGTATTAATCTCTTATAATAATTAACAATTCCTAAAAATCCCCTCAATGTCTTTAAATTTGTTGGCCTTTTATACTCTCTAATTCCTTGTATCCTATTCTCATCCATTTCCATTCCCTTTTGATTTATCTTATATCCCAAGAATGTTACCTCTTTTTGAAAAAACCTACATTTATCAATATTTATCTTTAACCCCGCAATATCTAATTCTCTCATTACAATTTCTATATGCTCCATATGATCTTTTTCATCTTTAGAAAATATCAAAATATCATCAACATAATGCAACACAAATTCATCATAATTATCTAAAATTTTATGAACTGCTCGTACTAATGCTGCACAAGCACTTTGCACACCAAATGGAACTACACAAAACCTATATACCACCCCATCTATTGAAAACCCTGTATAATCTCTACTTTGTTTATCTAAAGGAATCAACCAAAAACTATGTTTCAAATCAATTTTAGAGACCCACTCTGATTCACTCAACCTTCCAAAAATCCCATCCACATTCATTGGAGCTTCATATTGTGGAACAGAAAATTTATTAATATTTCTTGCATCCAAACACAACCTTAATTCCCCATTTGATTTTTTAAGAACAACTATTGGATTTATAAACCTAGTATTACTTTTTTCTATAATACCCGCTTCTAACATTTCTTTAACTTGTTTTCCGACATCTTTTCGATATAAATATGGAATTGGATATGTTCTTATTCTAAATGATTCTATATTCTTTACCTCAATCTTGTGTGTATATTCTTTAGCTATTCTCATTTCCTTCATTATTAATTTCTTATATTTAATAATTATATTCTTTACCTGTTCTTTAAATTTTTCATTACATATAAATTCAAATTTATTAATTTTCTCATAATCCTGATCTTTTTCCATCAAATTTATGTGTTTTGATTCATTAACCTTATTTTTTTCAAAATTCCATTTTATTTTATCATGCCCAATTTCCACCCATTGATTTTCATAATCAATTTTCACATTATATCTATGTACCTAACAAATCAGTCCCTATCACTATATCAATTCCTAAATTTTCTACTAATAAAAATTCCATTTCTATATATTTTTTATTTTCTAATTCTATTGACTTAATAACAGATTTATTTACTTCATATAATTTTTTCCCATTTGCACCTACCAAGGTTATTTTTGGCACCGTTATTAATTTTTCTTTTTCATCTATCAATTTTTTATTTAACAATGATGCCTCAGAACCTGTATCTATTAGACATAAAATATCATTAATCCCTAATTTCCCTTGTATATAAATTAACCCATTTTCTCCCTGAAATTCATTATCCTCCCCAAATTTAACAAATTCCTTCGGATGCTCATAAATACATTGTTGTTTATAATCTTTTGGTAAGTGCCCTATTAAAAATTTTCCCTATGTATTTCTACATCAACATTTTGTATCACATCTTCTTCTTTATTAATCTGTTGACCCCTTTGAATGTTATTTACCATTCTATTTCTTTCTTCTCTCAATTTTTCTTGATTTCTATTCTGGTTTTTATTCCCTCGGCTAAACTGTCCCCTTCTTCCTTCGATACCATTTCTCTCATAACTCTGAGTCCTATTACCATTTATATTTCCATTTCTTCGATCTCCTCTCTCATAATTTTTATTTTGATTATTATTTCCTTCATCCTTATTGTTTCCATTATATTTTTCTACATTATATGTTTCCCTATTCAAATTTTGTTCAATTCTCTGTAAATATTGTTGTAAATTTTCTATAGTCTTTATATTCTGAATTGCTATTGTTTCTGTGATATTATACCTAAAATGTCTTGAAATATATTATATTATATCTTCTTCTCTTAATTTTGGATCCAAATGTATAGCAGTACTATATAAGTATAAAGCATAACTCGAATAATTCATTCCCCCTTCTTGATATTTTCCAAAATATAATTTTTCCCTAAATTTAGATTGAGCAAAATCACCCCAAAAATAATTTAAAAACATCTTTTCAAATTCTTCCAATTCAAATATTTCTTTTTCTTTACTGGCAAACCATGTTAATGCCTGTCCATCCAACATTTCACGCAGGTATTCTCTTTTTTCTTCTTGATCTCTACACCATTTTAATTTATTCTTCACCATTCTTATAAAAATTTTTGGATGAGTTTTATTAATATTCCCATTAAATTTATGTTCAATTTTAGTTATTCCCATATTATTTATATTTTTATAAATGTTTCTTTTGTCCAGTTCTTCTACTAACTTTTCACGTTCCTCTTCTTGTACTGTCTTTATTTCTTCTACTTTTTCTTCTATCTCATTTATCTTCTTTACTGTATCTTGTTTTATAATCTTTTCTAAATTATTCAATTTTTTATTTGTATTAATATTGATTTCCTTTATTTCTTCTTTACATTCCTTGTTAATAATTGTTTTAATTTTCACTTCTTGTAACTCCTCTACTTCCATTATTCTCGCTATTATTTCATTTCTTATTTCTTTCTTTGTTTCTTCCAATTTTTGTTTGTTTGTTTCCATTTGATTCCTCATCTCATCTTTAAATGTTTCTATGTTTTTGTTCATCTCTTCTTTTATTTCTTTTTTTTATAGAATCCATATTCTTGTTTTATTTCTTTTTTCATTGCATCCATATTTTTGTTTATTGCTTCAGTATTTTTGTTCATGTCTTCTTTATTTTCTTTTTTGATTGAATCCATATTCTTGTTTATTGCTTCTATATTTTTGTTATTTGCTTCCATATCTTGTTTTATATCTTTTAACATTTCCATCATTAGTTTTATCGCTGATTCCTCACTATCCCCCATTTTACTATCCTGATTACTTTGATTACCCTTATTATCCTTACTACACTGACTACCCTGCCTATTTTGACTATTATCAATACCCTCTCTATCCTGACTGATTTGATTTTCCTGATTATCACTATTATCCCCTTGTTCTAACATTTTAACATTTGTATTCTTTCCCCCTCTTAATTTCATACACTTATTACAACTTATTTAATCTTTCACACTGTTTATAATAAATAAAGTAAGCTTGACACCTGATAGTAAAAAAAATTTCTTACCCTTAGTGTCGAAGCAGCCACACGTTCTAGGGCGCCAATTGATATGGATCCTCCCTCTGGGAACACCCTCCTTCAATGAATATAGGTCGCGGATCCAAGATTTTTAAATGGATTGTCTTCACAAATCAATTTAAAAAAATGTATAATAAAATCTTCTTTGTAATTTCCAAAAATCAATTTTCTTACTGCAATCTTTCAGGAAAAACCTTCTTCCTATTATTCCATTTGTCTCACCATATTATTTCTATCCTTGGACTGCACTGCTTACCATATTTCTAATCTCAGGTTTCTTTTTATTTTTGTTGCTTGTTTCTTTTATTGTTTTATATTTTCTATTTCTATTTATGGTTTTAATTAATTATTTGTTATAAATTTAAATTTCAATATTCAGTTTTATACAATTTTTTATTTTTTTTATCATTTTTGACAATACAATGTTCTTCCATCAAAATTCAAAAATCTAATCCTCATCTCCATATAAAACAATCTATCAACTAAACAAACAATACAATCTCAAAAAAATTACTTAATCTAGACAACCGATTTAAAAATCCCAGACCACGTTTCCACAACTCAATGAAAGAACCCGTTCCAAGAAGAAATAGTTATTATCCTAACAAGTGCGGAAAGTTATACTTTTCCGCACGCGAACTGCCGATGCCCGAACGACGCGAAGCGGACTTCGGGCAAGCAGTTAAGTGCGGGAAAGTTAATTTCCGCAAGAGTTAGGATCAATATTTTTTCTACAAGCAAAATCACCTCGAAAATTATTTACATATTTGAAAAGATGCGATTGTGACAATTAAATCTTTCATAGTGTCAATAAATACACGACTGTAGCTATAGCAACCCTACTTAAACAGGTGAGTTTGTTGTTGTTTTGAGTAAGGTTTACAGGGGTGATTTAATAAATTATGATTTTTTTAAAAACAAACATTTTAAAAATCCCTATTTTCATGTAAAATAATCTTAATTTTTTTTACTATTTGTATGTAGTCCAACAAGATAAAGGTAATAATACAATAATTTGTCAAAAAGGTTATAGGAAAACATCTGTAATTAATAAAAAAAAAAAAATGCGTGCGGGAAAAAGTATTTCCCGCACTCCGTGCGGGAAAGAGATATTTTCTGAATTAAAATGCGTGCGGGAAAGTGTTGTTTTACGCATGCTTGTAGAAAAAATCCATATCAATATATATATATTCTCCATAAGTGTTTCAATAATAATAATAATTTCTTGTTTGTATAATTTCTGAATTTAAAAAATCGGTTGAGTTATCTCAAAAATAATAGTTTACTAAAAATCAATGGTTCCGGTCTCCTAACCGAATAAAAATATAAGATAGGGCACAAATAAAGTGTTTTAGAGTTTGATGTTTCAATTGTCGATTTGACAAATCTTCTCTCTCATTAACGTCATTTAACGTGTGCTTAAGGAGGAAGTGAGTAAATGTCATATCCGACGGGTTTTGAGTTCATTATAACGTTTCGCCTCCTAACCACTTACACATCCAATAGCTTAAGCGGTTAAAACATGCCTGCGTATAAGGCAGTGATGGTGGGTTCGATTCCCACTGGATGTGACATTTTTTCAATTTCTCTTTAATGTCATTTTAATAATTTCTTGTTTGGTATAATTTTTAAATTTCAAAAATCCGGTGAGAGTTATCTCAAAAATAATAGTTTACTAAAAATCAATGGTTCCGGTCTCCTAACTGAATAAAAATATAAGACAGGGCACAAATAAAGTGACTTAGAGTTTGATGTTTCAATTGTCGATTTGACAAATCTTCTCCCTCATTAACGTCATGTAACATGTGCTTAAAGCTATGGTTTCCTAGGAAAGCGGTGCCGTAATATAACGGCCGCTATAAAACGTTGTTATTATTTTTACCACGGGTGGTTTTTAAGAAAACGGTGGGCAACACCGCTACACAATAAAGCGGCACCGTCATTTTGGTGACGGCCGTCATAACGGTGGAAGACACTGCGGTCAACGTTTTTTATCTTCGGAGCGGTGCCGGTGTGGAGTTTGTTTATTTTTATTCAGTCGGGAATTGGGAACTGGTTCGTAGAATTTTTTATCTTAGTTTGAATTTTATTTTTTAAGATTTTGTTACTATTATTCCCCTCAGGTATTTTTCGTATATTATTGTATTCATATCATAAAAGTTTAGTCCTTAAGTTACTAGGAATTATAAATATTTTTCATGCTCAATACATTTTCAGTTATTATGGTATTTACAATTTCAACCGTTCGTAAAAAATCCTATTCTTCTTCAAGGGTTATTATTTTGTTTGAAGGAAACATCTAAAGCAATATAGTTAATTACCTTGGGAATTTTACAAAATTTAAGTATTTGCTTTTTACCTGCCCATTTTTCAATGAACAATCTCTATTAGTAAATTTCTGTAATATTTTTTCTTTTTCCGATGAGGAATCGTCTTCCAAAAATATTATCATTGCCAAGTCCAAATCATCCATTTTTTGCTTTTAATACAGAAACACCTTAATTATTGTCAAATAATGAAACTAAACACAAGATATAAAACAAAATATAAACACACAAAACGAAAGCAAATACAAAAATGGATTTAGGCGGTCAATAACGTTAAGCTCTTACTTTACATCTGTGCTCACCGATAGCGGCCGTCTTGAATGGCCGTCAAATTACGGCCGTCAAATAACGGCCGCTTTATTGCGGCACCGCTATCCTAGGAAACCAAAGCTTAAGGAGGAAGTGAGTAAATGTCATATCTGACGGGATTTGAGTTCATTATAACGTTGCGCTTCCTAACCACTTAAACATCCAATAGCTTAAGTGGTTAAAGCATGCCTGCGTATAAGGCAGTGATGGTGGGTTCGATTCCCACCTGGATGTGACATTTTTTCAATTTCTCTTTAATGTCATTTTAATTATTTTTTGTTTGTATAATTTCTAAATTTCAAAAACCCGTTGAGAGTTATCTCAAAAATAATAGTTTACTATTGAACCTGCTTTCATATAAATGCTCTAGAATATTCTATTTGCTTCTTAGAGTCTTGAACGTCAACAGTGCAGACTCACGAACTTATCGGTTGCTCGCTGACACATATCGTTTATGCGCGTGTATTGTTTTACATAGCTTTTGTGGCCTCGTCCGATTTCAATATTGTTAGAAATGACTAAAAGATCAGATCCATGAATTTGCTTCAACTGGGAAAACTAGTATGGCAATTATTCAAGCATTTCTAAAGGTTTTTTGAAATGAGTGTTTAGGTAAAATAATAATATAAGTATAATAAGTATAAACGTTTTAAAAGTGGCCACACATCTCTTGATAGTGATTCTTAATCTGGCTAACTTTAGATAGCAAAACTTGACAATAAGATAATCTTGGAATATCAAAAACTATAATTTGTGTAATTTTACGCATAAATTCAGATATCACATGTTTTTACTCTTAATTGCAAATCTAAAATAACTAAAAACTATATGGAATTCTATTTTCACGATCTATTTAAAACGACCTGACACAGAAGTTAATAACAATAAACGCGTGGCCTTTTACTATATTCCACATCCTATATTTTTATTATTTATTGTAGTATTGTTTAATGTATAGTATTAATATTTTGGCAATATGTCAATAATTTTTTTAAATTCTACATATGTCAAGATCTTTGAAATAAGCCTGGGATTATTTTTTTTATCTCTTTCCGTTGTCGCGCTATTTTGTTTTGAATCACAAATTTTGACTTCCGACCATTGTGTAAGGTTTTTTTCCCACAAAACCCACGCCTATATACCTACATTTTTGTGTGTATCAAGCGCACCAAACGAAGAAGTTTTAACTTAAATCAGAATAGCTATATAAGACATAATATACGGTATTTTTTATTGTAGTTTTATTATGTAAGATTATTAAATTATACGTTGATTACTCTACCTAAAAAAATAAAGTATTTAAGGTAAGCTCTAATTATTTTTAAACTTGTCTTTAAAATGATGCCTTTCAAAAGATTTTAGATTTACGAAAGTCCGGTCCATCGTAAAGTTAATGATCCCAACTTGTTTCTGTCCTTCCTGTTGCTCGTCAGTTAGCTTTCAAATGAAAAGAAACTCTCCATGCTAGAGTTAAATGAGGATGTTACTTTCCACTTTACCCTGCTACATAATTCTCTGCCGTATTACCTCTTCTACTTCTTTTGCGTGTTTTAAAGTCGTAGTTTTTATTACACGTTTTACTTTTATACATATAAGTAAATCGCACTCAACAGTACAGTGACTTTCATTTTTTGTAACATGCGTTATTTATATTTTGTTTATCAATATAAATGAAATAATTGTTTTTTGATAGATTTAGGAATTACAGTTTTGGGCGATTAAACTGTTGCCTAAGTATTTAAACGACCAAAATTTAATTGTGAAGAATATTTTTTTATTGATTTATTTAAAAAAAGTGTTTGATATTGCTTTGGCTGTAAACGAATTGAATTCACGTACATCCAGATCCGCCAGATACGATTTTAACTGCGCCACCGTACGGTGGTGGCATAATACTAACTTAAGTAAGAATTGCTCGTGTAAATATATAATAGAAACTTAAGTAGGTATTTTTCGTGTAAATGGATAAGATATAAATAGCGCCACCTTTTGGTGGCGTCATAATACTTAATTAAGTAAGAATTACTCGTTTAAATATACGAGATATCCACTGCGTCACCTTACGGTGGCATCATAGTACTTAATTTATTAAGTATTTTTTTAGTTTTCTATTTTCCGCAACATTTTACTTTATCATTTTCTATTTATCTTAAACTCAAATTACAACGCCATCTATCGGATATCTGTAACTAGATGTCAAACACATTTTCTTATACCGTCATTTGTTAGGAATTCATATTAATATATAAGTACATACTTTTTATGAAATACTGAATTGTCGTTTTTTCTATTTTTTTTGCTAATTATTTATGTTTCTCACCATTTAAACCGTTCCTGGTCTTCCAGAAATATTTTAAAATCAAAATTAGCCTAATCGATTCAGCCATTCTCAAGTTTTAACTATGGATAATCTAGAAAATAAAAAACAGCGCAATCTGCCGGTGTCTACTCAACCTAAGTATCAAACGTTGGTAAAATCCATTTGAACACATACACAAAATTAATCAAATTTATATATATCTATACTCTATACTAATATTATAAAGAGGAAAGGTTTGATTTTTTGTTTGTTTGTTTGTTTGAAATGAATAGGCTCCGAAACTACTGGACCGATTTCAAAAATTCTTTCACCCTTGGCAAGCTACACTATTCCCGAGTGACATAGGCTATGTTTCATTAAAAAAAAATAGGGATCGTTACTAAAATGCCATTAATGTAACCAAAAATGACCTTTAAATCCTTACATCGCGTGCGCTGAGAATACTATTGATTATAGAATAAAATAATGTAATACGATTTTGAAGAATATATAAACATCTACAAAAAATGCCGCGACAGCATATGTCTAACTGTTATAGTTACGTCACAATAACTATTTTTTAATTTTTTAAAAGTTTTTATCTTGGTATTAATCCTTATCAAAATAACTTATTGCATAATCACGACAGATATCACAAATTTAGCATGTGCAATGGGACGAGGCTACTTATAAAGGAATTAAAGGACAATTAAGTTGTAGCAACCATTATAACTGAACCACCAGCTGGTCAACTAGCTCATACACTGAGGATACCGATGATCTCAACTGATCTACTAAATCCATTTAAACCTTCCAATTAGTAGGGATCGGTTTTCCTCATGACCAACCGCCTAAGGTGGGTCGGAGCACCTGAAAATCAATTTAGTTTGCTCCCAGAAAATAAAACAACATGTAATATTGTTTACAGGGAAGCGTTGACCCAATAAATTTAATGGCTTTTGTTATTTATCTTTAATCCCCGTGCAAAGCCGGGGCGGGCTGCTAGTATATATAGGTATATAAAAAAAAGTATGCGTACCTATAACAAACAAAAGGGAGAAAATTAATGGGCATGTACGCAAAAAGGATCATAGGGTCACGAATACGGAATGGTTACCGCAGACATGCATGTTTCTGGCTCGTTAGCCGTTATCAGTGCGGCATAACCAAGTAAGGTATTGCACTTGGCCAGCAAAAGTGTTAAGTACTTGGGAGCAAAGGATGGTAGGGAAACATGTAAGAAAAAAAAAACAAAAAACACAAACAACGAAACTCACACAAGAGTCCTATCGCCATTTGTGGCTTCGGCCAGCTGTTCCCACATTTCGGGGCTACGAACAGCGTCGCCGCGTTGGCGAAACGGACTCATTGTGTTTGAGCCGTTCCTTACTTGGTTATGCCGCACTGATAACGGCTAACGAGCCAGAAACATGCATGTCTGCGGTTACCATTCCGTATTCGTGACCCTATGATCCTTTTTGCGTACATGCCCATTAATTTTCTCCCTTTTGGTATATATATATATATTGATATATGAATAATGGTATAGTGACTGGTTCAATATAACGTGAAGTCAATAGTGGAGTCGCAGTCAATGTTATGGCCAATGTAAATAAAGAAAACTCTTTTATTTTTGTCAAGCTTTCGAATTTATTTAATTCTTTTTCAGAACATCTATAGTGAAGAAAAAATTTTTTATATAATAAATTTTTTTTATAATGTTTTATATGTGATAACTTACTAATACGTGAGGTTATGAAAGAAGCTGCGAATTCTGTTTGATAAAATTAAAGTAAATCATACTATTAAAATACATAAAAACATATATGTTTAAAACTTATTATTTGATTGACTTTTAATATGTCTTCAATTTCTTTTTTATATATGTATGTTTTTTTTATGTATCTATGGTATTTATTTTAACACAGTAGGAAAGCAAAACATTGTAATGATTAATTTATTTAGATTTTATTATTATATCAAGTAACTTACTATATTCGTGAAATACAGAACTTTATATGTTAAATTTATTTATATTAATTTTTGAAATGATAGAATGTAACAATAAATATTACTCAGCCCTTCTATATCTGATTTTCTATTAATACATGTTTGCCTTTTATCAATGTGTGTCATTTCTAAGAATATTCTTTTTTTATGGTTCCTTTCTCTTTCTAAAATTTTTGTTTCTTCAAATTTAAAACTATGATTATTTTTAATTGCATGTTCTGTTAGTGCACAAGCATTAATTTTATTATTTCTAATTGTGAAAGAGTTTATATAGGAGAAACATGCAGAACTGTACACAGCAGAAACATCTCTCATAAAAGTGATATTAGAAATAATAAAATTAATGCTTGTGCACTAACAGAACATGCAATTAAAAATAATCATAGTTTTAAATTTGAAGAAACAAAAATTTTAGAAAGAGAAAGGAACCATAAAAAAAGATTATTCTTAGAAATGACACACATTGATAAAAGGCAAACATGTATTAATAGAAAATCAGATATAGAAGGGCTGAGTAATATTTATTGTTACATTCTATCATTTCAAAAATTAATATAAATAAATTTAACATATAAAGTTCTGTATTTCACGAATATAGTAAGTTACTTGATATAATAATAAAATCTAAATAAATTAATCATTACAATGTTTTGCTTTCCTACTGTGTTAAAATAAATACCATAGATACATAAAAAAAACATACATATATAAAAAAGAAATTGAAGACATATTAAAAGTCAATCAAATAATAAGTTTTAAACATATATGTTTTTATGTATTTTAATAGTATGATTTACTTTAATTTTATCAAACAGAATTCGCAGCTTCTTTCATAACCTCACGTATTAGTAAGTTATCACATATAAAACATTATAAAAAAATTTTATTATATAAAAAATTTTTTCTTCACTATAGATGTCCTGAAAAAGAATTAAATAAATTCGAAAGCTTGACAAAAATAAAAGAGTTATCTTTATTTACATTGGCCATAACATTGACTGCAACTCCACTATTGACTTCACGTTATATATATATATATATATATATATATATATATATATATATATATATATATATATATATATATATATATATATATATATATATTATATATATATTTCTTGTGTTCGTGTCTATGTTACTAAACTCCTTCTAAACGGCTGGACCGAATTTCATAATTTTTTTTGTATATATTTAAATGGATTCGAGAATGGTTTAGATTTACTATTTGGTCCACTATAAAATGTTTTTTAATATTTTTTTTACTTTTTTGTATATTTCGACAGTAAAGTGACAATATCCCCCAAGTGACATTTATTGTTTAGTTCTACGAATTCCTAATAGATGGCAGTTTAAGTTATTTGAAGTAACTCTATAAACCTTTGACGTCTAGGTTAGATAGACACCCGGTAGATGGCACTGTATTTTGATTTTTAGATTATTGAACAGTTACGTTGTGAGAAATCCCAATAGATAATGTTGAATTTCGATTTATAAATACATAAATAAATGCAAAACTAAAAGAAAATGAAAAAATAATAAAAAAATAAAGCCAAAAAATATCTTTCTAAAATAAATGATATAACGCCACCGTAAGGTAGCGTAGTTAATATCTCATATATTTAAACAAGCAATTTTTACTAAATCAAATACTATGACACCACCGTAAGGTTGAGCAGTTATTTTCTCACATATTTAAACGAGAAATTCTTACTAAATTAAGTACTATGAAGCCACCGTAAGGTGGCGCAGTGGATATCTAATATATTTAATCAATAAATTATAAAATACAACGAAAAATGAGTATAAACCTGATAACGAGAAAATATGATAAAATAAAAAAAATCATTGAAAGCAAAATAGTAAAAATTCTAAAAAACGAAAAATAAAAAAAAGTCACGACAGTGTTATGCGGTACGAAGTCCGCCGGGACAGCTAATATATATATATATATATATATATATATATATATATATATATATATTGTGTAGCGTGTTTAAAAAACTCGAATAATAAAATTTCTTTTTTTATAATTTCTTCTCACCTAGCTCGACCCTGTATCATATTACATTAGAATTTCTTCTCGAATATACCGTCATATCTATCGAGTTTTCCTAACTGACCACTGAGGTCCCGAGTTTAAGGTCAGTTGGTTAGGCGCGAAAGACAACGCTTCACCCCAGTACTAACGACTTCTATTCATTCTAGCCTGGGTCCTTGTGCGATTAAGAACGTCCGTACGACCCCTAGTTTCAAATTCCTGGCAAAATTTCCTTAAAATATTTAAAAATTACTTGCTATTTTAAGTGTTTCTGCTGTCGTTTATCGTTTATCGTATCGAAGATTCAGTAAAGAACTCCAGCCAGCGTTTTCTTGAAGTTTTTTTGTTTTTTTGGTACAGAAACGGTTGAAGTCCGTTTTTGTTACTGTTACCGCTTCCTCTTCGAATCACCAGCTGTGAAGAGAGAATTTATGGTTTTCTACTCTATCTATCTACAAATCTAAACAAGAATGGTTTTAGATTATATCTTTCCGTTACAATTACCGAGAGGAGGCCATATGCTAGTAATGTATCTCAGAAACATTTATAAAATTACTTAAGTTTTTAATTTTTTTTTATATCTGTATCGAGCAATAACGTACCATTTATTTCTATGGAACATTTTATCTTAATTGTACTTATCTGTGACATCCATAAGAGCATCAGTGTGCAGTTCCGTAATGAAAATAGCCGGGATGTGATTTTTTTTGTGTATTGCTTACTTGTAATTGTTTATTTCTTATATTTTTTTGTGCCTACTATCTGTAAACTGTTTTACATATTTTTTTTTATCTTTTAATCTTTATCTCACACTTATTTAATTAAGATCTATCTATACCTTTTAATATGAGTACTTTTTATCTCGGGTTAATAGCAAAGCCAAAAGTGATATATCTTTTTAATTTTTTATCTAAATTTTTCCTCTCACGTTTAGTTTTTTTGAGTACACAAAAATAACAATAGAATTTACTTAGCTGTTGTTTTATGTGTAGTAATAGTTATGTTTTTGAACTAAACACAAATGTGTTTCATAATATGTGTTTACTATAACTTACAGAGATGTATCTCATATTTTTAATTTTATATTATTGTTGTGTGTCGTCTTTATCTTAACATCTGATAATAAATATTGTTATTGTTACCTTTAGATTTTTCTTTTCCTAGCTAGAGCCTGCTACTCTGATCAATATTTTCAGTTTCTCTAATCTATATTTTATTAAAGTAATAGATTTTGCTTTTTTAAATATATCTTTATCTTACCGATTTGATTAATAACCATAAGGATGAGTAAAAGAAAAGTGTAAGTATAATTTATCTTTTTAGTATCTTAAATAAAAGTGTGTAATTTAAATTTTAGCAAGAACATCTGCCGGGTTATCTAATTTTACCTTATCTTATCTTATATCTCTTATATCTTTCTTATTTTTTCTGGGTTGCTTATATTTTCCCATCCTTAGGATAAAAAAATAAGTGGCGCCCATTTCCCTTTTCCATCATTTCTTTCATTTTCTCGTTTATCCCTTTTAATTTCCTTTATCTTTTATTTTTCTAGTAAATATATTCCTTTTTATCTTTCCAATACTGTATCATCTAGCTTGATCGAATCCACGCTCGCTCTCCTCCTACCCCCCTGAGTGCCGTTCGCATTGGTTAGCCTCTATAATCGAGCATTTAACACCTTCCGGGAAAAAAGAGGTTACAATATATATATATATATATATATATATATATATATATATATATATATATATATATATATATATATATATATATATATATAAAATTTCATTATTTATATGTTTCTCTATCATTTCTGCGTCCATATAATATTCTATCATTATTGCGTCCGTTATATACGATTTGTAAAAATTATATTGAAGGAACCATCATTTCTGCTTCCTACAGTGTTGCCATTTAATATAATGTGTAATTATTAGGTAAATTTAATATGGTTTTAACTATATAGTGAACAAATTTGATTTGGTAAATATTTGTTTTATCTATACCAATCCCTTTTTAGAAAGAATAAAAATGTAAAAATACAAAATTAATAAATAACAAAGAAACAGATAAACAATTTGCAGTGAAATACAAACTATATGTTCTATGGAACATTTAATCTTTTTCTTTGCTATAAGTTGTTTTTACAAGAAAGTATTTTAATAAAACTAAATAATTTGTCAAATGAGTGTCATGTGATGTTGGTATTGGTATTAATCAAAAGATAAAACATTAAAATGTTCTTTATTTTCTTCATTGCAATTTATGTTTTTAGTGTGGTTTAAAATACCCACTATATGTTTATTAATGAGGTTTTTTGTATTAAAAAAATTACTTACTATACTCAGTGACATTAGAAGTGTTACACCCAGAAGGAATCATTTCTTGATCCTAATTTTTTGACAACAGAATGACTATATTTAAAGAATGCTATGATAACAATGTCAATGTTTTATCTTTAGTATTTTTTGTAACAATAAAATTTTATCTTAAATAAAAAAAAACGATTCGTGTAGACCGGTTGGTAAAGAAATTTTAAATTACTGTTCTTCAGTTCAGTTCCTCGAGTTCGAGGACATCAAAATTACCAACATGTTAATGATTTTGACAGGGGTAGAATTGTTGTCTATAAAGATATGGGTTTGTCGTATCGCCAAATTGCCCTTCGTGTTAATTGTACGGGAATGACGGTAATGCGTGTGTGTCGTGTGTGGTCAAACGAAGGTAGAGGAGCACGAAGAAGACCAACTGGCCAACCAAGGCGTACCACAGAGCGTCAAGATAGCCACTTCAGACTACTTGGTCTGCAAGATCCTTTTGCTACTACGCGTCAAATCGCTGATAAATGGTTTGGATAGGAAGGTAGACCTGTTACTATGTGTACACTATACCGTCGCATTCGAGCCTTTGGAGTGTTTTCATACCGCCCACGACTAGTGCTACCTTTGACACAGGACCACTGCCATCAACGTTTGAATGGGTGCACAGAACGGCAGCAATCGGTGGAAGAATGGCATAATGTAGCATTCAGCTATAAATCGCTATTTTGTTTAGGCATGCACGATGGCCGTAGAAGGGTTAGACGCAACCCTGGAGAGCGACGAGATACCGGGTTTGTTCTTGGATGACATGTACACAGGACAGTTGGAGTAATGATTTGGAGGGCTATTGCCTATGGTAGCCGATCACCACTTGTGTTCATTTGAGGCAGTATGACAGCTTTACGTTATGTTGATAATGTCTTAAAAACCACTTTACTTCCTTATCTGGACGGCCGTAGCCACGTCCTTTTTTAGCAAGATAACGCGCGTCTCCATATTGCTCGTCGAACTATGAACTTTTTTCAAGAAGCTGGCGTTAATTTTTTGCCGTACCCACCTCGTTCACCAGATTTAAATCCCATCGAACATGTGTGGATTATGATGGGAAGAATACTGTCCCATTAACACCATTCTCCACAAACTCTGGCAGAGTTAAACCATGAAATTCAAGTTGCATGGAACAAGATGCCACAAGCAGACATTGATCATCTCATTTTGTCAATGCCTAGACGTGTACATGAGTGTATGCAGTTACTGGGTCACCAATTTTTTTTTGTTATACGATATTGAAAATTCTTGAATATGTTAACGTTTTATTCTCGATGTAAATCTACCATGTTGCCAAAACATTAAGATTAAGAAATTATTTCTTCTGGGTGTAACACTTCTAATGTCACTGAGTATATTTATTTAGATATTAACTATAATTTCCAATTCTCATCTATACTTTTTTTTATTGAAAAAAAAAAAACAACTTAATATCAATTTTTTATTATGTTTTAAAGTATAAAAATAATGATACATTTTTATAATTCAAATAAACACATAAAAAGAGTTTTTTTACAAATTAAATAAATAATTTAAAATGAAAATTTTCCAAATAACAATGATGATAATTTGAGAACAAAAGAGTGGTGCCCAAGATTGACTTGACATTTTTGTATGGAGTTACTTAAAATCAAAAAAGTTCTCATTAATAGACTACAAACTTTTAAAGATATAGAAACAGAATTAGAGTGGACATATAATGTAACTTCAGAAATTTTTAAGAATAATCTAGTTGTCGGATTAATTACTGCTAAGAAGTTTAATTTAATCTATTTGTTAAATAAACATTTTGTTGGATTGTAACATGTAATTTAAGATGAAATCTGTTTTGCCACCCTGTATAAATAATTAATGTGTTAATGTTTTATTTTACTATATTTTTTTTATTAACCTTTAAAATGAGCTATAAGAGAACTTCCATTCTTAGATTATGTCATCACGCCCAGGATGGCATGATAAATATATGAACATTATAATTAAAAAATAAAAATCAACCTGTTTTAGAATTTGTTTCTAAAGTTGCGTATTCTTGAAAGAATGAATTTATTTATAATTAAGTCTCTCTCTCTCTCTCTCTCTCTCTCTTTCTCCTTGTATAAAATATAAATTTATCTTTAATAAATTTCTTACAAATATTATACAAACAATCTCTTATAACGATAAAGAGAGTATTTTATTTTAAAGTAGTCATAAGTTAGTAAACAAGTAAAAAAATAGATAAATAAATAAATAAGTAGGTAAATAAATAAATCAATAGATAAATAACTAAAAATGAATAAATTAATTAATCAATAAAATATACGAAAGTAGTAAGATTCGAACTACAAAGCATTTTCTAAACCATAATAAAAGCAATTTGCATTAATATGGTAACAGAACTTGAAGTGTAAATATAATCAAATAAGCAATTACCTTTTAAGTATTATTTTGATTATTTGATTGGTGTGGAAACCTAAAAAATATCACAATAAAGTGATATACTTATTTCAAACTAAAATCTATAAACGAATTTTCCTCAGAGACCTGTCTATAACATATTAAAAGTTACTTGTAGCTGGACGGATAATAAATCTTACCTTTAAAAAGATATTTGGGCAATAAGAAATAACAATATTTTATTTTAATACTTACTTTATATTAATACTATAATACTTTATAATCCTAAATTAATACATAACAACCAGGCTTAATATTTTTTTGAACGATTAGACATACTTACTTTTATGCAGAAAATAGGGTATACTATAAAATAAAATTCACAATCGTTTCACATCGAATAAAATGCAGCGGCCTTTGCAACGTTGCCTACGTTCTTTGTAAAATTCATATAGCGCACCGACAAAAAGGGATAAGATCGTATATAACGGCAGCGCCTCTACTGGTAAAAAGCCACAATACAAAAATATACATTTAACGGGTAATCTATCATTGATGCGTCCCCATCAAATTCATGTAGCCACTCCGGGGTTGCCATATGCACAACTTATTATAAAAATTTAGGATGTACAAGTTATTGACCGTTTAATTTCATTGAAACAATATCCGTTTTATGTGTAGATAGGCAAGAAATACACAGTTTGTAAAGCTGCGTCCGTATACGAACGCAGCTTTGCATCGGACGCAATATTGATAGGGATTCGCCTATTCAATGACGCAATAATGATAGCTGGATGTATATATGTATATATACATATATATATATATATATATATATATATATATATATATATATATATATATGTATATATATATATATATGTATATATATATACTGGTAGGTATTGGGAATGCAGCAATTTATGTGTGAAAGAAAACTATTTTTAATTCTTCTAAGCTTTCGGAAATTTAGTTACTCATTTCCATCATCAGGGTAAGACTATGATAATGTGTGTTATATAAATGGACAATTATTTAAATTAAGAATACTTACACTAACTTGAGGGTGTTCACAAAAGTTGTTAAAAATAATAATTATTTTAATATCACAATGCGAATTATTCATTAAATCGTCGAAAATTGTTTATATTTATGTATAATTTTTTTTAAAACTACTTAAAAATTTAGGAATTCAATTAATAAACTTTTGTAAATTTTTTTTTTTTTTGTCAAACTAGACATTATTTTTTATCAAACGTTTGGTTTCACTTAAAGAGCAGGACACATTATGGAAATAATTTGGATTTATTTGAACTATTAAATATTGAATTTTGTCGTTCTTCGATTTTGTTGGATACAGAGGCCTTTTACTGTTAGGTTAACCAGCCCATTTTGTGATTTTACCTTAATGCTGATGAGAAATTATTATTATTTAATTTAAATAATCTCAATACCCTTCTGTTTTTTCTATATATATATATATATATATATATATATATATATATATATATATATATATATATATATATATATATATATATATATATATATATGAACAGTAGTGGTGTTCCGGGTTTCAATCCGTTGATTGTTTGTGTCTTCACGACGTTTCGCCAACATCTCAGCTGGCATTTTCAAGTGATGCTTCCTTTGCGGCTGCTAAACTTGGAATGAGCTGCGTGGTCCTGTGCTGCTGCTTTTATACGTGTCGGCGGCGGCGCAGATTATATCGCTGTTCTGTAATTGGTGGGGGGTGCGGTTCAGGTGTTGACGTTTCCTCTACCAAAGGTCGTTGACCGCGCCGATTGTTTCCTGACTGCATTTGGGCCTGGATGGGTACGGCTGTCCTTGTTGCGTGTGTGTTTCTTATTGGTTCTGCCCGTGTCTGTGTATTCTCCAAGGATTTTTGTTCTGCTTGGGTAATTGGATTAGATTGTCTTTTGAGGAGACTTTTCCAAGTGTTGGAGATGTTTTGTGCATCGTCTCTTTTGTTGAGGCTGTTGGTTCTCTCTATTTCGAGGGCTTCTCTGACTATGCGGGTTTTGTAGTGTTTGATAGGTGCAATCTGTTTTGTTTCTGGGAAGTTTATTGTGTGGCCCGTTTCCTGGTGGTGTTGAAAAAGGGCTGATGTCGTTTGCTTATTTCTGATGTTGTTCTGGTGTTCCTGTACTCTGGCTGAGATTCTTCTATTTGTTTGTCCGATGTATTCTTTGTCGCAGTTACTGCACGGGATGCTGTATACGCCTTGGTTTTCTAAAGGTATTTTGTCTTTTGGATTGCCTATTATTTTGTGTAAGGTAGTCTGCGGTTTGTAGATTGTGGAAATGTCATGCCTTCTTAGGATCCTTCCAATCACGTCTGTTACACCTTTTATATATGGCAGTTTAGTTTTTGGTTTGGACATGTCATATTCTTCCTTATTTGTTGTTGGTCTCGTGGCTTGTTTTTGTGCTTTTTTGATTGTGTGTTCATGGTATCCGTTTTGTCTTAGGGCGGTTGTGATGGTTTGGAGTTCTTCTTGTCGGTTCGTTGTTTTTGTTAGGCGTATAGATCTGGATATCAGTGTACTGGCTACCGATTGCAATTGGGAAGGGTGATGATGAGATCTAGCATTCAGATATCTATTAGTGTGTGTAGGTTTTCTGTATACTGTGTAATCAATTGTAAGGTCATTGTTTCTTGTAATAAGTAGGTCCAGAAAAGGCAATTGGCCATTCTCTTCAACTTCTAACGTGAACTGTATTCGGTGGTGGATGTTGTTTAGTTCATCAAGGAAAATGTCCAGATTGGGTCTTCCATGAGGCCATATGATAAAGATGTCGTCCACGTAGCGTTTCCAAAAGGTTGGCTTCATTTTAGCTTTACTTAGTGCATTGGTTTCGAAGTACTTCATGTAGAGGTTGGCGATTACTGGTGATAGTGAGGATCCCATGGGGGCGCCTTCTGTTTGTCTATACAAGTTGTTCTCATAAGAGAAGTACGTATTCTTCAGACAGTGTCTTGCAAGTTCGATGATGTGTCTTGGGAAATCTTCATTTATAGCTATTTGGTCTAGGGCCTCGTCAATTGGTACGCTTGGGTAAAGCGACTTGATATCTAGGCTGGCTAGGAGGTCATCTTTGTGTAGTTTTAGGTTTTTAATTATATTTGTCAGGTGTTCTGAGTTCTTGACGTAGGAATCTGCTTCCTCGCTGGTTGGCTGCATTATCTCTGCAAGATATTTTTCGAGTTGTTGAGTTGGTGAGTCTATAGCGCTAACGATTGGTCTTAATGGCACTCCTTCCTTGTGAATTTTTGGCAACCCGTATAGTTTAGGGCATCTGCTAGCTTTTTCCCGAGGAATTATGCGAGCCTCGATTTCTGCCCCAAGGTTGGCGGCTTTGATTTTATCTTTTGTTGTCTTCTCTAGGTATGTTGTTGGGTCTCTTGCAACTTTTTTGTATGTGTCGTCTTGGAGTATGTCCGCCATTTTCGTTCTATATTCTTCCGTATTCATCACCACTGTGACATCTCCCTTGTCCGCTTTCAATATAGTGATGTCTTTGTTTGCCTTTAGATTGTTGAGGGCTCTCATTTCGGACGGTTTTATGTTCGGTTTTGGTGGTTTGCTGGTCCTGAGAATACGTGCTACGTCTTGACGTATTATTTCGGCCTCATCGTCCGGCTTTTGGTCTAATGCTGCTTCGATGTTCGCGATTATGTCCTCTGTTGGGATCGTCGTCGGTGTCACTGCAAAGTTAAAACCCTTGCTGAGGATGTGTTTCTCTTCCTCTGAGAGTTGGTAGTCAGAGAGGTTTTTAACCACTTTATTGATATCGAGTGGCTCTAATTTTGGTTCGGTTTTCTTCTGAAGTCGGGCAAATTTATTTTTCTGTTTGTCGGTTCTGTTCTTGAAGTCTGTTTCTGTCCTCCAGGTTGATAACTCATCTACTTTTTGCCAGAGTAACGGGTGAATTTCTTTACTCAGTTGCAGATGTAGATCGTAGGCTGCTTTTTCTGTTTGGGCAAGTTGTCGCCGTTTTTCTCGAATTTGTTCTCTTAGAAGAGACTTGCTCGTGTTTCTTATGATATTTTCTGTTTTTTTTGTTCTTAGGTGGTAAGTCAATTTGGTACACGTAGGCAGAACGTTGTTGTCGCGGCATCTTATTAGAAATGTTATGTCGCAACATAAAGTTGTGATTTTGGACCTTAGTGTTTCGAAGCGTTTTGTTGTTCTGAAGGTCTCCTCCCCGTAGAGGTGTACTATGTTATGATGTAGTGTTTCACGGATGGTAGAATGAACAGTAGTGGTGTTCCGGGTTTCAATCCGTTGATTGTTTGTGTCTTCACGACGTTTCGCCAACATCTCAGCTGGCATTTTCAAGTGATGCTTCCTTTGCGGCTGCTAAACTTGGAATGAGCTGCGTGGTCCTGTGCTGCTGCTTTTATACGTGTCGGCGGCGGCGCAGATTATATCGCTGTTCTGTAATTGGTGGGGGGTGCGGTTCAGGTGTTGACGTTTCCTCTACCAAAGGTCGTTGACCGCGCCGATTGTTTCCTGACTGCATTTGGGCCTGGATGGGTACGGCTGTCCTTGTTGCGTGTGTGTTTCTTATTGGTTCTGCCCGTGTCTGTGTATTCTCCAAGGATTTTTGTTCTGCTCGGGTAATTGGATTAGATTGTCTTTTGAGGAGACTTTTCCAAGTGTTGGAGATGTTTTGTGCATCGTCTCTTTTGTTGAGGCTGTTGGTTCTCTCTATTTCGAGGGCTTCTCTGACTATGCGGGTTCTGTAGTGTTTGATAGGTGCAATCTGTTTTGTTTCTGGGAAGTTTATTGTGTGGCCCGTTTCCTGGTGGTGTTGAAAAAGGGCTGATGTCGTTTGCTTATTTCTGATGTTGTTCTGGTGTTCCTGTACTCTGGCTGAGATTCTTCTATGTGTTTGTCCGATGTATTCTTTGTCGCAGTTACTGCACGGGATGCTGTATACGCCTTGGTTTTCTAAAGGTATTTTGTCTTTTGGATTGCCTATTATTTTGTGTAAGGTAGTCTGCGGTTTGTAGATTGTGGAAATGTCATGCCTTCTTAGGATCCTTCCAATCACGTCTGTTACACCTTTTATATATGGCAGTTTAGTTTTTGGTTTGGACATGTCAAATTCTTCCTTATTTGTTGTTGGTCTCGTGGCTTGTTTTTGTGCTTTTTTGATTGTGTGTTCATGGTATCCGTTTTGTCTTAGGGCGGTTGTGATGGTTTGGAGTTCTTCTTGTCGGTTCGTTGTTTTTGTTAGGCGTATAGATCTGGATATCAGTGTACTGGCTACCGATTGCAATTGGGAAGGGTGATGATGAGATCTAGCATTCAGATATCTATTAGTGTGTGTAGGTTTTCTGTATACTGTGTAATCAATTGTAAGGTCATTGTTTCTTATAATAAGTAGGTCCAGAAAAGGCAATTGGCCATTCTCTTTAACTTCTAACGTGAACTGTATTCGGTGGTGGATGTTGTTTAGTTCATCAAGGAAAATGTCCAGATTGGGTCTTCCATGAGGCCATATGATAAAGATGTCGTCCACGTAGCGTTTCCAAAAGGTTGTTCTTTCTACCATCTGTGAAACACTACATCATAACATATATATATATATATTGTTATGATCTCTATACTCATATAATTGTATTCTTGTGACTCTTCAAGGTTGGGTTCTTCGATAATATTAAACTAAAAAGTCCATCTCAATTTTAACATCATTTAATATATAAATATATTAATTCTTTACAACACTTTAAAAAACAATATAACATTCATCATTTATCCTATCATAAACTTAACACTAATTAATTTTAAATGAAATTTTGCCCTCTTTTCCTAAAATCCCCGAATAACTATTTCTAATATACCTCTATTACCAGCTGATAACAAATTATACCAGAAATACTTATCTTTATAAACTATGCTTATTTTATTTTGAAAATCCAATCTATGCAAATATCCAATTAATCTTCTCTATATATATCCATTTTATTCCATATTTAACTCTACCATATAGTTATTATAACATTCTATTCATACATTAATCTTCTTTTATAATTTTTATATTTATATTCATTAACATTCAGTATTTATCTTCATTTTCAATTTCTATTATTATTATATTTACTTTATAATGGTTTTTTAAATTTTTAAATTCTATATAATTCCCTAAACTTTTTCTCTGACTTTACTCTCCAAAATTCTATGACATTCTCTCAATAATTTTTTTTTTTTTTATCCCCCTAGAAACCTCGCAACCCAAATTTTTTTTTTATTTATGATTCCTTGATAATTTGCATAAATTGATTATTCAATTCTAATATCTAGTTAGTCTTAATTACACTTATATTACATATAAAGACCAACTATTGAATACCATAACAATTTCCCAAATTTAAAATTTTATAAATTTTAGAAAAAAAATTTTAATAATTTAAAATTTAAAGTATATAACAATTAACATATTAACACAAATTCTGAATACTCTAAGTTTCTTCAAAATACCTATATAGGCTTTCAATATTAAATACTCCTCTAACATTTCTTGTTATCGGATCTTCAACAATATAACTATTAACACCTTCCTCATTTACTATTCTATATGGTCCTTCAAATATAGCTTTTAATTTCCCTGATTCATTTTTCTTTAAATTTCCACTTATATATGCTTTTATTATTACCAAATCTCCTTTCTTAAACCTTACAGGATATTTCACTTTTTTCTTAATTTTTTTATAATATTTTTCCCACGCATCCATTAACCTTTTTCTTACTTTTTCTATAATTTCATCATATTTTTTTCTTTCTTCTTCTTCTTCCTAATTTCGTTTTGGTTTTTGACCTAACATTAAATATGTTGGTGTTTCTTCTGTTATTACATTTGGAATATCATTGATATACATTTCTACTTTATTAATATAATTTTCCCATTCTTTATGTTTCTTTCCATTTAAACTTATTCGTAAAAATTTTATCACTTCTTTAATATATCTTTCTGCAGGATTTGCTGCAGGATGTCTTATACTAATACAATTCTTTTTGATTCCTTTCCTTTTTAAAAATTTTTCTAAATTCTGTCCTTGAAAATACGTTGCATTATCCATTACACATGTCCTTGGTTTACCTATTTCTTCTATAAATTTTTGTAAACAATTTTTAATACTTTTATAATTTGTCCTTCTACATGGGTATAATTTTATAAATTTTGTAAAAACATCGACAATTACCAATATATGTTTATTATTATTTTTACTTCTTATTAGATTACTAATGAAATCTATTGCTATTATTTCCAATTTTTCCATTGCTGTAACACTTTTCCCAATATTTTTATTCACTTTATTCTTATTTTTATTCAATTGACATATCTTACATGTTCTTGTTATTCCTTTTGCTATCTTTTGATCTTTTTTCATGATAAAATTTTCTCTAAATAATAACCATAATTTTCTTGAACCTATATGTCCATATGTTACATGTAAATTTTTTAATATTTGTTTTCCTAAATAACTCTCAATTACATAAACTTCTTCATTTCCTATTTCCTTTATATAATATCCATCTTTAATTAAAGTATTCTGTTTTTCTTTTTCTGTTAAATTTTGTTGACTTCTTATTATTTCTTCTTCCGAAAACATACCTTCATCTTCTATTAATTTGTTCATTCCAATTTGTATTATTCTTCCTTTATCCTTATTTTCACTACTTTCTCTTGATAATGTATCTGCAATAATATTTTCCTTTCCTGATAAATATCTAATTTCAAAATCATATTCTTGTAATAATAAACTCCATCGATATATCCTATTATTATTAAATCGATTGACCATTACATTCTTCAAAGCCATGTGATCGGTTTCAATTATAAATTTTTTTCCAATTAAATAAAATCGACATTTTTGCACACAAAAAACTATACTCGCAAATTCCAATTCTGATACACTATAATTTCTTTCATACATTTTTGTGACTCTAGACATAAAACATATTGGTACTTCTATTCCATTTTGTACTTGTATTAAAACCCCTGCTAACTTATTAATTGATGCATCTGTTCTTAATATAAAATCTAATTCATAATTTGGATGATATACCTTCAAATTATTAGTAAACATTTTTTTTAAATCATTGAATGCTTGTTCTCTTTCTTCATTCCAGTTCCATTTTACATTTTTCTTTAATAATTCTACTAATGGAATCTGTTTTTCTGATAGATTTGGTATTAACTTTTTATAATAATTCATCATTCCCAAAAATCCCCTTATTTGCTTTAAACTTTTTGGTTTCTCAAATTTTAAAATTTTATCTACTCTTTCCGTATCCATCTCTACTCCATTTTTATTAATTTTAAATCCTAAATATATCACTTCTTTTAAGAAAAATTGACATTTTTCTTTATTTACTTTCAATCCCGCTAAATCCAATTCTTTTAACACAATATTTAAGTGTTTTTTATGTTCTTCTTCACTTTTTGAATAAATTAATATATCATCTACATAATGAACAACAAAATTTTCATATTTGTTTAAAATTTTATGTAATGCTTTAACCAAAGCTGCACATGCACTTTGTATACCGAATGGTACTACTTTAAATTGATATACTACACCATCAATACTAAAACCAGTATATTTCCTACTACTTTTATGTAGAGGTATTAACCAAAAACTATGTTTTAAATCTATTTTACTAAAAATTTCAATTCCTGTTATTCTACCAAATATTGCTTCAATATGCATAGGTTTCTCATATTGTGGTATTGAAAATTTGTTAATATTTCTAGCATCTAGACATAACCTTAACTCTCCATTCCCTTTTTTCACAACTACAATTGGATTAATGAAAGATGTATCACTTCTCTCAATTATATTATTTTCTAGCATTTTATCTATTTCTATAGCTACTTGTTTTCTATATTGATATGGAATTGGATAAGTTTTAACTCGAAAATTTTCTATATTCTTTACTTCAAATCTGTGAGTATATTCTTTGGCAGTATTATTCTCTAATGTAATTAAATTTTGATATTTCTTAAATAACAAATTAATTTCATCTTTATATTTATCATCACTTTTTATATCTTCTCCTTCTTTCATCATTTCCCCATTAATTCTTAGTTCATTTATATGTATTATCTCCTCATTATTGTTTATTTTATTTAATTTGATTTGTTCTTCTTTCAATTTTATCCAACCTTCTTCATAATTAATAATAACATTCATTCTTTCTAATTCATCAGTACCTAATATTATATCATACTCCATATTTCCTATAATCAAACCTTGTATTTTATATATACTATTTCCAATTTTAATACTAATATTTATAGTCTTATTAATTTCCCCTAATTTTTTTCCATTAGCACCTATTAACTTAATTCTTGGAATTTTAATCATTTCTTCTAATTTATTATCCTCAATAATTTTTTCATTTATCAATGTTGCTTCTGATCCGGTATCTATTAAAATTCTAATTTTCTTATTTTCTAAATTTCCTTCAACAACTACTAATCCAATTTTATCTTCTAATTTATTATTATTTTCTTCTAATTTTATAAATTCACTAGGATGTATATAACAACATTTAACATTAAAATTTTGTAGGTGCTTATTTAAAAATTTTCTTGTTCTGGTTCTACCCTAACATTTTCTACATTTTCTTCTATTTCTCTACTTTGCATATTAATTTGATTTATTCTTCTAGGTACATTATTGTTTCCATTTCTATCTTCTCGATTATTATTATTATTATTATGAATTTCATTTATATTTCTATATCTTGATCTTTCATATCTTCCATTATTTACATTTTGAAAACCATTTTCATTTCTGTTATTTCCATTTCTTATATTATTATTATTATCCATATTATTTCCATTTCTATATGTATTTCCGTTTATACTATTTCCATTTTCTCTCCCATTATATTCATAATTATAATTTCCATTGTTTCTATTACGCATTTCTTCTCTTACTCTATTATATCCATTTCTGTTTTGATAATTTCTAAATCTATCATTTTCATAATTTTGTGATCTATTTTCATTAATCTTTAAATTTCTTTCAACTCGATTTAAATACTCAATCAATTGTTCTTTTTTTTTAATATTTTGTATAACTATTGTTTCAGAAACTGTTATATCATAATGTCTAGAAATATATAAAATTATTTCCTCTTCTCTCATAGGAGGTTCCAAATATTGTGCAACATTATATAATTGTAACGCATAATTAGTTAAATTATTCCCTAATCTATAATTGAATTTTCCGAAATATAATTTTTCCCTACTCACCCCTTGTTTTGATTCACCCCAGAAATTTTTAGGAAATTCCCTTTCAAAATCATTAAAGGTTAATATTTCATTTTCCTGTGTTGCATACCATAATGCAGCATTATCTTTCAAAGAACTTCTTATAATTTCTTTCCAATCTCTTTTGTTCCTAGTCTTAGTTTTAATCATATTCATATACGTGCATGGATGTAATATACTGATATTCCCTGTAAATTTTACTGCTCCTTCTCCTCCATGTATTATCATATAGGAACCATCCTCAGTTCTTTCATTTTGCATTTCTTGTAATTTTTTTGTTTCATCTTCAAATTTCTTTGCTACTTCCATTACATTCCTTTCCATAGTTTGTAGTATTCTTTCATTTTCTTTCTTATTTTCATTTTTCTGCTCCTTCACAATTTTTTCTATATTATTAATCTTCTCCTGGTGTATATTACCCATTTCCTCCATCGCCTTAATTCCATCTTTCAATTGATCGACTTCTTTTTGTATTTTGATATTTTCTTCTTTAATAATATTTTTCATTTCATCTTTAAATGTTTCCATATTCTTGTTCATATCTTTTATTTCTTTTTTTATATCTTCTCTTATTTCTTTTTTCATAGAATCCATTTTTCTATTATTTTCATCAAATTTATTTTCCAAAAATTTAAACATTTTCTCCATCTCTGTTTCTTGATGTGGTTTTGAACTAGTCGCATCTCCTATCACATCAGCTTGTACCACTTGAAACATTGTTTTTTCTTCTCCTTCCGACGATCCATCTTTACTTTCTGTTTCATGCATATTTTCATTAGATTCCTGTATTCCATCTTCTCTCCTTCTATTTCTTCTATTTTGTCTTGTATTCATTTTATTCAAATCTTTTAATTATTTTATATATTTATTTAATTTATAATGTTAACTTATTATATTACTTTATTATATTTATTCGATTTGTATTTAGTTTTAAAATTTTCAAAATTTTATGGTCTTTATATATAAATATAAATATACTTAAAACTCTCACCTAATCCTCTTATTTCTATTATAATGTATTTATGTTTTATTTCAATTCTTCACTGTTCTAATTTTCTAATCACTTCAATTGTCTATATCACCCTCTCAATTTCAATATACTGTTCTATTTTAAACTGGATTCTTGTTTTATTCACGCCACACGTTGGCTCGCCATAATTGTTATGATCTCTATACTCATATAATTGTATTCTTGTGACTCTTCAAGGTTGGGTTCTTCGATAATATTAAACTAAAAAGTCCATCTCAATTTTAACATCATTTAATATATAAATATATTAATTCTTTACAACACTTTAAAAAACAATATAACATTCATCATTTATCCTATCATAAACTTAACACTAATTAATTTTAAATGAAATTTTGCCCTCTTTTCCTAAAATCCCCGAATAACTATTTCTAATATACCTCTATTACCAGCTGATAACAAATTATACCAGAAATACTTATCTTTATAAACTATGCTTATTTTATTTTGAAAATCCAATCTATGCAAATATCCAATTAATCTTCTCTATATATATCCATTTTATTCCATATTTAACTCTACCATATAGTTATTATAACATTCTATTCATACATTAATCTTCTTTTATAATTTTTATATTTATATTCATTAACATTCAGTATTTATCTTCATTTTCAATTTCTATTATTATTATATTTACTTTATAATGGTTTTTTAAATTTTTAAATTCTATATAATTCCCTAAACTTTTTCTCTGACTTTACTCTCCAAAATTCTATGACATTCTCTCAATAATTTTTTTTTTTTTATCCCCCTAGAAACCTCGCAACCCAAATTTTTTTTTTATTTATGATTCCTTGATAATTTGCATAAATTGATTATTCAATTCTAATATCTAGTTAGTCTTAATTACACTTATATTACATATAAAGACCAACTATTGAATACCATAACAATATATATCACATTTGTAACAATATTTCTTTATTATATAAAAATTGTTCTTCACCACAGATGTCCTGAAGAAGAATTGAATAAATTCGAAAGCTTGACTGAAATCAAAGAGTTTTCTTTACTTACCTTGGCCAAACGTTGACTGCAACTCCACGATTGACTTCACGTTATATATATATATATATATATATATATATATATATATATATATATATATATATATATATATATATATATATATATGTATCTATGTATGTATATAAAGATAAAATAATTTAAATATCAACCCACTTTTACTAATGTTTCTCATTTTACGATTTCCATAAAAATCTAATTTTAAATTTTTAGTAGGATTCGTTATGTTACATTAAAAAAATATTTGGAAGGCAGTCAATTCCGATGAAAGCGAGCTTTTAATGGTCTTTTTGAAACAGACGAGTGAACTGAATTAAATACGTTTTAAACCAATGAGTTTAACAATACTCACTTAAAAATAATTTAATTAATTTAAAGATAATTTAGCACGTTTTTTTAATTAAATTTACGTATTACAAGTTTTCAGAGTTAACGCATGCTTAGTATGTTTGAAAGGGGAAGCAGAAACGATAGAGGCAAGAAAAAGTGAAAGCAACGGAGCAGAAAAAGTTTTTTTACTCCTTTTTGTGATGATATTTTCGCCCCAATCTGTTTTGAACCTAATTTTAAAAGGTTTGCTTTAATAATAAATACAAATACATTATATTACATTTTCTATGAGAATATTTGGACACATACTGTAAATAAACTCAAAACTGCATTTACTTTAAAACAATCATTAAGTGTTCTTAGGATAAATAAGAAATTTTTAAATTTTTTTAAAACTTGTTAATACAGTTACACTTAAAGGGTTTAAAAATTTCAATAATATAATTTATTTAAATGGGAAAATGTCGTTTTCATATAGAAATAGGAAATAGGCGATCAGTCTGGAATTAATTACCGATCTCATAATTAGCTGGTGACAACTAGCTGTTAAGTGTTCGGTTTAATTGGACTATTAATTAAGCAATTAACATGATGATTCGATTATTTGTCTTAGCCAGTTATATCCTTCTATGTCTAATTGGTACCAGTATGTAGATCTTACACAAATAGGTACATTTAAAAAAAAGTCATGCATTGGATTTATAACTATTGACCCTATAAAAAGGTATGAAAAATTAAACGCGTAAAAGAATACATGCATTTGATTTAGTATAAATAAATAACAAAATAATTTATTTCAGCTATCGAAGGAGGTTTAGTTATATATGGTTTATTAAATTTAAAATTGCTAATATTTTAATATATTCCAAAGTAAATTTTGAATTAATGTAGGTAACATATCCTTTGTTTTTGTTTGATCTAAAATGTTCTTCTCCTTACCTTAGGGTTTAGTAATACAGAAATGATTTATAATATTCTACCTACCATTGCGTTCACATAGTAGATGCTAATGAAAGATCTCATTGAAATTTAGCCCCGAAATCGATGATATTCTCCCTCATTTAATTAAAGGATCGAACTTGCGGATAAATCAAGATAGGAAATCATCGAAGCAAAGGAAAAAGGAGGGAAAGTTAATGAATTATGGCAACAAGACTTTCCAAGATTACTTTTAACGGCTCGTTAATTATATTTTTTTTATTTTCTTTGCTAATTTTTCCTTATTTCCTTATATATATATATATATATCTATATATATATATATATATATATATATATATATATATATATATATATATATATATATATATATATATATGTATATATTGAGATGATATTAGTTACTATGTTATATTAAATAAGATGTAGAAGGAAAATCTAATGGAAAGTAGAGAAAGGAGATTTTCTTATTTCGAGTCAGAGCGCAAATTTAGTAACATTGGGATTGATTATCATCATCTTCTTCATAATTCCTAAAAAAGAAAAAAGAAAATAGAATAATAAGAAAAAAAATATACAAATACATTTCAAAGATTTTTATTTAAAGATTCAAAAATGATTAATCTACATTATATAAAGTTTTGATAATTATGAAATTGATAAATGGGTAAAGTAGATAATTAAAAGTTTATAAAATTGCCAATACGTTAGTAATCAAACATTAATTTTAAATGAATTAGGGGTGTAAGTAAATGAGAAAATTAAATTATAAAAAAAAGACATCACAAATAGTTAAAATACATGTTAAAACTTCTACTTACTTTTAAATTATACGTATTTACCAACCATATTCTAATTTATAAATAGTTCAAATGCCAAATGAAATATTCTGAAAAAGAGAAAATTATTAGTTTGTAGTGCTAGTAAATTTCATAAGAATATAAAAAAAAGGAATGATCATTGTTTTAAATTGTAATATTGAATCAAGAATTAGATTTTGTTAAAAATTTTATTTGAATAAGAAATTAGTAGGCGATTAGATGGAAAAGATGTATAGATTTAAGTTTGTTGAATTTGTCATTTGTTTTTTTGTTGATTCTGATAGAATCTCACTTGTTTTTTGGTTGTTGAAAGAGAAGTTGTATTAAAAATTTGCTCCGTAGAAATTTTGAGTTTATTTTGAAAGTATTGAGAATAGAAAGTATTAAAACAGTTTAAAGTATAAAGAATATCCCAAGGTAACCAGAGGAAGCAATTGGTAAGAGAAATTTATAGGATTTTATGAAGAAATAGATATTTCAATTTATGGGGCTGAGCACTTTATGGTATAACTGTATTTTAATTGAGTTAAAGAAGATTAAATTAATATTTAACAAGAAAGAAAGTCATAATTACGCTTACCAGAGAAAATAGTAGCCATCCATTGCTTGGTTTTGAAGAGGAAGTGATTATTTGATCTTCATAAAGTTTCCTGAAATCTTTGCTGTATTGGAGGAAGAAAGTAGATTGTCCTAAGAACAGAATCCTGATTCCAGAAGAGGGTGAAGCTTCACACAAGTGGTAACAACTTTGCACTCGTTATAATAAAGAGTTTTATATGTGTTTGATTTTTGAAATTTTGATGAACATTTTTATTTCACTGTTTTATGTATTTAACTAAATTATTATTATTATTATTCACCTTTTTGATAAGTTTAATCCAAATTGTTTCGTAACTCAAGTCAGAATATTTCATTTTATATATATTTGATGCATATTTGGGTTTATCAACGGTATCTTTGAAGTTTGACACATTTTGAATTAGAAAGGTTAGAAATTTATATGCAATTCACGCCTAGAAAATATTGTTGGTCTAGGATAGTGCGGTTATACAGTCATTTTATTGCAAATTTGTGTATTAATTGATTTTGAATCTAGTTTGGTTGAATATTTGAACTCTGACCTTGACATAAGGAATAGCCGGTAGCATATTTAATTAATCATATTGGAAAATAATTACACTGAGTTAATTCTTACCTATTCACTATTTATATTTAAAATTTAAAATTAATTAAAGGTAAGGAATATTTTATAACATAGTGATTGATATTATCAAAACATATTATTATTATTAATCATACATGTTATAAATTTTGGCGCCCAACGTGGGGCTCTAAACAATCAAAATTAGAGCCGATTCAAATAATTAAAATTTGAGAATTTTGTTAAATTTTTTTTTATTTCGCTCTAAACAATCAAAATTAGAGCCGATTTAAATAATTAATATTTAAAATATTTTTCTTTGAAAACTTGATTTGAAATTTTTTTTTTTTGTGATTCATATTAGTTATATTTATCTCGATAGAATAAATTGTGAATATGGAGGGAAAAATGAGATTGAGAGATGGTAAGATAGTAGGAGATGAGAGTGAAAGTAGTGATGGAGGAGAGATTGAGATGGAAAGTGTGGCGGTACAAGTACATGAAGAGAGAGTGTTAGGAGCCGGAGATTATCGAGTGGAAGAGCTGATTCAAACTGGACAGACACAGGAAGAAGCAGAAACGGAAGAAGGAGAGAATTTAATAGAGATAGGGGGAGAGCAGGATCGAACCATGGTTGAAATAGAGATAGAAGCAACTGCAGGTGAAAATGAACAGGAAGAACAGGTAGTACAGGAAAGACCAAGAGAGGAGTCCCAACCTGATATGTTCAGGATGATACAAAGTCTCATGATGAATATGAGTAAAGATATGGATAAGAAATTTGAAGAAAATAATAAAAAGTTGGATCATATTAAAGAAGATAATATGAAGATGAAAGAAGATATTAATAAAAAATTAGATGAAATAAAAGAAGATAATAAGATTTTTAAAAGAGAAATTAGTAGTATTAAAGAAGATAATTTGAAGATCAAGGAAGAAATGAAAATTATGAAGATAGACTGTGACAAGAATATGGAACAGCAAAATATTAAATTAAGGAATGAAATCCAGGAGACAGGGATTAAAATTAAGGGGGAAATTAAAATGGTAGAAGAGAAAATAGTAGAAGTGAGTAAACAAACAGAACAAATAAAAAAGGAAATAGGACAGATAAAGATGCAAGAGCAAATTAATGAAGAGGTAGTGGACAATTTAAAAATTAACTTAGGAAAAGAATTTGAAAGACTAGAGGGAGAAGTAGAAAAACAAAAAGGAGTTTGTAGTAGGAATCAAGAATTAACCAAGTATCAATTAAATAAGGAAATGGAAGATATACAAAAGAAGCTACAAGAAATTATGGATAATAATGTCAGAGGAAATATGGTGGGAGTTCTTCCTAACATGATATCACACTACAACAATACCGGAATTAAATTTGATGGAAACATTAATCATATACATCCAAAAGTATTTGTGAATATAATAAAAAGTAAAACAAAACACATTAGTGACTTCTTGGAGAAAAAACTGTTGATCCGTGATATGTTAACAGGACATCCTTTACTATGGTTCTGCAATAAAGAAAATCAAATGTCGTCAATAAAAGATTTCGAAGAGCAATTTTGTAGATATTTCTGGGGGGAAATCCAACAAGCTACTTTTAGAGAAAAACTGTATTTTGGTAAATATGACTATAATAAAGGAAAAAATTTTAATGCATATGCAATGCAACTATATAATAATGCACAATATTTGGAACCTGCAATGAGGGAAGAGGAAATTGTTTTGTATGTGGCGAGACAGTACAAACATGAAATGACGGAAACAATAGCAATTCATAATATTAAAACAATGGAACAGTTATCAAATTATTTACAGAGACTAGAACGAAGTCTAATGAATGAAAGTAGAACGAATGGGAATGAAAGATTTAATGATAGAAATAGATATGATAATAGGAATTCTGGAGGTAATAGATTTAATGAAAGGAATCGAAATGAGAATAGGAATGATAGTAATTACAGATTTAATAATAGGAATAGGGAATTTAATAGGGGATATAGTAATTTTAATAGGAATGAAACAAGAGCAAATGAATATAGGAATGATAATAGTAATGGTAGAAATGGGGAAAATAGGAATTCTGATAGAAGAAATAGGGAATTTCCAAATAATAATAATTATGATAGGAATGTAGGATCAGGTGATAGGTGGAACAGAGACAATAATTATAGTAATAGAAATTATGATAATAGAAATGTAGTAAATCGGGATAACGAAAGGAGAGATAGAGGTGAAAACAGTAGACAGGTGAATGTTGTAAGTGTTAATCAGAGTGATGTGACTGGTCAAGGCCAGGGACAGAGCGTGGATTTTGCATAAATCGCTCTCATGTGCATAATATCATCTACTCTTCTAAGTATGAACATCCTAGGGAATTTATTGTGAATGATGACGAGGTTAAATTTAATGAACTAAAAAGGTTAATTTTTATAGAGGGGGTTTTCCAAAATATTAAATGTAAAATTATGGTAGATACTGGTTCAGAGGTTACTTTAATTAGTCAAAGGGTGGTTTCACAAATCAAACAAGATGATATTATGGTGATAAAAACAAATAAATTATCATTAGTGGGAGCGAATAATAAGAAATTATATGAAACAAGTAATATGATTATGGGGGAAATTTTAATAGGGTGTAAAATGTATAAATTTCAAATGTTATTAATACAAAATTTGAACTATGACATTATATTGGGTTCAGATGAATTAAATAATCATAAGGTTATCATCGATTATGAGGATGAATGTTTAAGATGGGAACAACAAATAATACCATTTATAGTAAAAAAGAATGAAAGTTCGGAAATTAATAATGATGTTATGTACAACAACATAGAAAATATGGAGTTTGACAAATTAGAAGAAAATTGTGGATTGTATAGGACGGAAGTAGAAATATTATGTAAGAAATATTATAAATTGTTTAATGAAGATATATGTATAGCTACAAATTACACGCACAAGTTGGAGATGAATAAAGATATTAAGAATTTTAAAATAAAAACTTATCCGATACCGTATAAAATAAAAGATGAAGTATATGAAGAATTAAATAAAATGTTGAAGGATGGAATAATAGAAAGATCGGATTCTCCATACATAAATGCAATTACTTGTGTAAGAAAGAAGTCAGGAGAGATTAGAATATGTCTTGATGCAAGAAACATAAATGCCTATACAGTCAAACAATATGAAAGTCCTATGAATGTGGAAGGAATTTTTGGAAGAATTACAAATGCAAAAATTTATTCTAAATTAGATCTTAAACATAGTTTCTGGTTAATTCCGTTAGAAGAAAATAGTAGACCATATACAGCTTTCATGGTAGATGGTATTGTATATCAATTTTGTGTGGTGCCATATGGATTGCAAAGTTCATGTGCAGCTTTAGTTAGAACTTTACATACAATTTTAAATAAATATGAATCATTCATTTTACACTACATTGATGATATTTTAATTTATTCGGAAAATGAAATTGTACATAAAAAACATTTAGAAATCACATTAAAAGAATTGGAAAGAGCTGGACTAAAATTAAATGTGGAAAAGTGTATATTTTATCAAAAAGAAGTTAAATATTTAGGATATGTTTTGAATACGACAGGGGTAAGTATGGATCCTGAAAGAGTACAAGCTATTATGAATTATCAAACACCTAAAAATTTGAAGACGTTAAGAGGATTCCTTGGAATTATAAATTATTATAAAAGATTAATACCAGATTTGTCAAATAAAGAAGTTCCTTTAATAGAGCTACTGAAAAAAGATGTTAAATGGAAATGGACACCCGAGAGAGAAAAAGCTTTTCAAGAATTAAAATTTGTCTTTACCAATAATTTAAAAGTGTATCACCCGCAATACGATAAAGTATTTATACTTAGGACAGATGCATCGATAGAAAGATTAGCAGGAGTGTTAATACAAGTTCAGGAAGTAGGAGAAGTACCTATTAGTTTTGTATCAAGAGTAACAAAGAATTGTGAGAAGAAGTACACGGTTACGGAATTGGAGATGGCCAGTGTGGTATTTTGTATAACCAAATTAAGGTTTTATTTATTAGGAGCAAAGTTTATAGTGGAGAGTGATCATAATGCTTTAACGGCGATGATGAAAAATAGGTATGCAAATAATAGGGTACACAGATGGTTGTTATTGTTGCAAGAATACGACTTTGAGATTAAATATATTCCAGGAAAAAGTAACATCATAGCAGATGCATTGAGTAGGGAAAGTGAAGAACAAGGGGACAATAAAAAATTCAAAATAGGTATAAATAAATTATTGGATAAAGAGGGATTATTTACTTTGGAAAGGGTTATACAAGATCAGAATTATTTGACAGAGGTGGAAAAGAAAAGAACTTTTACAGAAGACAATATTATTTATAAAAAACTAGAAAATTGGGATACGTATGTTATTACAACTAATTATGCAAAGGAAATTCTATATAATCTTCATCACGAATATGGTCATATCGGAGTAAGAAAATTATGGATGCTATTTAGGGAAAATTATTATGCAAAAAAGGATTTAACTAGAGCCAAAGAAATATGCAAAGCTTGTACAATATGTCAATTAGCCAAAGAAAAAAATTATCATAATAGCAATATAAATAAATCAATAGTAACACAAAAACCATTACAAATTTTAGCAATAGATTTTATAAGTAATTTAGTGGAGAGTATTCAGGGATGTAAACACATATTGGTCATGGTAGACATATTTACAAAATATGTACAGATGTATCCTTGTAAAAGAACAAATACCAATACAATATTAAAATGCATTAAAAATTATATACAAATTCATGGAAAACCAGAGAAATTAATTTTAGATCATGCCACATATTTTGAGAATTATAAATTTTTATCTGCATGTCAACATTATAATATACAAGTAAATTTTATTAGCATAAGAAATCCATCATCAAATCCAGCTGAAAGATATATCAAAGAAGTAATTAAATATTTGAGAATTTTATGTATACAAGAACACGATCAGTGGGAAAATAACTTGGATAAAGTACAAAGATATGTGAATGAAACACCTCATGGAGTGACGAAAGAATGTCCAGAACTTTTATTTAAAGGTAGAGTACCAGAAAGAAAGTGGGAATGGAATAGAAGACAAGAAATCCAAGAAATATTTGATAAAGTTAATAAAAATTTAAAAAGAAACGCAGAACGATATGTCAAGAGACAAGAAAAGAAATTGAAAAAGAAAACTAAATTTGAAAAGGGAGAACTTGTCATAATAAGAGCTTTACAAGTAGCGGATAAAAGGGAAAATTTGTGTGCAAAATTATTAATGCCTTTTGAGGGACCATATGTGGTAGATAATCATAATGCTGAAAACAGCTATCGGTTAGTATATCCGGATACAGGGAGATTAAGGGGAGTTTTTAATATTAAGGATGTGTACAAGTTTATACCAGAAGAGGGGTAGATGATATTAATAGCAAAGTTTTGTAAATAATAGTATTAAGATGTAAATATCAAATTAAGATTGAATGGTTTTATTAAAAAAAGGTTTATACAATCTGTGCAAATAATATTAATTGAGGCTAAAGTTTTTGTAAAATGAGTGTTTATTTATAAAAAAAAATAGATTCAAATTATAATTTTTAATCCAACATCAATGAAATGTTTGATGTAAAAATTTTAATTGGGGGATTTGAGATGATATTAGTTACTATGTTATATTAAATAAGATGTTGAAGGAAAATCTAATGGAAAGTAGAGAAAGGAGATTTTCTTATTTCGAGTCAGAGCGCAAATTTAGTAACATTGGGATTGATTATCATCATCTTCTTCATAATTCCTAAAAAAGAAAAAAGAAAATAGAATAATAAGAAAAAAAATATACAAATACATTTCAAAGATTTTTATTTAAAGATTCAAAAATGATTAATCTACATTATATAAAGTTTTGATAATTATGAAATTGATAAATGGGTAAAGTAGATAATTAAAAGTTTATAAAATTGCCAATACGTTAGTAATCAAACATTAATTTTAAATGAATTAGGGGTGTAAGTAAATGAGAAAATTAAATTATAAAAAAAAGACATCACAAATAGTTAAAATACATGTTAAAACTTCTACTTACTTTTAAATTATACGTATTTACCAACCATATTCTAATTTATAAATAGTTCAAATGCCAAATGAAATATTCTGAAAAAGAGAAAATTATTAGTTTGTAGTGCTAGTAAATTTCATAAGAATATAAAAAAAAGGAATGATCATTGTTTTAAATTGTAATATTGAATCAAGAATTAGATTTTGTTAAAAATTTTATTTGAATAAGAAATTAGTAGGCGATTAGATGGAAAAGATGTATAGATTTAAGTTTGTTGAATTTGTCATTTGTTTTTTTGTTGATTCTGATAGAATCTCACTTGTTTTTTGGTTGTTGAAAGAGAAGTTGTATTAAAAATTTGCTCCGTAGAAATTTTGAGTTTATTTTGAAAGTATTGAGAATAGAAAGTATTAAAACAGTTTAAAGTATAAAGAATATCCCAAGGTAACCAGAGGAAGCAATTGGTAAGAGAAATTTATATGATTTTATGAAGAAATAGATATTTCAATTTATGGGGCTGAGCACTTTATGGTATAACTGTATTTTAATTGAGTTAAAGAAGATTAAATTAATATTTAACAAGAAAGAAAGTCATAATTACGCTTACCAGAGAAAATAGTAGCCATCCATTGCTTGGTTTTGAAGAGGAAGTGATTATTTGATCTTCATAAAGTTTCCTGAAATCTTTGCTGTATTGGAGGAAGAAAGTAGATTGTCCTAAGAACAGAATCCTGATTCCAGAAGAGGGTGAAGCTTCACACAAGTGGTAACAACTTTGCACTCGTTATAATAAAGAGTTTTATATGTGTTTGATTTTTGAAATTTTGATGAACATTTTTATTTCACTGTTTTATGTATTTAACTAAATTATTATTATTATTATTCACCTTTTTGATAAGTTTAATCCAAATTGTTTCGTAACTCAAGTCAGAATATTTCATTTTATATATATTTGATGCATATTTGGGTTTATCAACGGTATCTTTGAAGTTTGACACATTTTGAATTAGAAAGGTTAGAAATTTATATGCAATTCACGCCTAGAAAATATTGTTGGTCTAGGATAGTGCGGTTATACAGTCATTTTATTGCAAATTTGTGTATTAATTGATTTTGAATCTAGTTTGGTTGAATATTTGAACTCTGACCTTGACATAAGGAATAGCCGGTAGCATATTTAATTAATCATATTGGAAAATAATTACACTGAGTTAATTCTTACCTATTCACTATTTATATTTAAAATTTAAAATTAATTAAAGGTAAGGAATATTTTATAACATAGTGATTGATATTATCAAAACATATTATTATTATTAATCATACATGTTATAATATATATATATAAATTATAAAATAGTATTTTTAAACTAAAGAAACAGAATTATCGGTCAATTTGTTTGTGGTACACACAAATGCATGAAAATGATACAAGTGAACAATAAAACAAGAACGTTTACAGTGGACTGAAGCTGGTTCTTCAGCTCCAAAACAGGTGAAGCCAGAACGATCGGCAAAAAAGGTTTTAGCAAAAGTTTGTTGCGATGTAAAAAGAGTTTTGATTATTGATCATTTTGAAAACAATAATTTTTCATCAAGACAATACACGTGTTTACACAAGTTTGTTGACAATGGCTAAATTGACAGAATTAAAGTAGGAATTACCTGAAAACCTACCGTATTCACTAGAATTGGCTCCCTCCGACCATGTTCTTTTCAAAAACTTTAAACAATTTCTTCGTGGAAAGTGTTTTTCGTCGAATAAAGAAGCTATTGCAGCTGTGGAAAAATATTTTGCAAAACTTTCGGAAAATCATTACAGAGATGGTATAAAATTATTGAAGGATAATTGGTAGAGGTAAGTGTGTTCAAGCTGAGGGAGATTATATTGAATAAACAAAAACAATTTCATATAAAAATACACATTCTTCAAACTTGCCTTGAAAACTTTTTAACGGACCTGTTATTTAGGTCATTATTATATACTACAAAAGATGATATTATAAAGCAAACAGCACAAAACAAATAGGTGAATAGGTTATAAAACAAATAAAGTTAAAAATTAATCTACATACTTTACTAATGTGTAATCATTAACAATACACCAAAAAATCCAATGAAATGCAACATTTACAAATATTTATTGTTGTTTGATGGTAAATATTATTTAGGTTACTCGTCTTTTGTTTGCTACATACCTCGGTTCTACTGAGTAACGCGTTTATTTCCGAAATGATAATTTTATATCTTTTTTTTTTGTATTAATCTACTAATTTCAGAAATTTTAGTTGGCAACGTTACTGGTGAGCGACAACGATGCAGCCGGAAATGCGGACCGAGAGCTTCGGTGACATGAAACAAGTTTTTGCGAGAGTTATCCTACTATTCTGGGCTATATACGGTGATAATACTACAAAACTGTTACTAGAATTGACAATTATATTAATTATATACTTAACTAAAATGGGAACACAAAGGTTTCTCCTAATAACCCATCTGTTAGAATATCACCTCCCATTAAGTCATTAAGCCTTTAAATCTCAGAAGGTCAGATTTTATTGCTTCTGTCGTTTTCTTACTTTAATTTTCTATTTTTCTTGGTTTTATTTAAACTCACGAAAATTCAAATACTGAGTTTTCAGTCTAAACTTTTGTTAATTAAAAAAAAAACAGGTTTCAAACAAAATTTATCTTAATATACACCTAGTTAGGTACTAGGATTACCTATAGACAACCGATAATTAATAAAAATTAATTTATACTGCATGTTGACCAAATATTTTTTAACCGACTTCAAAAAAGGAGAAGGTTCTTAATTCTACCATTTATTTTTTATGTATGTTACCTACCGAATATCTCCGGTATTTATAATCAGATTTGAAACATTCTTTAGAGCAGAGTGTCGGTGTGGTCCCATAATTTGATTATAGTCTGGTCATCAATGTGGAAGATATTTCAAGAAATACCACAAAAATCAACAGAATAAGCTCTGCAGTTAATATGTTGATAATGATATATAACATAAAAATATAATAATTAGTCCGTTATTGTCCCACTCTAAAACAGAAGGCCTCTTCTCACAAGGAGAAGGAATGAGCATTTAATCAACACGCTTGCTCATTGCGGGTTGGTGATTTTAGACAATTAAGACCACGTTTCATCACCGTTTTCCTTCATCGTACGGGCATGGTGTCTCTAGATGTTAGAAAATTTACTTATGTCTTTAAAAAGTCACATTGGTACATGTTGGGATTGTTGGGGATTGAACTCAGTACCTCTTGCACGGTATTCGGAAGGTTTTAAAGATAGCACATCTTGAATTTGCGCTCACATCTGACAAAACCAAAAGCAACTAAAAAGGATAAAATAAAAATTTAAAAAAAAATGAACCGCCAATGCATCAAAAAGGCAGAAATAAAATCGTAATTTCTTAAAAAAATGGAAGCAACTATGCATCTGATTTCGATTTCCTTGAAGTCGGCTCCAATAGCAAATTACTCTATTTTTTTAATTCAAGCCATTAAATCTAAATTTCGATTGTTAGTAACTCAATTCAACAAAGATTTAAACCATCAAAAAAGTTTTTATATTAAATTTATATTTTTGCAAATTTCTAAATGTTTTAAGTTGTTTGCTGTTTAACAAGTTTTTAGATAAATATAATTCAAGTAAAGTTTCTCGAAATGGTCTTGATAAGCAAGTGGCCTTTACCTCAATTTGTCACCGGTCTAGCGTGTCTTTTAACTGTACAAATAAATAGAATAGTGGCAGCACTATATCTTTCCTTACACGAAATTAGTTTTAACTGAAAACTTAAGAATTATACTGGCAGTCCAGTCGCTTAAACGAATTATAGAATCTTAAAATTTATCTTGTTTTCTATTAATTGAATTTTAAATGAATTTTTTTCTGAGAAAATGATAAGAAAAGAGCTCTGTAATGAAATTACTTAAATTAATGAAATTTTTTATATGTGTTTAAATGTATTCCAGAATAATTCAGATATACTTTCTGGTCCATTCCAAAACGTTTTTTTAATTGATATTTTACTCATTTTCTACGAAATCCTAATAGACTGTGGTGTCAGTTAAATGATACCAAAGTTTGACCAGAGTGGGTAGGAACCCGGTAGATCACGCTGTGGTTTGATTTCTATGCTATTTATCGCTAAAACTGGATAATGGCTAAACCGATTTGGCTAATTTAAATTTTAAAATATGTATATGTAATAGTTCAGGAAAGTTTTAAACGGTGAGAAACATAAATCAGCAGTCAATATTCCATATATTTAAACGAGCAGTTCTCTCTAAATTAGGTACTTTGACGCCACCGTAAGGTGGCGCGGTTGATATCTCATATGTTTAAACGAGCAATTTTATTATTATGACGCCATCTTAAGGTGCTGCAGTTGGTATCTAATATATTTAATGGAAAAAAGTGAAATACAACAAAAAAATTAGTCAAAACTTAAAAAAGCACGGAAATTGAGAAAAAGACATCATTGTTAAGTGGTACTTACATCACAGGGTCAGCTAGTTACTATTTATAAAAGCAGAAATTTATCAGAAAAAAACTTATGGTATATGCAGTTAACAGCTTTACTTAAATCAATAAAAAAAGCATTTATTGTTTAAAGACTTAGATTTTTTTATAAATTTAGATTAGTGACAACGTGAAGATTTTTTTTAAATTGGGTCAGCGACTACTTTCGCTCAAACGAGCATTATCAGGCTAATGAAAATTGAGATCACTAAAAACGGTGGAGGCCGTAATTAAAGTATCATATTAATAAAATATTTAAAAATTAAAATACATTCGGAGGTCTTAGTTAGTCTGGTTTCTGTCTCCTATTTTTATGTGTCACACCCAATTTGATTACACCTTGGTAATATAATTTATTTATTTTTTAATTTTAAAATTTAATGGACCTGTTGCAAGTCCTTTGTTTTTAATTTTTATTATTTTATTATTATGATGCTTCAAATACGGACTCCACCGTTTTTGGTGATCTCAATTTTCTTCAGCCTGATGATGCTCATTTGAGCGAAACCGATCGCTACTTCAGCTTTTTTAAGAATTTATCTGTGGGAGGCTTTGTGTTTTTATTCCTATTACCATTTTGACTCAAATTTGATATATGGATAACCTACTTCTTCTGGAAATGCCTACGCATTATACTTTTTTGTACTAATGTTTTTGCTCAATTCTTTTTTAATTTTATTAAATTGTCGTAAAATACAGAAAAATCTGTTTTGCTAAATGTATATTGAATTTCTTTTTCAATTATAAAATAATTTTAAAAACATCATTTAAATTAGTAGTTTAAATTTGGATGTTATTATTGATAGTAGCACTGTAATTAAACTGTTAAATACCAATTCTTGATTATATTCACTCATTTTAATTATTAAAAAAATAATAACACTCGTATGAATCTTTAAATATTAAAGTTTAGTTATGAAGTTTAAATTTTTAAAGCTGTGCTTGTTATGAGATGGAGTAGAAGAAGAAAAAGTGCTACGTGGGACCTGCTTTACCACCACAGTAATAGAAACGCGCGCATACGATTATAAAAGATAAATGGGCACTTAAAATTGTTTGAATCATTTTTGATGTTTTGCATTTTATTTCACGATTTGGTGATCAACCTGATCGAACGTTACAAAAAGGACATTAAGAGCAATACACTATTTATAGCAATATTGATTTCGTGAAAGCATAGGTATGTATTTTGTGAAAATGTTTTGAAAATTGGAAAAATTTTAAAAAAATTTAAAATTTATATAAAAATAATTATGAAGGGTAAATAAACTAGGAAATGTTGAAAAAATAAAAAAACAACAGAAAATGGTAAAATCTATACCTACTTATAATAAATTGTAGGGAGGTCAATTCTGTACATGGAATATATTTCCAAAATAAATATCAGGGGGTGATAAGGGATCGATACTGATGCCAAAAATGCAATCAGTAAAATTTTTGTCTGTCTGTCTGTATAACCGTTATAGAAACAAAAACTAATTGACGGAATTTAACGAAACTTGGTACAATTATTTTTCATACTCCTGAGCAGGTTATAGTATACTTTTTATCACGCTACAATCATTAGGAGCAGAGCAGTGAAGGAAAATGTTGGGAAAACGGGAGAAGCTACTCCATTTTTTATGCTTCCGTCACGTGTACAACCTTAATGGTTAAAGCTATACAGAAATCATGTATGACGGAAATGTTCTCCTTAAAATTATATGAAAAATATCCCACGACAGCATATGTCTATCTTTTATGGTTGACTCACAATAACACCGTGTAACTTCCGATAGCTTAGCAGTTCGAAGCTTTCTGGTTATATTTGTCTTCTCTTACGTTTACAACACTCTCATTCATCCCTAATTAAAAAAGTTAACATTATTAACTATTCCATGAAAAAGAATCGTAGAAGTCGGTATAGAAACAACAGAGTTATATATGAAATACGCTAATAATAATAAGTCATCGCGAGTGAATACTGAATAATGCTATAAGGATTATTTTTGTATAAGGTCGCGAACGCACAAGCAGGCGGCTGTTGTTATTTTATAAAATAGGTATTAATTATTTTGGTAGTATTTAAAATTTAATTCTAAAAGTACGAAACATAATATACCTGACAAATTACACAATAACACAAACCGATCAAATCGAATGTGTCATATCTACCGTTAATAATAACAAATATGATACTAATCTATACATACCATAATAAAACTGTAGAAATGAAAATTCTGTACATTAAAGTTATTTAAAAAATAATTAGCGGGGGGTGTTACTACATCGATATAGACCCCAAAAATGTGGTTAGATTTTTTTGTCTGTCTGTATGTTTGTGCGCGCATCACATGAAAGCCACTGATCCGATTCGAATGCGGTTCTCACAGATGTATTTGTCTTCTTTCAACTTAACATCTGCTATATAAAAATTTCTCCCTCCACCTCTTTAACGGGGTGAGGAGAGAAATTTTTATACAACAATCTACACGCCACGCGAACGACGTCGCGGGTACATCGATATAGAACCCAAAAATGTGGTTACATTTTTGAAGTAAAACTTCTTTAGCGACACTAGGAGTAAAGAAGTTATTCTAACGGACGTGACGTCATTCTAATAACAGAAACCGGAAACAAAACCTAATACTGACACGATTTTGCATGGGCGCCGGCAGCAGGGTGCAAGAGGGTGCGCTTGCACCCCCCTGCTATGAAAGAAAATACCTGAATTTACCAGAAAATTATATATTTTTTTAATTTTTTTATTAAATTATTGTTTGAATAAAAACTAAAGGCGTCGCGGTTGTTGTCCAAATCATTCTACATTCTATATATATTAGATCATAATAGTGTGTAGATGCAGATGCACCTCCCTGAAAATAATCCTGGCTGCGCTCATGCGATTCTGCCTACTACCTATATTAAATGAAATTAAATCTGTAATTGTATGAATTGACAGCTTGTTATCTTGTCAACCAAAATACATTGCGTAAATAATTTAAATTTGTGTATAAAGTGTTTGTATTAAATATGAATAAACAAAGTGGATTTATTAATGAAGAAAGTGATGAAAAAATATTGGATGAAAACAGTGAGTACCTACTCTGTATGCATACATTTTATTTTTGGTGTGTAATTACACTATTTATTCCTAATTATTTATACCTATTATTTATACCTAGCTATTTTCGTTTTATAGGTTTAAAGAGCTAAGAGCTTAAAAGAAAAAGAAATTGTGAACGTCAAAAGGCATATTATAAGCGCCAGAAAGATTTGAAGAAAAATGAAAAAAGACGAGACAGCGACATTTATTATGATTTGATTAAGTAAGTTTATATACATACATACATATTACGATAGTAAAGAAGCATGTTGCACGTTTTTGTTCATAAAATAATAATATTCGACATGTTTTAACACTTGCTTATACTTATTTTAGGTTTGGTTAGGTAGCCATAAAGGCCATAAAATCACTAGTCAGGATGGCTGATCTTTTACCAGCAATAACAGATCCTTCGTAGGACTGAAGAAAACAAACTCAACTCAGGATTTTAAATTTTATGGAATATGCTATAAAATGCTACAAAATGAAATGGTTATCTAACTATCGAAGGCTCTTGTGTTGTGTTGTATTACAATAAGGTAGATACAGCTACAAAATCACACATTCTAAACGTAATATGTGTATATTTTTAATAGTGTTTACCTATTATTAAAGCAAAACTTCTTTAGGCGCAACTAGGGGTAACTCTAACGTTAGATTCTAACGGAAGATTCTGATGGAAGTAACGGTGTGATTTCAGCTATGGGAGGAGCTTAAATTTTCAAAATTTTCAAACGGTTTCAAATACATTAATGTTATTTAGAGAGTAAAATCTATGTTTCACATTTTAGTTTTCATAAACCTATTATTTCATATATAAAAAATAATGATAATTTTCAAATTCCTATTTCTAATATAAATATAACATCTCATTTTTTGTAAGGTATATAGACAATAAATATGATTGAATTGTAATTAAATATTTATTTTCCGATACCTACGTCAACAAGTTTTACTTCAATCGCGCGTAAAGGTTACACGCACACTCTTTTTTTTTGTACGTCTGTCTATCTATATGTTTGTGCGCGCATCACATGAAAACTATTGATTCGGTTCGAATGCGGTTTTCACAGATGCATTTTTCTTCTTTCAGCTTAACATCTGGTGTATAAAAATTTCTCCTCCTACCCCTTTAACATGATGAGAGAAATTTTTTTTATACAACAATCAACACGCGAACGACGTCACGGGTACACCTATTTATTAATAAAATTGGAAAAAATCAAAAATATTTAACTGAAAAAGTCTTTAAAAATACAAAAATCACAAAAAAACTGTTACCCATGATTACGTTATTTTTTTTTAGTTTATAGTTGACAGTCTACGCCAAAAAGTTAACGAGAATGGTGATGTAGGTCAATTCTAATATGTAAATTATGCAATTAGCGCCCAAACATAAATCATGTTATATTTTCTATATGAGCCTACTTATCTTGTTTAGAGCTTAATGATCTACATTTTTGAGTTGTTATTTTTTATACTTTAGTAACTAATATATGCAGTTCTTGCTCTTATTACAAATCACGTTAATTATGTTAAATTTTGGTCTGTTTAGACCCCTAGCGCCTCCCTCTAGTGCCAACATAGAGGGACGATCATCAAGAATTCATTTAATTACATCATCTTCAATTAAACTCAATGTTCAGGCATTTTCATCGATCATGTTTGTCGGCACAACAAAACAACACTTTCACCCCCCACAGCTATCCTCGGTCTGAGGGGCGACTACGTGGCAACTTGATTTCCTCTAGTATTGGATGATAACACACAACAATGTGGTCTACAGTAAAGTTTTGGCTCTGTCTATTAATTTTATCTTATTTTACTGATATCTATTGATGCATTTTATCATAATTTATATTGGAATAGTTTTCAACTAGTATCAGAAATATGTGAATTTTTTAATAAAGGCACAATTTTTATAAGAATTACTTAGTAGTTCATTGTTACGTTTTTGAAATTAAGCTATATGTAGGGGTACTTTTAACCCCCCCCCCCTAGAAGAAAGATTAGTTATTAAGTTTATTACAAGGATACTATTGTTTGATTTTAATTTATGTGGTTCTTCTAAAAATTTAATTAAAAAACTTTTATGTACAAGGGTAATTTTAACCCTAAAGAGGGTTCATTTTCAAGTTAATGTATAACTGCTTGTGTTTAATTTCAAATAAGATATAATTCTCTTAAAAATTTGTTCCAACACGTTTCGTCTGGAGTAATTTCATTTTTTTAACAATCACTTAAATGTAGTTGTTTTAACCTTACAGACATTGGTTTAACCTTACAGATGTTGAATTAACGTCTACGTGAGGTAGATTAAAAATTTATTTGATTTTAATTTAGGCCTTATTCTCTTAAAAATGTACCTATTGTGAATAACTTTTTCAATGATTGATGTGATTTGCACTTTTTTAAAATGTATTAAAAAAACAATATTTTGAAGCTGTTTTTTTTAATCTTATATTCGTATTTAGCGCTTGCCTGGACCTTTTTTGTACTATTTAATTGATTGAAAATTGTTAAAAATTGGCAATTGGTCTTTTAGTAATATTTGCTGAAAAGATAAATGTTGGTAAAAATAAATATTGGGTTAACAGCAATACTTAACGTTAATAAAACTCTTTAAAGTTTCTTTCCAAAAATTCGAAATATATTTATTTCATTTTCAAGGAGCTACAACATTTCATAAGTGAGTAAGTAAGTAAGTAGTAGAAATAATTATATATTTATACTAACATCTCTGTGAGGTTATAACGTTATTATGTTTATAGAGATTAACATGAATAAGTAAATATTTTACGTTAAGTATTGCTGTTAACCCAATATTTATTTTTACTAACATAAAAATTAAATTATATGTATATATAAAACTAACAGAGCGTTTTGTGACAGTCTAAAAATGTCCAAAGATGATACATAACGTATCTAATGCCATACTGTCAAAAGTAATAATTTCAGTTTTGCCCTGATATAGGTTGAATGATATTTATATCTATTTATATCGCAGCATCCAAGGTGTCTTTTAAATTGTTAGAAATTTCTAACCGACACCATTTCAGTTCAAAACTGAAATTATTGCTTTTGACAGTATGGCATTAGATACGTTATGTATCATCTTTGGATATATACATATATATATATATATATATATATATATATTGTTAGATTAGATTGGATGTTTATTGGGTTGGCTGTTAGCCTGTATCACTGCGACCTTTTCAGATCTATTGTGACCACTCATTATCTCAAGAATAGGATTAGAGAACCTTGTCCAGCTCTGCCCTCTTAATGAGACTTAATAGCCTTGACAGCGGCCACTCCGCATAACTTGGAGCAGCCGGTTTCTCCTCTCCCAGTACTAGATACCGCGTTCTTGCAAGGCCTTCACATTGGCATAGGACATGAAATGCGGTTTCCTCCTCCTCTTGGCAATATCGACAAATGTCTTCATCTGCTAAGTTCAGCTGACTCATGTGTTGTCTAAGCCTACAATGTCCTGTCAAGAGACTGACAATCATTCTGACATCGTTTCGCCTTTGTGATAGCAGCTCTGCAGTAAACTTCGCCGAGTGTCCCTTTATAAAGACTTTGGCTTGTCGCTTCCCCGGTGATTTTTCCCACCACTCCTGGGCCTTCTCTACCCTCCATTTCTCAATGGCTGCCGTTCTGAACGTATTAGCAACTCCGCCAAATGGTTCCGGGCCAATCATTGGGGTAATAGCTCCTGCACGGGCCAATTCATCAGCCTTCTCATTGCCCCGAAAACCTGAGTGTCCTAGTATCCATGCCAGTGTCAGAGAATTTTGACTTGCGGTATGTGTCAGGGCCCCAACGCATTCCCACACCAGCTGTGAGCTTATTTGTGTCGAGACTATCGCCTTTAGAGTTGCTTGGCTGTCCGAGTTAGTTAGTTAGTTAGTCTCCATAAACGGTTGGATCCAATTTTATGAAATTTTTTATGTGTTCAAATGGATTCGAGAATGGTTTAGATTTACTATTAGTTCCACTATTAAATGTGTTTTTTATTTGTTTTTCTTATTTGTGTATTTTGATAGTGACAGTACATCCTAAGTGACATTTATTGTTTAGTTCTATGAATTCTTAATAGATGGCAGTTTAAATTAATTGATATAACTCTATCTGGATCTGGATCTGGAAATTTGGGAGGGGCGAGATAGTGATCAGCCAGCACTAATGCCACATATGACCCATTGTGCATCCTCCCGTATGTAGGGATATCCTCACCTCAGGATATCACCAGGCCTATTGATTTAAAATAGGTGATGAGGCTCCCGAGGGGGATCTCCCTGACATCGGCTGGTGTAAGCCACTACTTGCCCAACACGGATCTTCTGATTTCAGAAAAAGCAGAGCAGTCATACATAATGTGTTCTACTGTTTCCTCTTCTTGTTCGCAGCCTCTGCATAGCGGCGATTCTGTTAGGTTCATCCTAAAGAGATGTTGTCGCAATTAGCAGTGACCTGTCAGGATTCCCACAGCTGTTCGGAGATTTTGTCTGGTCGATGCCTTAAATTTTTTTGCTGTTTCCTCGCCAGGATGAGGTAATAACTCTCTGGCCAGTCTACAGTTCGTAGTTTCATCCCAGCACTGTATAAATTTTTGGTGAGAGTGCTGTTTGATAAGGTCCCCGACTGCGGACAATGTTAGCTTCGTAGATGGGCGAGGGCTAACATATCTGTAGCCTGCAGCCCTCTTTGCTAAATTGTTCGCAATGCGGTTGCCTTTAGAGTTCCCATGTCCTTTGATCCAGCTGAGAGTGACCACGTTATTCTGGCTGGCCTCAGTTAGAGATTGGTGACATTCTAGTACTAAACTTGAAGTGAAACGTGGTCTATTCAAGGTCAGTAGTGCTTGTCGGCAGTCTGTATATATATATTTATATTCCTGCCTGTGATTTTCCTATTGATTAATTCTTTTGGAGCTATGGTTATGCCTGTGAGTTCTGACTGAACCACACTTGACAAGCCATCCATAGCCCATTTTGTTTTTAGGCTTAAGGATCTAGAGTAAATTCCACATCCCACACCTTGCTTTGTTTTTGATCCATCCGTATATACGCTCAGAGCGTTCACTACGTTGGGGTCTGCTGTCTTGTTTGTTAATATTTTGTAGGGTTTGTCAAAGACAAATCTTGGTGCGACGGCATCCGTGTCTGCCTGTAAGAGTGGTATCACCTTTATCGATTCCCTCCACAGACTGTCCCTATGGGTGCCAGTCCCTACAGTTGGTCCGATACCAACCGTGCGAAAGCGTACCATGGTCATCAATGCGACCTCCTTAACAAATATATCAAGGGAGGTGAGACCAAGTATGACTTCCATTGCGCTGGTCGGTGTGCTTCGCATGGCTCCTGTTACGAGTAGGCATGCTGTTTTTTGAATTTGGTTTAATTTTGTGATAGCTGTCGTTTGTTTCACTTTATATAACTCTATTAATCTTTGACATCTAGGTTGGATAGACACTTGTTAGATGACACTTTGTTTTGATTTCTAGATTATTCAAAATCTAGGTTGTGGCAAAACCCAGTAGATAGCGTTGTATTTTGATTTATAAATAAATAGATAAACGAAAAACTAAAATAAAATGGAAAATGGTAAAAAAAAACAGAAACATTTGCGAAGAACAGAAAGACAAGAAAATAACTTTCTAAATTAACTAATATAACGCGGTAAGTTGGCGCAGTTAATAAATCATATATTTAAATGGGCGAATCCTACTTAATTAAGTACTATGACGCCACCGTCAGGTGATACAGTTGATATCTTATATATTAAATTGAACAATCCTTGTTTAAATACTATAACGCCATCCGAAGGTGGCGTAGTTAATATCCCATATATTTAAACGACCATTTCTTACACACATAATGTCATCGGAAGAAGGCTCAGTTAATATCTCCTATATTTAAACAAGAAATTTCTACTAAATTAAGTACTATGACACTGCTGTAAGGTGGCACAATTGATATCCAATATATTTAATTGATAAATTACCAAATAAAAAAAAAACAAAAATAATAAAAATTTGAAAAAACGATAAACAGGAAAAAGAAGTCATTTTTAGGTATTACAAGGTCAGCTAGAAACATACACAAATTAGGATTTTTTAAAGTTTTTATGGGTGCCAGAATAGTAATTTAAACCTAAAATAACAATTATGTACTGAATATAATTTATCATTACGGTATTTTAATCTAAATCCAAAAACAACACAATTAAATTTGAATTTGTGATTAAACTATAACAGAATTGCTTTAGAAAAATAATTCCAGTTGTTATAAAAATTCAAAACTCTTCTAAACTAATAAACGGTTTTTGTTACGTGGTTTTCTAAAACACAAGTGTCGTATATTCATACATAAATTTGGTTAGTTGCATAAACAAGTCTGGCTCCTATCTAAAGTTGTTGTGGTTGACTTTTTTTGGGGAGTAACATATATCATTTAGCCGTGGGAGAAATTCTTGATGAGAAACGCCAGTTATGCATAAAAAATGCCGAGTTGAAGTGGTGCAAGCGGTAAATAAGGTTTTGTAAAATGAAATTACGAACCGTATACGAACAACAAAGTTTCTGGTAAATGTTATTTTGTAATTCCAAATTTATGTAGGTCCACTTAAACACACAATTTTAACTTCACTATAATTTTTTGAAAAAAATCTGAGATATTTTATATGTAATTTCAACACGTTAAACACCATGGGATATAATGCATATGTTGCACCTAGGACTGTTTGGGCTTTGCAACACATAATTTGGCGCATTAAAGCCAGTTGCATATTGAAGGCTAACACGTTTTACTTATGCAAATCGAAAAGAAGGAAAACGACAAAATACCTAACATTTTACTAGGAATCCACTTATTTATAAATGTTTCACATTTAGTATGATTATTGATGAAAATTATTTTGCGTAACTATCGTTTAGATCAGTAAAAAACAGTGTTTAAACATATTAATTGGCCTTAAACAATTTAGTAACAATTTTAACATTTTAAGCTGTTTCCAAACTAACTCACACAGGCCAATAAAATTTGTACCCAGAATCGAAACTATACAGATTTTCATTGAGCTGAATCCAAATCTGTTCCTAAAACTGCCTTAGCACATCAAAATTTTACGACATGATAACTTAAAAGTAAAAAAATGCTATTTTTGACCATTGACTTATAATACCTAATCTGCGCATCCCAATTTAAGTCCGTTGTCTTAGTAGGAGAAATTTTGAGTTCTCTTTTTAATGAGCGCAGCATATTAATGCAGCAATGAGGTATTGTTTTTTTTTGCATAGGCCATTAAAAAGAGAAGCTAACACTGCTCCGATCTTCTTTTTCTCACATCAAGAGAATGGGCTTAGGTCTAAACAATCTTGAAATTTGTTCTGAAAAGACTGTAGTAAGAAATTGATGTGCGTTTCTTATTTTTTTATGTCAAGAGATTCACTTTGCAGTTGTGTTTTCATACCACAAAGAGTTGAGATATAATCAATATTGTTTTTAGCCAACGTTGGCAAGTAAGTTTGCTTTCGATCCATTGACCAAGTTCACAAACGTTAATAATGAACAGTCCTTTCCATTTTCCTGTAACTTTGGTTTAAATACGTTCAGTTACTTCGTCATGTCTACTTAAAATGCAAGATCGTTTAACCACGATTCCTTTTTAAGTAAAGCTTTTTTGTTTAACTGGTTTTCTTCTAAAAATTACAAATTCAAATGCTTTGGCTGGCAACATTATAGCCACGGGTCTAGGGTTGGGCAGCCTTGGTTTAATTATTTTCGGTAATAATTTGTCATTATGATATGCATGATAATCATCAGCCTTTAATAAAAAAAACTTGACTAATATGTACTAATATGGTACGTTTACATGCTTGGCAAGCTTTCACAAACACAAGCGATTTTTGCCTGTCCGTAACACACTAGTGCACTCACAAGCGTGTAAATGGCATTGAAGCTTGTGGAAGCTTGTCAACACTTGCCAAGCATGTAAACGTACTGTTATAAAATATAGCAAAATTCTGTTAGAACTGCGGTTGCGAAGAGATTTTGCGTCAGTCGCTTTCACAAAATGAACTAAAAGCGATCAAATGTGTTTATTATTAAATATTAAAAACCTTTACTTGTACCTGAAAAAATATATAACATCTGATGTGTTCTAACAGGTTACCCATGCGTGGAAGATTTTTATAATAGACGTTTGTTTTAATAAAATTATCTAAGTATGGTTAATTAAAACAGATATATTAATAATAAAAGCCAAAAAAAAACACTTCTTATTTTTCTATGCAAATTATTTTTTCAAAAAAATAACCAGCTAAATCCAATAATGATTCACAATAGAAATTGAAAGAAAGTCATTATTAAATCATTTTTTATATTCAGTTCAATAAAGGGATAAATAGTAACTTACCTTCCACCAAGTAATGATTGCTGGTGGCCTTGAACCTCTACATCTGCAGGTAACATTGTAGCGCTTTCCAGTGCTAAATTCTGGATTGTCTCCTATAAGAGTGACCTCTAGTGGTCGTAAATACATATCTATGGCCGTTCTGATAATAAGAGGTGGTTGTAAACGACTATTACTTGCTTCACAACTAAAAAACATTAAATAGAAAAAATTGATAAATGAATTCTGAAAATTACATAAATATATTATATTATGACCCTTTTTGTAACTTTCATTTTTCTAGGCGTTTGTTATAAAAATTGATTTTTAAAGCATAAATAAGGAAATTTAAGTTTGGCAGTTCGAATTTTTATTTTCATTTTGCGCAATGTGTTTCTTGCCTTATTTTCCACTACTGTAGTTTAAACTTGATTTACTTTGTACTGGTTATAAAGTACATTTTTTAAGTCCCATTTAAAACAATTGTTTTAAAATTATTGCACAACTTTGTCATTTGGAAAAAATTACTTGTCTTAATTTGATTTCTTGATTTAAGTATTATTTCGAATCCTTATTTAAAATATTTGAAATATTTACACATTTCGTAATGGGGAAAAAATTTTCACCGGCTTCGTGAATAACTTTTCCTTTTTATTCTTTTACTTAAATTCCCAAGTTAACTTTTTTTAATTATTTTCATAAAAGTCTAGATATAAATTTACGTGTTTTTAAAATGAAATCAAAACTTTTCTTGAACTCTTCTGACATGAACATTCCTTTGTTACCGAAAAGAAAAACCTTTCAGGAACAGAAGTGTTGAGTGACTGATTTTAGTTAGATAAAAAAGTGTAAATTACCTGTATATGGCCAGAAGGTGTGAACGAGTGAGCTTGTCAATTTTGAGGACGCTCTGGGATTTCCGGCGATCGGGAAAATACTCCGTTTCGTCGGTGACAAGATTCCCATCTCTCCACCAGGAGACCTGCAAAAGCAAAAAAAAAACTAAACAACGGTGTGATTGATGGACTCGATGCGATGTAACAAAACGGTGAATCCTGAAATCGGGACAACGTATGTGATGACAATGAAGGATTGTATTAAAATGTATATGCTGTTCCTTTTGTATAGTTAATATATTAATTTATATACACATGAATAAATAAAATTTAATGTATAAGTTTAATAATCTCGACATAAAGTTGTTGGTTATTTCAAATGTAAGAAAACTTTTTTATAACTTTAAAAGAACTTTGAATGCGGAACTTATAAAACTAAAAGTGTGTTTGCTGTCCGGCTTAAACGCAAAAACTACATGACTTTTTTTTACAACAAACAAAATATTTATGACGTTTTTATAGATAATGGTAGAATAAAAAATCTTTACTAAATTAGGTATTATGACGCCACCGAAAGGTACCGCAATTCTTACTAAATTAAGTACTATGAAGTTACCGTTAGGTGGCACAGTTAATATGTTATACTTATCTTTAAATATGCAATTCTAATTAAATTACGCTAGCATAAGGTGGCGCAGTTGAAATCTAATCTATATTTAATCGATAAATTACAAAATAAAACAAAAAAAAGTAAAAATCTAGAAACTAGCGAGAAAATATGATGAAAACAAAACAATAAAAAATAGAGATCAACTAGTTTTTAATATGTATGCGCTCAATGTCTTACTAAATGTCCTTAACTAAAAAGCCAACGACATGAATTTATCTTTATCGATTAGGTCAATTTGAGGTGAGTTAGTTGGTAAAAATACACATGTGTAGACATTAATAAATACTTTACAATGTTCAGATGCCATACTGTTTGAACCCGTCGAAACGGTAATTCCTAGATGTAAACAAGATATATATATATGATTAGTGACTTGAGAGACATAGCCTGTACTACACTGACGAGCTCAAACTAAGAGCGAAACACGTGTCTGTAGTTTGGTTTTGCCCTGATATAGGTTGAATGATATTTATATCTATTTATATCGCAGCATTCAAGGTGTCTTTTAAATTGTTAGAAATTTCTAACCGACACCATTTCAGTTCAAAACTGAAATTATTACTTTTGACAGTAAGGCACTAGATACTTTATGTATCATCTTTGGACATTCTACGACTGTCACAAAACGCTCTGTTCGTTTTATATATATATATATATATATATAATGCCATACTGTCAATAGTAATAATTTTAGTTTTGAACTGAAATGGTGTCGGTTAGAAATTTCTAACACTTACAAAATTATTACTATTGACAGTATGGCATTAGATACTTTATGTATCATCTTTGGACATTTTTAGACTGTCACAAAACGCTCTGTTCGTTTTATATAAATATATATATATATATATATATATATATATATATATATATATATATATATATCTAAAGATGATACGTAAAGTATCTAATGCCATACTGTCAATAGTAATAATTTCAGTTTTGAACTGAAATGGTGTCGGTTAGAAATTTCTAACACTTTAAAGGACACCTTGGATGCTGCCATATAAATAGATATAAATATCATTCAACCTATATCAGGGCAAAACCAAACTACAGACACGTGTTTCGCTCTTGTTTGAGCTCGTCAGTGTAGGACAGGCTATGTCTCTCAAGTCACTAATCAAGAGACATCCCTGCTATAAATTGAACGATATTTATAGATGTCAATTGCGAAACTGATAAACAGTCGCAAGTGGTTCCATCTTCACTCCAAAAATGGTACTTCAGTGGTAGCTTTGCATCTTGTATATAACCTTAGGCAAGGTAAAATGATAAAACGAACAGAGCGTTTTGTGACAGTCTAAAAATGTCCAAAGATGATACGTAAAGTATCTAATGCCATACTGTCAATAGTAATAATTTCAGTTTTGAACTGAAATGGTGTCGGTTAGAAATTTCTAACACTTTAAAGGACACCTTGGATGCTGCCATATAAATAGATATAAATATCATTCAACCTATATCAGGGCAAAACCAAACTACAGACACGTGTTTCGCTCTTGTTTGAGCTCGTCAGTGTAGGACAGGCTATGTCTCTCAAGTCACTAATCAAGAGACATCCCTGCTATAAATTGAACGATATTTATAGATGTCAATTGCGAAACTGATAAACAGTCGCAAGTGGTTCCATATAGGTTGAATGATATTTATATCTATTTATATGGCAGCATCCAAGGTGTCCTTTAAAGTGTTAGAAATTTCTAACCGACACCATTTCAGTTCAAAACTGAAATTATTACTATTGACAGTATGGCATTAGATACTTTACGTATCATCTTTGGACATTTTTAGACTGTCACAAAACGCTCTGTTCGTTTTATCATTTTACCTTGCCTAAGGTTATATACAAGATGCAAAGCTACCACTGAAGTACCATTTTTGGAGTGAAGATGGAACCACTTGCGACTGTTTATCAGTTTCGCAATTGACATCTATAAATATCGTTCAATTTATAGCAGGGATGTCTCTTGATTAGTGACTTGAGAGACATAGCCTGTCCTACACTGACGAGCTCAAACAAGAGCGAAACACGTGTCTGTAGTTTGGTTTTGCCCTGATATAGGTTGAATGATATTTATATCTATTTATATGGCAGCATCCAAGGTGTCCTTTAAAGTGTTAGAAATTTCTAACCGACACCATTTCAGTTCAAAACTGAAATTATTACTATTGACAGTATGGCATTAGATACTTTACGTATCATCTTTGGACATTTTTAGACTGTCACAAAACGCTCTGTTCGTTTTATCATTTTACCTTGCCTAAGGTTATATACAAGATGCAAAGCTACCACTGAAGTACCATTTTTGGAGTGAAGATGGAACCACTTGCGACTGTTTATCAGTTTCGCAATTGACATCTATAAATATCGTTCAATTTATAGCAGGGATGTCTCTTGATTAGTGACTTGAGAGACATAGCCTGTCCTACACTGACGAGCTCAAACAAGAGCGAAACACGTGTCTGTAGTTTGGTTTTGCCCTGATATAGGTTGAATGATATTTATATCTATTTATATGGCAGCATCCAAGGTGTCCTTTAAAGTGTTAGAAATTTCTAACCGACACCATTTCAGTTCAAAACTGAAATTATTACTATTGACAGTATGGCATTAGATACTTTACGTATCATCTTTGGACATTTTTAGACTGTCACAAAACGCTCTGTTCGTTTTATCATTTTACCTTGCCTAAGGTTATATACAAGATGCAAAGCTACCACTGAAGTACCATTTTTGGAGTGAAGATGGAACCACTTGCGACTGTTTATCAGTTTCGCAATTGACATCTATAAATATCGTTCAATTTATAGCAGGGATGTCTCTTGATTAGTGACTTGAGAGACATAGCCTGTCCTACACTGACGAGCTCAAACAAGAGCGAAACACGTGTCTGTAGTTTGGTTTTGCCCTGATATAGGTTGAATGATATTTATATCTATTTATATGGCAGCATCCAAGGTGTCCTTTAAAGTGTTAGAAATTTCTAACCGAGACCATTTCAGTTCAAAACTGAAATTATTACTATTGACAGTATGGCATTAGATACTTTACGTATCATCTTTGGACATTTTTAGACTGTCACAAAACGCTCTGTTCGTTTTATATATATATATATATATATATATATATATATATATATATATATATAAAATAGGGGCAAATTAACAGGCATGTACTCAAAAAGGATTATAGGGCCACGAGTAGGAATGGTAACCGCAGACATGCATGTTTCTGGTTCGTTAGCCGTCATGAGTGCGGCATAACCAAGTGAGGTTTTGCACTTGGCTAGCAAAAGTGTTGGGTACTTGGGAGCAAAGGATGGTAGAAAAACATGTGTCTGCGGTTACCATTCCTACACGTGGCCCTATGATCCTTTTTGCGTACATGCCTGTTAATTTGCCCCTTTTGTTTGTCATAAGTACGCATACATGGCACTTTATATATATGTATATATATATATATATATATATATATATATATATATATATATAATAGAAAATAAATAGTTAAACGAAAAAATTTTCTAAATTCTAAATGAACAGTCATTTATTAAAACCCTCCTTGGTTTTATCAAATAGTTTACATTTTTCAGACTTCAAATTGCCAAACATGAATTGATGACCACAAATCCATGTGCCCTGGCTCAAATCGGAAACTATTTTCTGACTAATCATATTTAGTTGTTAGTAGCCATTTAAATCAAATTATGATACTTATGATAAAATAATGGGATAAAAAAACATATTTTATAACAAAAAACGCAGTTTAAAGGACTGGAATGTATCCGGTTTTTTACCAATTGTATAGTTCTTTAACACTAAGCATCTTACTTATATTCATTATCCCATAATACTGTGTAAATATATATTTATTTTCACTTGACATTACGTCTTGTCCATCGGTTGTCTGGTACCTGGCAACGTGTCCTGCTCAATACTATTTTAGCGTCGTGATTCTTTTGATAGTATCCGTTCTTTTTTTTTTCTGGGACGTATTTATTTATTTGAGATTCGGTCCCCAGGAGAGATAGCCAACATACACCGCTCCATGGCTCTCCGAGTCACACGGATCTTGTTTACTGTCTTTTTTGCAAGGGTTAATGTTTTGGTTCCAGAAGTGAGAACGGGCAACAGTGTTCAAAGACTTTCCTTTTGAGGCACATGGGTAGATCCGAGTTGAAGATATAATTTGGCTTACCAAACGCTGTCCAAGTTAATCCTATCCGACGGTGGAGCTCACATTTCTGGTTATCTCTATCTAACCGGATTTGATGCCAAGTATTTATACGTCGTGGTCTGCTATAGGCATTTTTCCAAATTTTTTTTTTGCATAATCTATACTATTAGCTATAAGGACGATATCATCTGCGAATTTCAAATGGCTGTGTTTCTCTCTATTTATGTTGATACATACCATGATCATTTGCATTAGCCCTCTTGCGCGTATATTCTAGAAGTGTCGTGATTAGTTTTGGAGATGTGATTTCTCCTTGCCGTACAAAATTTACCTGTTTCTTTTTCGGATAGTCTAATTACATTGCTACAATAATTGTTTTTTTAATAATTAAATGTTATCTCTATTAAATTTAGAGATTTAATTTTTAAAAAACATATATTTAACATATAAATAAATTTATTTAAATTTCACTGGCTATCTCATTTACTTTTCTTCAAGTATATAATATTTATCTAGAGATTGGAAATTATTCATCATCAAATACTACTCAATTAAGTTTTAATGTAATAAAATTATAAAAAAGTGAGTAAATAAATTATTAAACTCGCTTAACTTTCTGTTCGACAATTTAATACTGTGGCAGGTTAAGATAACACGTTTAAAATTAGCACCTAAATAGTTTTAGCAATATTTCAAAGAACAACGTATTGTAAACTTATTGATTACACGTACATGTTGCTTATTTCATTTAAAAACGAAACACTACGTTTTAATACCCATAGCAATTTTCCGATCATGCTATGTAATTATTTGTAACAATACGTGCGCGAGAAATTGATAAATCAAAACGTTGTTACGATAAAACAGACAGTTGGTTAAATTTAACAATGGACTTTATACATGTATTTTGACAAAATAAAAAGGGACATGTAAATTTTTGTTTGATACTCAACACTTATTACAGGGATTGTTTAAAAAGTTTATAACTTAACAAATAAACAAGTAACATTTTATTGAAGTTATGCTTCTATTCGTGCACTCGGCGGAAAAGATTTGTGTGGGGTTAAATGTAAAAAATCATCACATATGTAATGGTGTGAGTAAGAGAGAGACAGAAACACATATAAGGTATATTGTCGGTAAAAACAAAGATGAAATATTTACCACATGTTTAGTCATAACTATAAGTCCTTTGAATACCGTTTAAACATTCAGTATCTTGAAAAGAGATAGATATACAAAAAACAGTCTAAGCTACAGTTTTTAATATAATAGTGACTGATCACATTGTGTTTGACAGATTATTTTATAATTCTGTCATGTAAGTATACATATAAAGTTAAGTATTTTATATTAATAATAATATTCAGTAATGAGTATTGTATTGTAGGTTATAGTACCGTCACATGGTTGCATTATATCCTGCACTATGCTTTTCAGGTTGTTGGCTACATAAACATAGTTTTTAAGAACAGTCGAAAAGTACATTCCGAACAGACAATAGATAGAAAAATTACAACTCGGTAAGTATTCCAAATGGCTTCAATTTATGTACTCGGGGTTTTTGGGGTCGCTAAACACGAATATCATGATGTGGAAAGTCTCCGCGGCACTTGGTGCGTAGGTAGGGTATTTACCTCTTCTTCTGGGGTTTTATGTTAATTTTGTACAAAAACAGTTCACACTTGAAACTGGGCGGTTTTTTGGGTCGCTGAATACGAATAAGATAATGGTGATGGTATCCGAAACACCTGCTGCTTAAGACGGACCTCTTTTCCAGGATTTTTAAGCAAATTTGATACAAAATGAGTGTGCACTCGGTACCAGGAGGTTTTCGAAGTCGCTGAACACGATTATCATATAATGATTTTGCTAAATCATTTGCATACAAATTTACGAATCCGGGTGCGTGCACAGAAGTATAACTTCTGCCGGCAGTCCCACTGACTGCTACACCCGTTTTTTATTATTTATTAATGTTTTATAAAAGAGTTTCCTTTAAAGTCCATACATTTTTTTTAGAGATGTTCTAACTTTTTAAAAATAGTTTTTGTGTTTCTGTTGAACCTTACAACATGCACCATAACTTTAGTTGTTTAAGTCAGAAACTTTTTAGAAAACCCTTGAGCATGAAAAGATTTGTACAAAAATACTAATAAAGTAATATTAACAAAAAAAAAAAAATTAAACCTATAGTTATTTTTTGTATCTTCAATTTTTCTCCGAACTGATTACAAAAGCCTATTTTCAGTTTGGTCCTTGAATGAACAAAATAACTTTTCGAAAGAATTCAATAGCGATGCGAACTTGAAATTTCTTCCATTAATTATACTTCTTTTTTTATATTACCCGGCAAATCTGAAAAGTTTAAAAAGGGTACATTTAACCTGATTCGAGTTCGAGTATTGTTCCGGGGCATAACGGCATTACCGATTTTTCATTTTTTTCTACAAAATTAAGGAAAGAATATTCTTTCGGAACTCTTGTTAAGTGCTTTCAACTTTTGCGACATTTTATTTTTTAATTTAATAGCCGAAAAATTTGTAAAAGCAGGTTATTCTTTTTTCAATAAATAAATTATCTTTGATGGATATGAATAAAGAATATCAATGAAAAATGCAATAAAAAAGTTTCAACGACTTTGTTATATATGACAAAAAATCCAATTCTCTAAAAGTTATAGCACCGATTTGTACGGATTCTAACGTAACTAGTGAAGTGGGAAATGGGATAAATTTACAAATTAACCATGCAACCTATTTGATTTGGAAATGTGTTCAGCTCGAGTAGGTTAATCTATCTATTTAGTTTAAACCACAAACTTTGCACTTTAAACACCTGAAATTTAAAAAATTAACGAACTTGCATTTTTAACTTCCCGCTAAAAAAAATTAATTTTTTTTTTAAAATCGGGAAGTTATTGGTTTCACCCCGTTTTTCGAAAATCGAGTTTTCATCGGATCTCAACGTTTTGAGGTCTTAGGAACCTCCCCTGACTATTTTTACGAGGGTGTCTGTATGTCTGTATGTACGTGTGGATGTGTGTGTGTGTGTGTGGATGTATGTAAACCTCTTATAACTTTTGAACGGCTTGACCGATCGGAATGAAATAAAAAGCATTCCAAAGAGTTCCATCTAACTTAGATTCCCTGTAAGTTTGAACCGATTCGAGCCGGTAAATTTCGAGAAATTTCAAAATAACCGAAAAAAACAATTGGTAAAAATGATGTTTTTTGGGCATATCTTTTTGGCTATTGCATCGATCAATTTCATAACCTAATCAGCTCTCAAGCTTAAAAAGCCACATCGAATGCCGTTTTGCAAATTAAAATCGGTTGATTCGTTCGTGAGATATCGTTGTCGAAAAATTTCAAAAAAAGTGTTTTTTTTCAAGATTCAAGATTTTTTTTCAGATTTTTTGACTAATCGATTTTGCACTCTAGTAACGTTTTTAGGTCTCAAAAAACTGCGTCGAATGCCATCTTGAACATTAAAATCGAATAACGCACTTTTTAAATATTTCAAAAAAAGTCAAAAACGTCAAAATACGTCACGTTACTATAGCTTTACGGTTAAAACTAGCGGGAAGTTGCAAGGATGGCCTTTAAGGTCAACCTCTTTTCGAATTTTTAACTTCCCGCTAAAAAAAATTAAAAATTTTTTTAAAATCGGGAAGTTATTGGTTTCACCCCGTTTTTCGAAAATCGAGTTTTCATCGGATCTCAACGTTTTGAGGTCTTAGGAACCTCCCCTGACTATTTTTACGAGGGTGTCTGTATGTCTGTATGTACGTGTGGATGTGTGTGTGTGTGTGTGTGGATGTATGTAAACCTCTTATAACTTTTGAACGACTTGACCGATCTGAATGAAATAAAAAGCATTCCAAAGAGTTCCATCTAACTTAGATTCCCTGTAAGTTTGAACCGATTCGAGCCGGTAGATTTTGAGAAATTTCAAAATAACCGAAAAAAACAATTGGTAAAAATGATGTTTTTTGGGCATATCTTTTTGGCTATTGCATCGATCAATTTCATAACCTAATCAGCTCTCAAGCTTAAAAAGCCACGTCGAATGCCGTTTTGCAAATTAAAATCGGTTGATTCGTTCGTGAGATATCGTTGTCGAAAAATTTCAAAAAAAGTGTTTTTTTTCAATAACCTAGAGATTTTTTGACTAATCGATTTTGTGCTCCTAGTAACGTTTTTAGGTCTCAATAAACTGCGTCGAATGCCATCTTGAACATCAAAATCGAATAAGGCGTTAAAAAGTTATGGCTTTTTTAACATTTCAAAAAAAGTCAAAAACGTCAAAATACGTCACGTTACTATAGCTTTGCGGTTAAAACTAGCGGGAAGTTGCAGGGATGGCCTTTAAGGTCAACCTCTTTTCGAATTTTTTTTTTTTTGTAATATTAATTTAATATTATTTATATTTATATTATATTATAAACTGCCCTTCATAATTAGCGCTTCACTTAAAAATTAATTAAACTTTGACTGTTAATATCATCTCAACCACTGGAAGCATTTCAATTTTTTTTTCAGTTGAAGCTCTGTTATTGGTAAATAAGATACTGCTAGATGGATAAAAAAAAGTAAATCCACATATTATACAGGGCGATTAATTAGTGTCATCTTTCTTCTTTAACGTATTCTGTAGACAATATTAGATGGTGGAGGCTTATAAGAACTATAGCAACATGCCTCCTGAGAATTTTGCTTTTTAAAAAATCAATTTATCTTTAATGTTTCCAGAGATATTCAACTTTTTTTACATTTCTTGCATTTTAAACATCGGATTTTAATGTTCTTAGAGCAGTATGTGGTGCCATTTGCGCCATTTAATGGCGACAATTTTTTATTAGTGCACGATAATGCCAGAACGCACACTGCAGCTATTGTCCAGGCGTACTTTGAAGAGTTAGTGTATTGCCTTGTTGTCGCATCCCCCAAAAAGTCCCGACCAAAACCCTATAGAGCATGTTCGGGACTTTCTTGGAAGACTGGTAAGAGGTGAAATCTAATAGAACTTAAGAATGCGCTATAAGAGGAACGGTTAAACATGCTTTAAAAATTTAAAAAAGAATAGAACAAATTTTAATTTCTTAGAAGTTGTATAAAATGTGTAAAAACAAATCAATAATGGGTTACACTTTCTCTTGGTCGGATGGCAGCATTCATTCGGTTGGGCATGGACCCCAACATGTTGGGCGATGTTTTCCCATTAGTCTAGCATAGTATGTTCTATGAAATTGGCTGGAGCGGGGTCTCGTCCTTTCACCCGTCTTTTAAGAATGTCCCAAACATGCTACATCGGGTTGAGGTCAGGATTTCTTGGAGGTTGCGGCCACAAGGCATTACCTACTTCAAGGTACACCTGGATACTAGATGCAGTGTGCGGTCTGGCATTATTGGGCACTAATAAAAAATTCTCGCCAATAAATGGCGCTAATAGCAAGACATAATGCTCTAAAATTACCCTTATATGTCAGTCATCCGTAAAAGATCCTCTTCTTATTACGTATAATTCTGTCCGTGACTTTGCATTTATACCTACAAGACTATTACCAAATGGAACTTTGGTTAAAAGGTTACATGGAGCATACCGTTCTTCAGGACGTCTCCACACCCTCTGTCTACAATCAGGAAAATGAAGAGCGAATTGGGACCCATCCACAAACAAAACCTTACTCCAATGAGCAATAGTCTAATTAAGATGCAATTGCGCATATTGCAGCCTGGTTCCTGGTGGCCTCTGATTAAAAGAGGACCCACTGCAGGTTGTCTTGTTCTTAAATTAATTTCACGAAACCGTCGTTAAACAGTACTAGCCAAAGCTTATAAATTCCTAACATCTTTTAACTGCATTCTAAGCTGAACGCTTATTACAAACTGTCTTCTTAATACCTCAAGTTAAAGTCAAGTTCATCTCTATTTGCTGTTGTCGGCCTTGTCCGTTCCTCCTACGATTGGTCCCAGTTTCCGCAAATCGAACAAAAATTCTTGAAATTGTTGATTGGTTAACCTCTAAATGTCCAGTCCTACATCGGTGACCAAAACAACTTCTTACTAGGGCTAATGCTGCTACAGCAATGTCTTTCTGATTATTCATTTTGCAAATTCTGCTTCAAAACAAAATTAATCGATCAACTTTTCTACAACAGTACTTTCAAAAAGTTAACTGTTCTAAAGATTATTCTAAGAGAAGTTTGATTTTTTGACTCGAATCCAGATATGTTACTATGTAAATTGGTTAATACAAACAAAAATAATTTTGCACTAATTTTAATTCATAGGAAATAAAGCAGGAAATATTATAAAGGTGAATATCTATGTAAAAATCCAAGATAAATTGATTTTTAAATAAACAAAATGCTCAGGAGACATAAGGCTATATTCTGTAGTTCTCTCAAGCCTCTACTATCTGATATTGTCCACAGAATACGTAAAAATTTGAAAAAAAAACATAATTTGATTTTTTTTCATTCTCTTTGCAGTATATTATTTACTATAATAGAGATACAATTAAAACAAATGGGTACCATTGAAACCTAACGGTTGTTGAAAGATATTCGTTGTCAAATTTAATGAATTTGTAAGGACAATTTATTTATAGTTATTTTATCTTCAAGCATCTGGACTATTTTTAATTTGAATTATTTTTTGTAAATGTTTTGGTTTCCAGACTATTTTACGCGTGTGTCAATTGCACGCACTTTTCTTAATTATTATTAAAATTTCTGAAGTATTATAAAGAATATAGAAAATTAATTTTTGAATTTGTGGCGTTTTTATTCGTTGAAATTTTTCAATACGAAACATTAAAAATGGATTTGCCTTAGAATTTTTTGTAAAAATTCAAATTCTCAAACTATAGGTAATTAAAATTTTGGTATACCTATATCTAAAATGTTTACGAAGTATCAACAGAATCAGTCAAAACTGTCAAAAGTTACCGGTCATTGGGTATTCTGAAGGGTGTTGATACATCTGTTTTTTGTGCAAAACCCTTAAAAAAATAATGAACCTTAAAATGCCTTAGTTTTTAAAATATCAGATATGAGCAGGTTCTTTTCTAGGTTAAAAATTAAGTATATATTTAAACATAAATTTTATATAGTATAAAAGTTAAAAAGCAATAAGGTATTATAAAAGTTTTGAAAATAAAAAACGTTTCTTTCTACATCTAGCAGATGTTAGTTTTTCCACATTTACTCGCCACTCTAAAGTTTTTCAATAAAACCTTTCCTTATAGTCTAGTCGAGAAGTTGATTTCCTGCGAAAAATAATTACCAGTCTCTTAAAAATATGAGTGATAGCTCAAACGATCCAGAATGGCATTTAGAGAAAGACCGTTTTTCGATTTTTTTCTGGAGATAAAAATTACAATTGTTATTAACAAAAAACTGAAAAAATAAATAGTCCTTTCGGTTTTTGTTAATATCTTAAAAAGTATAAGTGATAGCTGAAATATTAAAAACGTTTCTGAAAGAGCAGAAAATTTCAGCTGGATGTTCTGGATTTTTGGAATTGTAGCACCAATATTTATAATTTTAATTTAATGTTGAAAATCGGCTTCCGCGCGGCAATTTTGGCATGCGCGCGTTGCCTCTGTAATGACCGCAACTTTTCAATAATTTTTTTATGCCACTAAATAATATTATAAAAATTAGAAAAAATTCAGATGTCATCTAAACACTTTAAATAAAATGGTCACTCGATAAAAATTGTTGTATCATCATTTTTTAAACAGTTATTTAATTGTTAATTAACAATTTTTTACGAATTTCTGTTATTATAAAAGGCGGTATAAAAGTTTTATTAATTGTTCTAAAAATTTTTCCTTTCTTGGAGCCTTTATTATTAATGTTTTTAACAAGATGACATCATAAAAGTTTTAAAAATTTCTTTAATTCATTAATTATTAATTTGTTAATTGAAAAAAACAATTAAAAATGAAAATAATGTTGTTTAAATATATAGTTTTTTAATTTAAAGCTATTGCTGGTTTTATGTTCATGCTGGACATTATATAAATTACCTTTATAATTTTTTCATGCCATTTGTTTATAAATTTTTTATAAACAAATGGATTAATTAAATATTTTTGAAAAATTTTTTTTCACCTTATTATTAGCGTAAAAAAATAATGATTTTTAAATAAAAAAAATTTCTTAATAACAATATTTAATTGTTTATAATCGTTTTTTTAGATATTTAATGTTTAAATTTATTATTAAGAAATCTTTTTTTTTAATCATTATTTATACTTCTAAATATACGTAATTTCAAAAAAAATTTTTTTTTGTTAACAATTTAGTTATTTATTTATATACCAATTTGTTATAAACAATATTTTTTTATTTGCAATTATTTTTTTCTAGAACATAAAAAAATAACAAAAACAGCTATCTACAACAAATTGCAAAAAAAAATACGAAGTTCCGTAAAAAATTAATTTTTTTTTTGCGTTTTGTTGTAGATAGCTGGTTTTGTTATTTTTTTATGTTCTAAAAAAAATTATTGCAAATAAAAAAAATTGTTTATAACAAATTGGTATATAAATAAATAACTAAATTGTTTACAAAAAAATTTTTTTTTTAGCAATTAGGTATATTTAGAAGTATAAACAATGATTAAAAAAAAGATTTCCTAATAATTAATTTAAACATTAAATTTCTAAAAAAAAAACGATTATAAACAATTAAATATTGTTATTGTTTTTTTTTCACCATATTATTAGCGTAAAAAAATAAGGATTTTTAAATAAAAAAAATTTCTTAATAACAATATTTAATTGTTTATAATCGTTTTTTTTTTAGAAATTTAATGTTTAAATTAATTATTAGGAAATCTTTTTTTTAATCATTGTTTATACTTCTAAATATACCTAATTGCTAAAAAAAAAATTTTTTTGTAAACAATTTAGTTATTTATTTATATACCAATTTGTTATAAAAAATTTTTTTTATTTGCAATAATTTTTTTTAGAACATAAAAAAATAACAAAACCAGCTATCTACAACAAAATGCCAAAAAAAAAAAAATAATTTTTTACGGAACTTCGTATTTTTTTTTGCATTTTGTTGTAGATAGCTGTTTTTGTTATTTTTTTATGTTCTAGAAAAAAATTATTGCAAATAAAAACAAATTGTTTATAACAAATTGGTATATAAATAAATAACTAAATTGTCAACAAAAAAAAAATTTATTTTGATATTACGTATATTTAGAAGTATAAATAATGATTAAAAAAAAAGATTTCTTAATAATAAATTTAAACATTAAATATCTAAAAAAACGATTATAAACAATTAAATATTGTTATTAAGAATTTTTTTTTTTATTTAAAAATCATTATTTTTTTACGCTAATAATAAGGTGAAAAAAAATTTTTCAAAAATATTTAATTAATCCATTTGTTTATAAAAAATTTATAAACAAATGGCATGAAAAAATTATAAAGGTAATTTATATAATGTCCAGCATGAACATAAAACCAGCAATAGCTTTAAATTAAAAAACTATATATTTAAACAACATTATTTTCATTTTTAATTGTTTTTTTCAATTAACAAATTAATAATTAATGAATTAAAGGAATTTTTAAAACTTTTATGATGTCATCTTGTTAAAAACATTGATAATAAAGGCTCCAAGAAAGGAAAAATTTTTAGAACAATTAATAAAACTTTTATACCGTCTTTTATAATAACAGAAATTCGTAAAAAATTGTTAATTAACAATTAAATAACTGTTTAAAAAATGATGATACAACAATTTTTATCGAGTGACCATTTTATTTAAAGTGTTTAGATGACATCTGAATTTTTTCTAATTTTTATAATATTATTTAGTGGCATAAAAAAATTATTGAAAAGTTGCGGTCATTACAGAGGCCACGCGCGCATGCCAAAATTGCCGCGCGGAAGCCGATTTTCAACGTAAAATTAAAATTATAAATATTGGTGCTACAATTCCGAGAATCCAGAACATCCCAGCTGAAATTTTCTGCTCTTTTAGAAACGTTTTTAATATTTTAGCTATCACTTATACTTTTTAAGATATTAACAAAAACCGAAAGGACTATTTATTTTTTCAGTTTTTTGTTAATAACAATTGTAATTTTTATCTCCAGAAAAAAATCGAAAAATGGTCTTTCTCTAAATGCCATTCTGGATCAACTTCTCGACTAGACTATTAGTGATGTATAAATTTCTTTGGTAGATATATGAGCTTCTTATAAGAACTTTGTAATAAAAGTGTTTTTGCACCAAAACAATTTTATTTTACGTTGACTTTATGTATTTTTTATTCTCCTTAATCAAGAAACATTAATAAAAGTAGGTATGTTTTTCTCAAGACTCTTTTGTCGTTTTAAAGCTAGGCTACTTACAGGACGTTTTAGTAGAAGAAGTACATAGATGTAGAAAAAGCTATATCAAAAACGATGTAGATTGTAGATTATAACTGAAGTCGATTGGCCCAGGTAACCTTACTACACTGCAATTAAAAAAATCGTTTGGGCTCTAAGGAGACCTGAACAATTAGTTTTTAGTTACCTATAATATGTTCAGCCGTTTTATCTACATACGAACTATTTGAGATGTCGCAGACTGGTTCAGGGTCCGATAATACTAGTACTATCTCCTTCTTTTATAAGGCTATCAAACGCAGTATCCACAGCAAAGTTGCTTTGTTATGTTTAGCCTGTTGTTTATCACACTGTTGCAGCTTTAGGCTGCTTTGGACTTGAACATGGTTGACTTAAGAGTCATCAAATCAACCTGGCTATCAATCAAAAGGCAATCAATAATATTCTTAATTGTGGCGTTTTTTTATTGCACTTTTAAGATTGGAAATCTAAAAACTTTGCTTAAAAAATTGCAGAAGTGTTTCTTAGGGTAATTGTATCTGTAAATCGTTCTGAGCTTTATGGTAAGCTATGCTTCCAAAAAATTGGCTAATTACACTTGCTGAACAGTTCCTATCTGTTATAGAAAGATCTTTATTAAACGTAGAAAGAGCGACAGCAAACACGTGCTAAATTGTAGATAGTAGATTATTAGCGCGGTCGATTGGCCCAGGTAACCTTAGTAAACGGTGATCTAAACGATTCTTTGTGTATACCTTACTCGACCATACATCCCTCTTTGGAGGAGACTGTCCCGCTGTCCAGTAAGAGCAAAAGTTTCCCGCTGCCGATTGGCTTCCTGTTTACTTTAAATGCATAATTGTAAAATAGTTATTTATGAAACAGTTCGTGAAGTATGTTTTTTGCGCACGCACGCGATGTTTAGAGCACGAGCGAAGCGAGTGCTATATATCGCGTAAGTGCGCAAAAAGCACTTCACGCACAGTTTCATACAATATTTTATTTACGATAAACAAATAAAAAATAATCACAAATTCAAATTTGAAAATTTAAACTACAAAACTGTCAGAATAACGTTTGTTGAAGTTTAATGCTCTCATAGCAATACCATGACAACGCGAATGCTAAGGATAGTTGATTGTATGAAGGTGTGTCAAAAACAGTGCGAAAAAGTAAATCCCATTTAAAACACATTGTTACTTCACGCACACTTTCAATCCTTCACGCACTGCTGTCTATAATGACAGTTTTCACGAACTAAAAATTGATACATAATATGAGGTAGAGTAGATAAATATATTTATAATTCTATATGTACAGCGTTCGAGTATAACCTCTAAAAGAGATATGTAATTCCACTGACAAAGAGAATCAGAAACGTTTTGGGCTACTGTAAAACAAGGTGGCTTGCGTTAATGCCTGCCATCGAGTCTTGAAAATTTTAAGTCATTGAAAAACTAATTCTTGGACATCGAAATGTTTTAAGAGTACTTTTCAAAAATGCCTGTCTTAAATTGTGGTTATATTTTTTCTCGCACAGTTCTTAATCTGCTAATAAAATTGCAGGCACCTAAGCAGGGGAATATGAAAACTGCTGCGGCTAAATTTTATAAAACAAGTAAAGAGTACTTGAAGCAACGGTGCCGTTCAGTACAGAACTAGAAGTACTTGAATGGGCAAATTTGACCAATGTACCCAATTGGGTAGAAGAATGTAACGGATTTGCTGATCACGCAAGGATTTCTTAGCTGCAATCGAAATACGATATCATTCGACAGGTTTTCGCTCATTTGCAAATAAGCGACATATATGAAATAACAAACTAAAACAATGACAATGTTGCTGCTGAAGACCTTTGGGTGGAGCTGTTCGCTCACTTTCGTGCCAACAATCTTAACTGTAAGAGCTTTCGTATAATTATTGATATGATTTCGTTTTGGGTATACGTAGGTACCCCTCGAACGGTTTTTTTTTATTAATAAATAAAATATGGTCAAGCAAGAAAACGTAGTTCAGTGTTTCAGTTTTAAAAGCTATGTTGATCACCAAGTCAAATATCAATAAATCATGCAATTAACTACATTTTTTCTTGAAAATAAGAACCGATATTTTGAAACAGATTTTGTCTACCGATAAACATAAATTCATACTAATTAATTATTAAAACGCAGTTAAAATTTTTTTTTCTTAAAAACACCGTAGGCTCTAAAAAGACCTGTCATGGGTATTTATGTCATTGGCGAACAATTAACCTGCAGTTACAGGTTTCTCAAGGTGAGTATAGAATAATTTAGAGTAGCGCAAGAAGACTCTATTAAACTTTTTGCTTGTCTTTGGCCTGAAGAGTGTTAACATATAATAAGTCTACACTAAGTTCCTTTTCACAATTTTGAACTTTCTTTACAATGCGGCATACTGAGGGAAATCGGGAAACTATTGGTCAGGAACGAATATCTTACGAATCGATAGACATATTGATATAAATCCTACGGTATTGTCAAGCTCATGGCATGTGCTTTACAGAAAAGTTATAGTAAATTAATGTCATTTTAAGGAAGATATTGAAAAATTCGACTGAAATCCGATTTTTTTTTTGTACCTAATTTTTGTATTTAGCACACGAAGATACCCATTAAGATGCCCATTATTATTTATTACATTTTTTTTTTGATAAATCATCGTAATACTCAGCATATCTCTATAATCAAATTGGATTAACATGAATGAAAATTAAACAAATTGAAAATTTGTTATTCGAAAAATATTAAAAATACTTGAAAACAACCAAATTTTCATAAAATCGATTATTCTATATTTTTACGTGATAGTTACTAACCTTATATTTTTTATATCCTGGCAACCAGTGGACCCTGAATGATTTTCAAAGTAAGAATTTACAGAGAATGATAGTGACCTTAATAATGAGTGTATTGGAGTGCGAAGTACAAAAATTATGGAAGAATCGAATCTTTCTAGCATATTAATTTACTATTAAATAGTTTTCCGATTTCCCTAAGTGTGGCATTTCCATATGCTGGAAAAATGTTCAGGTTCGAAAAATGAGTAGGTACTAGCTTCTTTTTTGAACCTGGTAGATTGTAGTGCCCTTAAAGTATGTAGCTATCGGAGACAACAAACATTCTAACAAAATTCAGGTGTTTTTTAATGCAATCTTGAGCAAAAAAAGGATTGCTTAGAAAATCGTAGGAGTGATTACCAAGGCTATTAAGAATCTAACATAAGGATCTGTAAAACCTCTACATACTCTTTCTAATGACTGAAAAAATAATTAAAATAAAAAACGTATAACAAATAACCGCAAAAGTAGACAAAAACCAAAGAAATGTTGAAAATCAACAAACGATAAAAGAACAAACAGAAATTTAAAATAATAGACGAAAATCAAAAAGATAAGAAATAAAAAAATTATTTAATATTTAAGAAACAGAACAAAAATATATAAAAAAACTGTAAAGACTTGCAAAAACTGCAAAAAATCAAATAATTAAAAAAGAGAACAAACCTTTAAACAAGGAAAAAATGATAAAATTCTAAAAGAATGTAAAAAAGTGAATGTGAAAAGTCTGTCGTGTGTTTTTAAATCAAACATGCCATTATAAATTGATTGTTTTGTTGCCAATACTTATAGAATATTTGTTTTTTAAGGTAGTAATATCTCACGGTAAAAGCAATTATATCCATTATAAAATTTTACCAACTAAAAGAAGCTATGAATTCGAAAATAAACATTTTCATTGTAATAAAAATGTTCGCTTTAACAAACAAATTTTTCAAACGACTTGACGAGCTTCTCCATGAAAAGCATTTGACCTTTTCCTGACTTATTTTTCAATTCGTTTTAACAAAATTGCCAAAATATTTTCGAATCCTCGCTAAAGTTTTGTGAAATGTCGTTAAAAATTGTATTTTAAGACAATTTATTCTCAACGTTTTCACCTCTATCGAAAATGATTCGCAATAAAAATAATTTATAACTAGTGTTCCCAAACTCAATTCTGATAAAATCGTGTATTTTATAAAACATGGTTCCAAGTTTTTCTTCCGTAACGATTCCTTAGAAATTGTTCCATAATTTTTTATACAATTTAACAAACTTGTAGTATTATTAGTTGTCTGAAACGTACGTAGATTAACAAATTTGATTGTATTATCCTTCAAGGGCCATTTTTATAAATCGATTTTTCTAAGCAGATTTAAAATAAGCCCCAGTTTCGGTGATTACTTTTTAATCAACGCTATTTTTTTTCTGGGAATATTCTTTTGACTTTTGCAAACAGGAAAAAGTCACTGAGTGCCCGATCTAGAGAATACAATGTACATGGAAGCAATTCGTAACCTAATTCATGCATTTTGTCCTCGTTTTTATTGATTATTGACACGGTTTTTCGTGAATAGGACGAATGCAAGAGCTTGAGTGGCTGACCGCTACTGGGCTTACGGATCTCCCCCCGAATCGTTACGACCCTTGTGTAATAGCCTCCTTGCGGCACACCGCGGGCAACGGCAAACTGGGAGAGGGTCTGAGGTCCCCCCTTATCTTACGGCTAATAATTACATCAACAAACCCAAGTGAAGGCGTGAGGCACCGTGCCAATGTACTAGATCGCCAACGGGTTAAGTTGGTCGCTAATGCAGAGTTCAAATAATATTTATTAAGCCGAATTTTGGTTTCAACATTATTTGTTATTGCCAAAAACCAATGCTTTTACAATAAGAAAAGTTGACTTACGTAGAATGTTTGATCGCACAAACTATAATGATCCGAAAGCTAATTATTGTTCCGCTAAGTATGTATCAGCCTACGAGCCCATCCAATAGATAAACCAATAAATATACCAATTTAAATATTAATTTTTTTTTATAATATATTAAATATTTAATTTAAAAAACAATAATTTCCATTATTTCCAAGTGTAAAAAAAGTTTAATTTTCTTGAGTATGCGAGTGAAACGAGACATCGATTTTCGCATTAAATTTTCTTACAAAAAACAACGTAAATTAAATTGAGCAGTAAAAAACCAATATAAGGGAAATGAAGAGAAAAACATCCACCGCAGTGATTTATAAAGTTTTTAATGGTAAAAAATTGTTGGTAGACAGTTAAATAGATTTTTTCAGTTAAATGACCTTTTAATAAAATCTATTTTAATAAACACATTAAATAAAAAACCAATATTGGTTAATACTGACTATTGGATGTTTGAATAATTTTTAATGGATTAAATCATTGTAAAATAATTAAATTAGAGTAATTATGTTATTGGTTTATATGCACCCATTTTATAAATTCTAGTTACTTTAAAAAAATCGTTAAAATGTTCAAATTTATAATAGCCATGCTGGTTTCTCACCACATGGCGCAAATTAGTTGCTTTTTCCCGCCTTTCTCGCTTCAAAACTCCTCAATTTTTATTTTATGGAGTCATACTCCTTAAATCTTTATATTTCAATGTTAAAAGCTGGACAGATATAACTGCAACCTTCAAGGTCAATTCATCGTTAGTGGGAGGAGCCAAGAGTCAGTTGCTCTGTTGCTCTCAAGCAGTCGATGCGTAAACATCCGTATATTTAACATTGTACTTGTTTTCTAGTGTGTTTGCTACGTTGTCAGATAACTTCGTAAATCGTGAAGTAGTTATTGTTTGTTGAATTTTCATATTAAAAACTAAGAGGTGAAATAATTTTTTATTAAAATGAATCGCGTAAGTGCCGTAAAAAATCGGATTCTGAGTGCACAAGCTCGTGAAATTATATACTCTGTTTTAAAATTTACGCAACAGGAAGCAGAAGGAAATGTTCTTCTTATTGAGTTATCAAAAGTGCAAGAACAGATAAAGTCATCGCAACTGAACGTGAATTAATATCAAAGGAGCCACTAATTGATGTAGTCGTGGATCGTATTGTTATTCATCCAGACCAAGACTCAGATAGCGACGATTTACAATTAAATTCCGACAGCGAAAATAGCGACCTTGATGATATTTGAAAATAAAAACAGGTAAATCTATTTTTATAAGCTTATTTCCACAACCGTTGGAAACAATTTATTTTAACTAAATATCACAATTATCAGTATGAAACAAATTTATCTTTCTAATTTAATAGACTTCCATTAATTCCGTTCATTTTAAAGGGTATGACTAATAACTTTGTTATTAATGCACCGATAATAAATAGGTATAATTATAAACTCATTACAGTAACTATGGAGTATTAATATTACAGTTCAATACCTCTAAAATAATATTCGATTAGGCATCACCGCATCAACCAACGTCTGTCGTGTCCGGTCGTGTCAAATCGCCACGGTTGCAGTTATATCTGTCGAGCAGTAACCTGTAGCTTATTCCTGCTTATGTTGGTTTGTTTAGTTAAATTAACTGTTACTGCATTTGTATTATAATCGTTAGCTGTGTATTTTCTTATCGATTAGATTTTTGTAATACTTACTTATTATTAACATGAAGATGGCTCAGTAGGTAGTATTAATATTAAGTAAAATTATATGGAAAGGTTCTGAGTATTATTTTATTAATTATTTTCCAGCTGACCGGCGATCTACGTGCCCTTTAACAATCCATGTGTTTTTTTCTTATATTATGTTTTTTCGATTGATTTCAATGTATATTTTTCGAATCTTATCGATTTTATTATATTTTTTTTTGTTTGTTTCCAGGTTTTTAGTTTTTGGTGTAATATTTTGTAAATTTCTGGTTTAGTCCTTTTTTTTGGTTTTTGTTGTGTTTTGCACGGCTTTCTGCTTGCTGTTTTTTAGTGGTTTTCCATTTTTAGTATTTTTTATTTATTTTTTTGAGTATGCGAGTTCTCTGTGGTTTAATTTTTTACATTTTTCTCCTTGCCTAATTTTTCCCTTTTTTTCTGTTTTTTATGCTTTTGATTCTATTTTCCAATTATTTCATTTTTTGTCAGTTTTTTATTTTTTCACTTTTATTTTATTTTTTCCCATTTTTGCCTTATTTTTTCGAGTAATCCATTTTTATCCAATTTTATAAATGGGTTCTTTTTGATTTTCCGATTTTTATTATTTATTCCATTTTTTTTGTGTTTTTTTTTTTCAATTTTCTCAATTTGTTTATATTATTTTACGGACGAAGAAAAATTCAAATAATATTTATATTATTAAGAAATCAACATACTACCCCAGATACCGGGTGTCTTCGCAATCTGGATGTAAGCCGATGGTATCAATAAATTTTAAATTAAGTACGCCATCTATTAGAAAATACATATATGTACCTACCCTTTTTTTTACTGTTTGTGATTTGTTTCTTTTTTTTTTATATATTATTTTTGCATGTTCTATGTATCGTTTTTGTTTTTATTTCGTTATCGTTTTTTTTTGAATTTTCTCCTGTTTTCATTACTTTCTTTCGATTTTTCCCATTCTTTTGAAACCTACTCGGTCTTTCGGTTTACCCCCTTTTTTAATTCTTTTTGCATTTTTTTAAACAGGTTTGCCTGTTATTAACATTTTTATTTGTTTCCAATTTTTTGTGCTTTCACATTTTTGTCAATTAAACTTTTTCCAATATATATATATATATATTAAAATAATTTTCCCAAATTATGTTGTTGGTTTCAGTTGCACTCATTTTTGTTAAAAAAATTAAAATTTTAAAAAATTATGATGATTGTGGGATTTATTAAGTTACCTATTCTTTTTTTTTTTAATTCATCAAAATATTTTATATTTATAAATGAGAATGAATAAGTTAATTTCACAAAGGTATTAATTGTTAATAATTATATTATCAAAATATCAAAAAAATAATAATTTTACGAGAGGATATAGTACTATAAATTCAACCTATCTGATTTTACGAAATCAAATATACGCTTAACATAAATTAGAAACATAAAAAATCTAGCATTTTAGTATTTATCAGTAAAACAGATAAACGGACAGTGTTGTATAATAAAAAAGGACCTCCTGGGCATTAAAAATGGATTTGTCGGTAGTAAAATTACGTTAAAGCAGTGCTAAACGCATCACATTTATTATCAAGGGAAAAAGCGGTTAGAAGCTCGTATAGTGAAGATTTTTCGATGTAATGAAAACCGTCTCGAGTTTTTCTCCTGGTGTTCATTTAGTGAATAGTAAAATATTTGTCAACGTCACTTAAAAGCACCAGGTACCTGAAGGGTGACATAGATTTACATTGTATATGTATACCCAAAATTTTTAAGGATGTTTCAGTTTTTTTCTTGGGATATATAACTCGTTTCAAGTTATTTCGTTGGCTTTATATCTTCATTAATTGATATTATCACTAATGGAGTAAAATTTTACAGTTAGGGTTGTATATCTTTTTTGCTTAATCATCATGATCAAAGATCTGAGTGTGGCGTCTTAGTTAACAATGTGTATTTGTCGCCTTATTCGATGGTTATCCTAATAAACGTGTATGAAGTACCATTTAACGGTAACCTATTATTATTAGATATATTTAATGGGATATTTGTAATTAAGAAAGTATAGAAACGGGAATATATTAAAACAGCTGACCGAGCGAACTTCGTACCGCCTAACAATTAATGATTTTTTAACATTGCCATTTTTTCCAATTTTTACGATTTTTTTTACATTATCTTCTATACTTATAATAAATCTGTAGAGAGGTCAATTATGTACATGAAATATATTTCCAAAATAACTATCAGGGGGTGATTAGGGATCAATACTGATGCCAAAAATGAAATCAGTAAAATTTTTGTCTGTCTGTCTGTCTGTCTGTATAACCATTATAGAAACAAAAACTACTCGACGGATTTTAACGAAACTTGGTACAATTGTTTTTTATACTCCTGAGCTGGTTATAGGATACTTTACATTTACATCACGCTACAATCAATAGGAGCAGAGCAGTGAAAGGAAATGTTGGGAAAACCACTTTTACGGTGTGGGGGGAGAAATTTTTATACAACAATCTATACGTCACGCGAACTTCGTCGCGGGTACATCGATATAGAACTTAAAAATGTGGTTAGATTTTTTGTTGTACGTCTGTCTGTCTATCTTTATGTTTGTGCGCGCATCACATGAAAACTACTGATCCGATTTGAATGCGGTTTTCACATATGTATTTGTCTTCTTTCAACATAACATCTGGTGTATAAAAAATTCTCCTCCCACCCCTTTAACGGGGTGAGTGAAGAATTTTTTAAACAACAATCAACACACCACGCGAACAACGTCGCAGGTACACCTTGTGTTATATATGACAATATAACAACAATAAGAATTTTAATATATAAAAATAGTTTTATTTCACCTAATTTAACAAACTAAGACTTTTTAATTACTAATTCAAGTTTGACTGGCCAAACCCCGATTTTATTAAATTGAGTTTTGACGTTTGTCTAACCAAATTAGTTTCTCCTAGGTTTAAAGAAAATTTTTTTGGCTATGATATATATTATTTCATAGTAGTAGAATACCAAAAAAAATATTTTCAATACTATTTATATAGCTTCATTTATAACCATGTATAAAGATTTTCTTTCTATTGAAAAATTTTAAAATGCCCTTACGCTTTGAATTTTCAAATAAAAAAACGTCGCATTTAAAGCAAAATGGCCCTGCAAATTCTAAAATAAAGATTTTAAATTCATACTTACCCTAGCGAGAGGTTTTCCAGAACTGGATTGGCATGTTAATGTTAAACTCGCCCCTTCAGCGTAGGCTGTTGTGATGCCATTTCTCACGAGGCCCCAGTCATCGCTCACTTGGACGCCAGAAGGAGGTACTGTAACAAAAAAAATATCCGTAAACGAGCTTTTGATAGATCTCCCATGTCTTGGTATAGAAACAAAGATAAACTAAATCCTTTACCTTTACGCGTTAGATCTTTTTACGTTTATTTTAAAACAAGTAATTTATATCGAAAAGTGGTATAGAGATTGAAACTTTTATTGTTCGGATATATAACAGTTTACGTATTAAATTTGCTGTACAGGAATACTTACCGATAAACTTAAATTTATTTTAAATTTACATTAAAATTTGCATCTAAAATTTCTTATTATTATTAACTGACGTTTACAGAGTTAACAGCTGCAGCTGATTTTAATAAGTTTATTTTGAAATACTTAAGACACTTTTATTTTTTCTAAATCTACCTTAACGTCAGTTAGAACTGTCAAAACGTATTTAGGTGGGATCAGTTGAAGAATTATAGAGGTATCGTTATTAACATATTTTATCTCATTTTAATTTTTAAGCTTTTATGTTTTTTATCATTGTATTAACTTTTGTTTTTTGGTGGTTTAAATCATATTTTGTTATAAGTTTGTATTTCGTAAGTTTTTGTTTAAATATATTAAATAACAACTGCGCCACCTTTCGGTGGCAAAATAATACTAAATTAAGTACGAATTGCTTGTTTATATATATATATATATGAGATATGAACTGCGCCCACATAATACTTAATTTCGTCATAGTACTAAATTTGTATTTTCTTAGTTTTTTATTTCGTAATTTTTTATGTTTTTTTACGACTGTTTCGTATTTTACTTTGGTTTCTCGTTTTTCTATGTATTAAGAAATGGAAATACAACGTCATCTCTTGGGTATCTGTAACGTAGATATTAAACTGACTAAATTAGAAGTCCATCTATGAAGAATTTGTAGAACTATAAAATAAATACATGTTTTATATCGGAATATTAAATTGTCAATTTTTTCTATTTTCCATTAATTATTGTTTATGTTTTTTACCGTTGAAACCTTTACTAGACCGATTCAATTACTTTTGAGTTTTAGCGATGAATAATCCAGAAATCAAAACAGAACGCCATCTACTGGCTGACTATAGTAATTAACTTATACCGCAGTCTAATACGAATTTGTAGAAATGTATAACAGATACACACTATTATAAATGATAAATGAATTTAAAATGTTATAATTGGACAAAATAGTAAATTTGAACCATTCTCGAATTTATCTGAAAACATTCAAATCGTTCCAGCAGTTTGTACAACATAAGAATTAGGTACTGATTTATCTTATTTTTTTTTAGTTACCTCTTTAAAAAAATGCATTTTTTTTTTCTATCATTTGCATTTTTATTATTGTTTTTTATGGTATCTGTACAATATTCAATTTTTTGTTTCTTTTTTGATTTATTTTATCAATATTTTCTGTTTTTTTATTCTTTTTCATCTTTTTTTTCTTTTTTTACAATTTTCAGACAATTCCGGCCAAGTGTAGCGACCCAACATTTGCACGTACTGACTACAATGAAAGATAGGATGTGGTAGCGAAAATTGTAAATTGTAAATTTTAATCGCTTACAAGGTGAAATAAACAGCTATGTTCAAGGAACAATACTAGGAAACAAAAACTTAATCTGTACTAAAACCGACCAAATTGTCACGAACAATAGACTTAATAGAGTTCTAGGGAACAAAAAGAAAGAAACAGCCACATTAATTGAGATAGCTATCCCCAACAGCACCAACAACAACAATAATCTGCTCCAGAAGAACGCAAAAATAATTTCGAAATATCGCAACCCATAAGTACGAATGCAAAGATAATGGCAGTTAAAAAGGGTTAGGACTATACCAATATTGATGTCTACAAATCTGATTCAATAAAGAGCTTAATTTAACAAGAACGTTTGGAAAGAATTACAGAAAGTGATTCTACTAGCAACAGTCCGAATAGTCCAAAAGTATTTGGGATTGAACATCAGAGATGGTCCCTGAAAATTCGAAAAGAGCCCCAACTGAGCTTAATTCCTTTAATACTTAGTATCTAGGATGAGTGAATACTCTCCCTTTTTATTAAAAGAAATACAAGCATTTAGTTAAAATCATAATAAGAATAATCATTATAATAATAATGTAATTTAAATGTTGAACATCATGGAATTTTCATATTTTATAAACTTGTGTTGTGTTTTGTCTTTTTTGTGTATGTTTAATATGGTATTAAAAAAATGCTTTTATTAACCACCTATGATCTCTATCCTTACGCGACAGATCCTTACCCAGAAATAATTAAAATTTTATTATTTTATTAGATAATATGTTTTAACAGTTTGAAAGAGATGATTTTAATTAGTTTTAACTACAAAACTAATTAACACAAATCTAAGCATTTTCAATTCATCTTAACAGTGACAGATGAGTAAAAAGAAAGTTTTTAGTGGTTAAATCCTTGTCTTAATTAATTTTTACAATTAAAAACGTTAATAATTAAGTCTTAGAACAAAATTACCAAGTTTGTAATTAATTAATATTATAATCTTGATGATTAACATGGCTTAGAAATTCCGCTGCCGCTTTAAAAAAACGTTTGGATTTTTAGGACATTTTTTAAGTCGTTTTATTGTGAACATTTAAAACAATAATTGTATTTGTGTTTACAATGCCTAATAATTTTTTAATGTTTTGAAATTATACAAGGTGTTTTTACCATTTTCTTTAAAAAAACGTAAGTTAATTTCATTTAAACAAATTCTTTTTGAAATATAATCCGTCCGTGTAGTTGAAAACTTTCCATATTTTTTTAAATCTGCATACTTAATATTTAGATGACTACGTGACCAAACTCGCTTATCCATACCGTACATTACTTCTTAAATTTTAAAACTTTATTTTAAGTATATTTATATATTTATATTCGTGAATCTATAGATATTGTTATATCTATATATATAAAAGAAAGTCGTGTTAGTTACACCACTTATAACTCAAGAACGGCAGAACAGATTTGGCTGAAAATTGGTAGGGAGGTAGCTTAGAGCCAGGAGATGGACATAGGATACTTTTTATCCCGTTCGATGATGCCACTCACCACCAGGTGGCGCTGCAGAGTAGCAACTTCTGCCCCGTTCACCCGATTGTCATGAAAATTGGTATGTACATGTATTTTTCCACGGAGAAGGTTTGTATGATATGCTCATTAATACCAATCGCCACTAGGTGGCGCTGCAGAGTAGCAACTTCTGCACCGTTTAACCGTTTGTCATGAAAATTGGTATGTATATGTATTTTTCTACGGAGAAGGTTTGTATGATATGTTCACTGATGCCACTTGCCACCAGGTGGCGCTGCATAGTAGCAACTTCTGCCCCGTTCAACCGATTGTCTTGAAAATCGGTATGATGATGTATTTTTAATGGGTAAGATGAATATGATATATGTATTAATTAAAGTTACCACCAGATGGCGCTTCTATGTATCAAATTCAATACTAATTAATAGATATCTATACGAATTCGTATAAATATTCGCTGGGTGCGTAACCCAAGCGCCACCTACCGATACAACTTACGGTGGCTCTTTTGTGAAAATTTACATGCATTGGACGTCAAATAGTTATTAAAAAAATTAAATAAACTTAATTTTTCTTTCAATGTAAAATGTAACAAACACAGAGTGTAGGTACTTTAAATTACAATTTTTTGTTGGGTCAGCGGAAAACAGTAAGTAAAATAAGCAGAATAACTAAAACAAGTATCAAGTGAATTAAGTTATAAGTAGTGTTAAAATCTATCAAGATGTTCATTTTTGAAAAATTAATGTTGAATGAAAAATCAGTATTAATAATAAATATATAAAAATCTGCAATTATATAAATGATAACGAATCGTTCTATTTACCTTCATTTTATATTTACGAATGAATGTTAATTTCTTATTTTCTTTATTTTATTTGTAATATAAAAAATGGAATTCGTATTAAGAATCAATTAAATTATTATGTACTTATTTTTCTTACAGGATGTACATATGTATAGGATATTATTTTATACAATACGGTTATGGGTTACAGTAACACTTACTTTTGCCTTTAAACAGCAGCTGTACATTTTTTTCGCTGATTTAATTTTTACTTGGCAACCAGGAACTTGTAAAATTTAAAAATGCTGTTTCTACCAGTATTTTTGCTATCGACTACACAACAACTTTTGTGACCAATTTTATTTTATTTATCTTATTAAACTGACACACGTGTTATTTTTATAGACTTATGTGATAAAGAGCCACCCTTAGTTCTGTATTGTCTGTAGCGGGCGCTGGCATCAGTTTTGTGTCCCCCACTATGACTTACGCACCCAGCGAATAAGTTCGAAAAATATATTTTTGGTACGATAAGTAAAACAAAACTATAAACTTTCTTTTCTTCTCTATCTCTTCTCCTCTTTTATTTTTCTTAAATTTATTTTAGTTATTGGCGTAGCAACGCGCGCCTGGTTCAGCTAGTATGTATATAAAAAAAAGTTTAATTAAATGACCTACCTCTCAGATCAAAAAGTAACAACTTATGAAATAGTTCGAAAATCGACCAAATGGTGGCGAAAAGATTTTTACAGACTCCTAATAACATCAGTAGTTAATTAGCGGATAATTTGGCAACAAATAATATATAAGAAAAATCATCTTCTTACATATTTATATTGTTCCATTGGCTGAACAAATGATTGAAAACTAAAGCAACTAAAGTAAAAAGACGACTCAGTACAAAATGTGGTCCAGATCAAACGGCAAAAAGTTATGAATAATGTAAAAGATCACCTATCTACCGAAGAAGATGCCAGCGTTGCAGTTTAATAAACTTGAAACCAGAACTAAAACATGTGCATAGCATGAAATTTACCTTTGTGTATACAATGTGTCTTTCCATTTTATTCTGTTTTGCTTAAAACTTTATATATTTAGGTACTTTATTTGTGTTTGATTTTTACAAAAACTGTAAGCTCCTATTGGGACACGAAATTCCAGAGATAAATACTACTGGGACAAAAAATTCCATAGCTACAGCATTTTTTTAAAATGCTCAAAAAAATTTTGATTTAATTTCATTTAATCTACAAAAGAAATATATATTCAGTGGTGAAAGTACCACTTATCTAGGTCTAGGTATGTTGTTAATTGGCAGGTTTCGATCAGGACTCAATAACTTAATAATTATTTATCTTTACGGGCAAGTCTCTCAAAGATACCGAGGCACTCATGAAATTAGAATTTATATACAAAATGGTGCCTATTCGTGTCCGAGCGAGAGAAACATTTGAGTGATACTAATACTTTACTAATTTTCAATTTACCTTGTAGATCGTGTATTAAGTAAAATTACTTGTTGTCCCTTAATTTCACTTCATTTTTTGATAAAAAAAACGCCTACCAAATACTTAAATTTACCATATTTTCACAAGAAATCTTTTAAGCTAAAGAAAAATTAAAATCATTAAAATGTACTTATTACAGTCGTAATAAGTTTAGAATTTAATTACCTAAATCAATGATAATATGTAGATGTTGTTCTCGATATAACATTTATTGACATAGATATAAACTCTGTGTTGATAAATTACCATGCTTTTGAGTTGAAGTGAAACTGTGACATTTACAGCTGCAATAATTGTGTGTAAATTCGACACAATATACCAATTAAAATAGTTAAATGCATTCACTATGAGTAATATACTGTAATTTCCTCTTTAACACAGATTATACACCCACTGCTGATTTTACATGCTGTAATAATTATCAACATTTTAATGTTTTTTAATATTTTCTCACTATATTCCAAAATAGGGACAAAACCATGACATTTTAATTATTAAAATTGTATCTAAAGAACTATTTTCTTACAGGTGGAAATCCCTAAGGTAGTAAAACATGTCTTTACAGCAGTAAATCCAAACCTACTAGGTCTGACAATTAAATCACGAAACTATTGCAATAATATTTTAATTTTGCATTTTTTTACAATTTTTAGTTTTTTCCCTGCAATATACTTTAAAAAAGTCGTTTTTTACGGGTTCCCTTAGAGCAGAATTTAATTTTTGGGAACAGGTAGGAGTCGCAGGGTGCTATAAGTGGTGAATAGGTTACAAAACTGTGACCTTTTTTGATCAAATAGTCCTTGACACACAGCGCGTTATGAGCCAGTGCGTTGCCTTAATAAAGGACCCAGCAGTTCTCTTTCCTTCTTTCCTTAATTTTTTTTACTCTTTTCCCGGAGTTTTCGTAAAATATCTATATAGATAGTAGGCATCTTATGTGGGCAATGTACAAAGTGGGTAATATATTACTGATTGATTTGAATTGTGCGCCATTTTTGATACGCGCATTTTAGTAGGTGGCGCCGTAGTAGTTGTTAAAAGCACATGTGTCAAATTCATCATAGACCGCTACATGATCACACAACGCGTCCATATTGTTAAAAGGTTTTAATACATGTAATCCCAGAACTGCAGAATAGAAACCATGAAAGTCGCCAATAATACAGTTATTTAATATTGCAGCTTATTACCCAAAATAAAGATTTTTACCGACCAGGTTTTATTTAAATAATGGGTCGATTAATACAGTTAATCCCAGAACTGCAGCATGGAGACCATGAAAGTCGTCAATAATACAGTTATTTAATATTGCAGCTTATTACCCAAAATAAACATTTTTACCGACAAATAATAATGAGCGATGAACTCCACTTTGATATGGCCGGATTTGTTAATAAGCAGAATTGCCGTATCTGGGCATTACAGAACTCCCGTGTCACCCATGAACGACCACTTATCCTCGTCGAGTCACAGTTTGGTGCTGTATTTGTTATGGAGATGTCATTGGACCTTACTACTTTAAAGACACAGCAGGTAATTCTCTTACTGTCACTGGCGAGCACTACCTTGATATGGCGCAAAACTTTCTGGATCCTCAAATCCATTAATTTAACCTGCAAAACATGTGGCTCCAGCAGGACGGAACAACTTGTTACTCAGAAAACAATAAATTTTCTGCAAACAATCTTTCCGGGACGTTTAATTTCTTGATTTGATAACGTCATTTCGCCACAATGGTCACTGAATTTAACGGCTCTTGACTACTTTTATGATGATTTTAAAGAGATACTGTTTAGGCCAACAAAACAAATACTGTAGACCAACTGAAGAACAATATTACGGAAGCGATTAAAAGTGTTCCACTAGGAACCTACTAAAAAATGATAGAAAATGTAGTCCAGAGGGCTCAGTTTTGCCCGGCTTCATTTGTCTGATATTATTTTTTATACATAACTCCTTTGTTTCAATAAAGTCCTTAAATTTGGTTTTGCTCATTTTCGCTTTTTTGGATATTGGAGAGTTTGGAAACTTCCAATGCATTGATTTTTTCTTGGTTTTAGAATCAAATTAAAAAAATCAATTTGTGTCGCAACATATGACACTTGACAAGAGGTTTAAATCCCTTTCAATATTTTCTAGGGTGTCAGAATAAACGTTTTTACGATGCATTTTCGGTCACTTTTTGAACGTTCAAGTCGTTTTTTGAAATTACACACCGCCCAAATCGCTCGTCATCTCCAACATCCTTAGTGTCCTTAAAATATTTGTATCACTCAAAAACTCGAGCAAGGGATGGGCAATCATCCTCGTAAACCCTCTGTTTGATTCGTTGCTTTCCGACGTGGACTTTCTCAGTTTTAACAAACACTTTAAATTCACATTTTGTTTAATTGTTTTATTCAACATTTTGTGGACGTGAGTGATTTTTGCACTTCTTTTATTTAACAATTAAAATGGGACTGTTTATTTCAACCGACTAGAATTTTTATCCAATATAAAGGATATATTAAACTTTTTCCCTTTCATTCTTTTTGCTATACTTGTGTTCTTTAAAAAGAATCAGTTGCCACGTACTTTTAGTAAAAATAAAATAAAATCAAATTTTGAAAAATTAAACTTATGGTTTAAATTGAAATCTCCAACTCCAGTTAAGATGGGTAAGTGGTGTCTCTACTGGCAAATTTGTGCCCAGCTCAGCCGTAGAGGGTATGTACAAAAGTGTGAGTCGCGCCACCAATTTTAACGGTTCAAATCGGAAACCCCTGATGTTCCAGGCACTGACCTATCTTACTGGAGATAAATAATGAATTTAAGAATCTTAATTAAAAAAAAAGAAAAGAATTGAGTGAATAACAAATATGGTGAGTGGGTGATGATCTGAGTAAGACACAAAGTTAGATCTATCAATTATATTAACGAAAATAAACCCAACAGAGTAATTTACAAGATATTAAAAAAAATATATAATCAAACAAGAAAGTTAATAATAATAATATCAGCAAATAATGCCAAGAACTTGGCAGTTTTAATATTGAGTGATCACCCAGCGCAATAATAAAGATTCAAAATTAATAAATCCTATAAAATAAAACAATATTTAAAAAGGTTAGGCCAACTCTTTACAATGTCTTAACTTAAAATTAGATTTTTGGCTTATCTGTTTATCCGCAGATCTGAAGTGAGGCTTTCGTTAATAGCCTGCTGCTCTGTGGAAGGTGAGGCTCGGTGTTGATTCCTCAGTAGTGAGCTGAACTACAATACACTTGCCAGGTCCAAAAACAAATGTTCAGCCAATACCAAAAATAATTTCAGCCAGAACCAAAAACAATTTTACTCGCCAGGTCCAAAAATAATTTCAGCCAGGACCAAAAACCCCTTTTATATTAAGATTTGGGGTTAAGCAGTTAATCTGCGATGTTATTTCGCTAACAACCTATAGCAAATTTCGATTCTTAATCGGATGTCCACGCTTCTTCGTAATGAACTCCTTAGCAATCACACTATAAGCGAATGACGGTGTCAAGAAAAGGCATTATATATTTATGCATGAGGTATAACTTACCGAAGAAAGCACCATTTAATCAAATCCCAAAAATATGGAGTTATCTATACGCCTACTCAAAAATACCACAAAGGAATAACCAAAAATGAGGCTTAGATAAAGTATATTGAAGTGAAATTCAAAAACCCATAAGGATGGCTTGAATATTGCCAAGAGAACTTTCAACTTCACAAAATGGCGTCACTTAATTCGATAGTAATAGCACTAATGTGTTCGTACAATTGTTGAAATGCAAAAGAAAGCCAACATCACGCTAATCGACGCAAACCTTCCCGCAATGACACTTGTGAGTATAGAAGGGGAAATAGTGTGTTCCGTTGTGCAAAAACGGCTTACTAGATATTAATTTGATTTCCGAAATGATGTTAAAATTAAATCGAATTCATTAAGCTAAATGTATTATTAATATTAAAAAGGAATCGATGCACTTATTTACTTAATTCAAAATTTTTGTTATTAGCTTAAACAGTAAAAGCGCCGCTCATTTTCGGTTTAAACACTAGAAATACTCTCGCTACTGGTCAAGGCAAACGGCGGTGACCAGAACCTTGTTAAGAGGCTAACGATCGCGTTGAACATTAACTTAACTTTTAAATATATTGACGCCGATTTCTGCACGTGACACAGTCTCAGATTCTTATTGCCAGACCCCTTTTTAATCAGTCACTATTATACATTTTTATAAATATTAAATAAAATCAAAATTTTCTATGCTAGGATATGCAAGATTTACATTTTAGCATAAAGTTTGCCTAATAAAATAGAAATGTCACAGAATTTATGTCAATTTTTAAAAGGTTGATTTTAAATCTGTAAGTACTCTCCAACACGCAATGTTTAATCTAATGAATACGTGGAAATATAAAATTTAAATTTTACATCTATCAGACGTTAATATAAACAGTTGGAACTGTGTGTACAATTTTACAGCGCTTTGAAGATTACTTGGAGTAATCAACCGAACACATTGCTACAATGCTGTAGTATTTATAATTTTTTTGGTGCCATGCTTAATTTAATAAATGCGATAGAAATATGACTGCATTTATGTAAGTTGTCAATGAGTTTGGTTAATTTTTAAATGTGAAATGTTTCGAACAGAGATATTCAACTAAACTTGTACATCAACAACGCTCTAAATAACACTTGAACTTTTATTAAATAAATACTGAAAAGTGTGAAAGCATTACTGTCATTTGTTAATAACATTATTCAAATTTTATATTTTTATAGTGTTAGCAGGAATACGTAACTAAACGTGGAGTTTAACAGCGCTTTATAAGTTAAACTCGAAGTAGTCAATCGACACTTTTCTGTTGTTTGATTGTTTGATCTCTTTCTAAATTTGTGATGATTTAAGCAGTAAAGGAGTGGATGGCAAGGTGGTAAACTTAAGGTTTAAAGTTCAATAATAACAAAGTTTATGTAAGAACAGAATTGTCATTATTTTAAAATAAACATATATTTATTAAACTCTCAATAGTTGGTGAGATTAGGAACTTTTAGTTATATATTTTAGAAAAAAAATCAAAGAATGGCGTTTTACCCCGTCTTGCTCCATGTTACCCCTGGGGGTAATTATTATAGGAAAAAAATATGATCTATTTGGGCAGACAGAACTTGCAGATGCGAATGGATTCGTTATCATCATCGGCGACTCCTGCGCAGTTTTTATGGGCCCATTTCCCACAATTTATGCACGCTATCCATTTTTCGATAGAAGTGGAATTCAATTTCATACCATATACACATGGCGAGTCATTCTTTTTTCTACTCTCATTTTCAGATGATAAGACTTTTGGTGGTTTTGCTGTGTTGCTCTTGTTTTGGGGTTTGTTTTGTCAAGACGGTGTAGTCATTAGGTACCCCATCTTGCCTCGCAGTGCTATTTTCTAATAATAACGAAAAATAAAAAAACTATTGTCTATTTTATCTGCATTCAAAACTCAAAGAATAATCTAATAAGTGCCTTAAAATATGAAATTTAATGGAACTTTCTGAACAATTTTACTGCACTTTAAAGATTACCTACTCCGAGTAATCAACCAAACACATTTCTACACTTTGCCGTAGTTGTCGCTGTCCAACTCGCAACCGCCTTTTTATTACAATTAACAGTAATTTACTTTTGTTTAAAAAAGATTTTTGTGATGATTTTAGGATAAACGATTTGGCATTTATGTCAGTATTCAATAAGTTTGGTCGATTATTAAATGTGAAATGTTTCGAGCAGTGATATTCAACTAAACTTTTACATCCACAACAATCTAAATAACACTTAACGTTTAATCGAATAAATACTGAAAACTGTGACTGCATGACTGTCATTTGTTAATAAGATTATTCGAGTTTTATATTTTTGTAGTGTTAGCAGCGCTGTTTAACTACACGTGCAGTTTACCACCACTCTATAAATTATACTTAAAGTATAGTCCTGTCGCCAGATTGATTTCATGGCCAATTGTATTTAGATGGACACATCCAAGTTTTCTTGATGTATTTTGACCTCCTGACACAATTTTTTTGAGTGGGAGGTCGTAAGAGTGTCAAAATATTTGTTATTAACAATTATATTACAACTAATTAAAAAATCATTTTTTTAAGTTAATGCATATTCGTGTTCTTTGAAAAATTCTAAGCAAAACATATCCTTACTAGTTTTTTCGAATAATTCTTAGTTTCCGAGATACTTGCTTTTAAAGTTTCGAAAATTGACTAGTAGCCAACTGATGACAATTTTTACATCAAAATTGTCGGATTTAGTCGGTTTTGTTGCTGATATTTAACATACAAATTGAGTACCTATTGTTCTGTTACTTGATTGTTTGATTTTTCTAAATTTTTGATAATTCAAACAGCATTAGGTGTTCCAAACTCAAAGTTAATCTAATAAATGTGAAATATGAAATTTGATTTTTACGTTTGTCAGACCGTAATCAGTGAGATGGAAGTTTCTGTACAATTTTACAGCACTTTCAAGATTACTTGGGGTAATCAATTAAACACATTTCTACACTTTGCCGTAGTTGTCACTGAAGCCCCACTCGCAACCGTCCTTTGAGTTACAATTTGCACTAACTTACTTTTTGCTTTTAAAGATATTAGTAATTATTTTAGGATAAACGATTTGCTCGTATCGATATAATTTTTTTGGAGGTATATGCCTAATTTAATAAATGAGTTAGAAATATGACAGCATTTCTGTCATTTGTCAATAAGATTGGTTGATAATTGAATGTGAAATGTTTCGAGTAGTAATCGATCTTCTATACTTATAATTAATCTGTAGAGAGGTCAATTCTGTACATGAAATATATTTCCAAAATAACTATAATGGGGTGATTGGAGATCAATACTGATTCTAAAAATGCAATCAGTAAAATTTTTGTCTGTCTTTCTGTCTGTCTGTCTGTATAACCGCTATAGAAACAAAAACTACTCGACGGATTTTAACAAAATTTGGTACAATTATTTTTCATACTCTTGTGCTGGTTATAGTATACTTTTCATCACGCTACAATCAATAGGAGCAGAGCAGTGGAGGGAAATGTTGGGAAAACGGGGAAAGTTAATCCATTTTTTAAGCTTTCGTCGCGTGTGCAACCTTAATTGTTAAAGCTATACAGAAATCATCTTATTTTTATAATTTGGAGGTCAACTGTGAAAGGATTTTACAAAATTTCACCAACAGGGGGGGGTTGCCAGGGCGTGAAAAAAAAGTCCTACAGGTTTGAAACTTTGCAAAATAGTTAATTTTATAATTTTGAGGTCAATTGTGAATGGATTTTACGAAATTCCACTCACAAGGGAGAATGCAAGGGCGTGAAAAAAAGAAAATAAAATTTATCTATAAGTACTACAGGTTTGATACTTTGCAAAATAGTTATTTTTATAATTTTGAGGTCAATTGTCAACGAATTTTACGAAATTCCACGCACATGGGGGTTGCGGGGGCGTGAAAAAAAATTAAAATCTATAAGTCCTACAGGTTTAAAACTTTGCAAAATGGTTATTTTTATAAGTTGGAGGTCAATTGTGAACTGATATTAAAAAATTCCACCCACAAGGGGCCATGCGAGGGCGTGAAAAATAATCTATACTTAGATTGAATCTGTAGAAATGAAAATTCTGTACATTAAAGATATTTAAAAAATAATTAGCGGGGGTGTTACTACATCGATATAGAACCCAAAAATGTGGTTAGATTTTTTTGTCTGTCTGTATGTTTGTGCGCGCATCACATTAAAACTACTGATCCGATTCGAATGCGGTTTTCACAGATGTATTTGTCTTCTTTTAACTTAACATCTGGTATATAAAAATGTCTCCCCCCACCCCTTTAACGAATTTGGGGGAGAAATTTTTATATAAAAATCAACACGCCACGCGAACTACGTCGCGGGTACAGCTAGTACTTATAAATAAAACTGTAGAAATAAAAAATCTGTACATTAAAGATATTTAAAAAATAATTAGCAGGGGGTGTTATTCCATCGATATAGAACCCAAAAATGTAGATAGATTTTTTTGTCTGTCTGTATGTTTGTGCGCGCATTACATGAAAACTACTGATCCGATTTGAATGTGGTTTTCACAAATGTATTTGTCTTCTTTTAACTTAACATCTGGTGTATAAAAATTTCTCCCCTCACCACTTTAACAGAAATTTTTATACAACAATCAACACGCCATGCAAACGACTTCGCGGGTACATCGATATAGAACCCAAACAATTGGTTAATATAGCACTAATTTTGTGATGGTATTATGATAGAAGATTTGCATTTATTAACATAATTTTTGTTGTGCTGTGCTTTATATTATTATTGGGTTAGTAATATGACAGTTGTCAAAAATTTGGTTAATTTTTATATGTAAAATATTTTAAACAACGATATTTTTTTTAACTCATAGATACATCCACAACCCTTTACATAACACTCAAAGTTTAAATAAATACTGAAAAAATCTGAACGCAGAATTGTCATTTCTCTTTGACATTATTTGACTTTTATTTTAGAAAGTTTTTTATTTTTGTTGTGTTCTTTGTCTCTTTGTCATTCCGTTCAATTTTTTAATCAAATTTAAACCTATTTCTGACTACCTAGAGCTCTGAAATTTTTAGGATAGCTAAGATCTGGATGACAATGCATGTTTCAAGTGCGTTTAGGCATATACATAAATATTAAATTAAATATGATTAAGTTGTGTATATATATTATCATTTTGAACGTTTCGTATAAGTTGTTTGTACCTGAATTGAATAAGCGTTTAATTGTGACAGTTCTGTTGGGTTATCGTAATGGGATTGATCACGCGAGAGAGAAGTTTTTTTTTCTGTTTATTTATAATAGTAATATGACTTATAAATCAGTAAAAAAAACTTTCTACTAAAAAAAGTTCTTTTTATAAATAATTATGATTATTTGTTAATGTGATTATGTTGACATAAAACTAAAATTGCTTTTTCATAGCGGTTTGATGATTATGCCCGAAGTAGTTAACTGAAAACACTTTCCACGTCCAAATTTTCAGATTTGATCGCACGTAGTTGCACTGATATTTAAGATAAACATCACGTATTGCTCTATCGTATGAACATGTTTGTTAACATGCAGTTAAGTTTTTAAAAGTTTTTTGTGGCAGTGTTTTTATAACTACTTATCCATATCATCTTGGTGTATTCTTAGTGTTAACTTTAATCCAATAAATATTTTGAAATGTGAAAGCACATTAGTTTTTGATAAGATTGTTTAATTTTTTAAATCTGAGGTCCAAGCATTAAACTAAATGGCAAACTAGAAGTGGCCAAACGAACACACTTTCCATATTAGAATTTTCATATTCGGCCACTGTTGTTGCTGAGGTTCAACATTCACGTCACCTGTTAGTCTGTATTAAGTATTTTCTCTTTTTCTTTCGCTTACATATGGCCTTACATATTATTTGTTTTCATGTGTATTTACTGCATTCTCTCTTCTTCATTTTTTTGTTTCAGGTCCGCATTTAATCTATACATGCTTGGTCTTTCTCTCTTCTTCTTATCCTTATCTTACATTCATCTATCCTCTTACTCACATAATTCTCATTTCCACTTCCACCATTATCTTTTCTCATTTATACACACATCTCTGCCACTTATGAATTTCCTTTTTGCTTTTTCGTTATTGATAAGGTTTCTGAGTTATACATTAACGCTGCACTTACAACTCTCTTGTACAGTTGACCTTTCATTTTTGCACTACTATTGCTGCTACACTTAACTATACTGATTTTTCTATAGTTCATTCATCTACAATTAACTTTATGATTTATCTCACTCTTTAACCCTAAATTCTTTTCTCGACAGACCCTAAATATTTCAAAGTATGGGCATCTGGCAACAGTTAGTCCTACAGATTGATTTACTATCAACTCTCTAGTTTCAAGCGCTTTTGTCCATTACTCAACATTTCCTTCCTGTCTCTCTTTTAGATAATTTACAATCACAAAATCATTCGCATACGTCATCATATTCTATGGGGCTTCATCTTTTATTCCTTCATTCATAACATATATCACCGTATTATTCAGGTAGGGCCTCAGCACCGACCCCTGGTGTAGCTCCACATGCAACCCAAATCCTTCCGTATTTGTACACATATTAAGTAATACACTTTTGTTTAAAAAAGTTTTTAACGAGTCAGCATTTGATTAATGCTTCTCAGTATATATATATATATATATATATATATATATATATATATATATATATATATATATATATATATATATAACGAACAGAGCGTTTTGTGACAGTCTAAAAATGTCCAAAGATGATACATAACGTATCTAATGCCATACTGTCAAAAGTAATAATTTCAGTTTTGAACTGAAATGGTGTCGGTTAGAAATTTCTAACACTTTAAAAGACACCTTGAATGCTGCGATATAAATAGATATAAATATCATTCAACCTATATCAGGGCAAAACCAAACTACAGACACGTGTTTCGCTCTTATTTGAGCTCGTCAGTGTAGTACAGGCTATGTCTCTCAAGTCACTAATCAAGAGACATCCCTGCTATAAATTGAACGATATCTATAGATGTCAAATGCGAAACTGATAAACAGTCGCAAGTGGTTCCATCTTCACTCCAAAAATGGTATTTCAGTGGTAGCTTTGCATCTTGTATATAACCTTAGGCAAGGTAAAATGATAAAACGAACAGAGCGTTTTGTGACAGTCTAAAAATGTCCAAAGATGATACATAACGTATCTAATGCCATACTGTCAAAAGTAATAATTTCAGTTTTGAACTGAAATGGTGTCGGTTAGAAATTTCTAACACTTTAAAAGACACCTTGAATGCTGCGATATAAATAGATATAAATATCATTCAACCTATATCAGGGCCAAACCAAACTACAGACACGTGTTTCGCTCTTATTTGAGCTCGTCAGTGTAGTACAGGCTATGTCTCTCAAGTCACTAATCAAGAGACATCCCTGCTATAAATTGAACGATATCTATAGATGTCAAATGCGAAACTGATAAACAGTCGCAAGTGGTTCCATCTTCACTCCAAAAATGGTATTTCAGTGGTAGCTTTGCATCTTGTATATAACCTTAGGTTGAATGATATTTATATCTATTTATATCGCAGCATTCAAGGTGTCTTTTAAAGTGTTAGAAATTTCTAACCGACACCATTTCAGTTCAAAACTGAAATTATTACTTTTGACAGTATGGCATTAGATACGTTATGTATCATCTTTGGACATTTTTAGACTGTCACAAAACGCTCTGTTCGTTTTATCATTTTACCTTGCCTAAGGTTATATACAAGATGCAAAGCTACCACTGAAATACCATTTTTGGAGTGAAGATGGAACCACTTGCGACTGTTTATCAGTTTCGCATTTGACATCTATAGATATCGTTCAATTTATAGCAGGGATGTCTCTTGATTAGTGACTTGAGAGACATAGCCTGTACTACACTGACGAGCTCAAATAAGAGCGAAACACGTGTCTGTAGTTTGGTTTTGCCCTGATATAGGTTGAATGATATTTATATCTATTTATATCGCAGCATTCAAGGTGTCTTTTAAAGTGTTAGAAATTTCTAACCGACACCATTTCAGTTCAAAACTGAAATTATTACTTTTGACAGTATGGCATTAGATACGTTATGTATCATCTTTGGATATATATATATATATATATATATATGTATATTGTTATGGTATCACTGTGTCTATTGTGTAAATGAGATATCTTACTGTAAAGTGTGACGACATAGACCAGTGACTATTTTTTTTGATAATTTATATAAATAGGAGATGAAATGTTATAGAAACGTTTATTGATTTTTTTTTATTGATAATTGCAATTTGAATGATATGTATTGAAAGTTAAAGTCATATAAAGTTTAAATTGAATAAATATTTCTTTAAATTAAATAAAGAAGAGTAATTAAAGAAGAATATTATTAGAATCCAGACCCAACAGCCGGAGCCAAAGAAAACATATTCGATAATTATATATATATATATATATATATATATATATATATATATATATATATATTGAGTTGATATAAGATAATATGCTATAATTAACAAAATAAATTAAATAAAGTTATGATTAAATTAATAAAACGAGGATATTCTTGATCCCGGGTAGAATACAAAGTCTTAGAGTTTATAAATTTGTTCTATTTTCTTCAGTACTATAAGTTGTTATTAAGTTATTCTTTCTTCTTTCCTAAAAAGGGAAATCAAAATATGAAAATAGAATATAAAAGTAGTTTTCTTTTTAAATATATCTATTTTTAAAAGTGCATATAATAGTTTGTAATATTTTAAAGTTAAGAGGATTACTTTTGAGTAAAATAGGAAAACTAAATATTTAAAAAAAAGGATTTATATAAAGTACAATGATACATATTGTTGTTTTAAAAGAAGTTAAATAGAAGAATTGTAATTAAATAAAACAAGAAAATTGATTGTGACTATTATTGTGGTACTTGCGACGCTGGTTGCTAGCCGAAAACCCATTGGCACAGCTGGCCAAAAGCACAAAATGGCGATAGGACTCCTGTGAGAGCTTTCGTTGTTTTTGTGTTTTTATATTTCTTTCCACATGTTTCCCCAACATCCTTTGCTCCCAAGTACCCTACTTGGTTATGCCGCACTGATGACGGCTAATGAGCCAGAAACATGCATGTCTGCGGTTACCATTCCTACTCGTGGCCTTATTGATCCTTTTTGCGTACATGCCCAATAATTTTCCCCTTTTGTTTATATTAATACGCGTTTTCTTGGCACTTTGTTTATATATATATATATATATATATATATATATATATATATATATATATATATATATATATATATGTAAAGAAAGTTTCTTTATTCACATTTGCCGTGCTACATAATGACGACACCAGATGAAACAGTAGATGGAAGTTGACTGACAGATTTTGAAATATTGTAGAATAATACGTCAATCAGAAAATATTTTAAAAGAGATAATAATAAACTTTAATTGTTGTTTCTTTTGTATTACAGAGAAACGAAACTGATTTGTTATTATCAATCAAAAATATAAGATTCTTATAAAACAACAATTTTGTTTATGATGTCGAAGTTGCAGTTTGAATTTATGGTAGTAGCTTCACCAAAAGATGCTAAAACAAATGTAATTGCTATAAACTCAATTTGTACAGAGAATGGAAGAAGATATGTATTGCCAGAAGAATTAAGATATGTAGGAGATCATGTAGAATTGAGAAAAACAAACAATTTCACAAAATTAACTAATACATTAAAGAGAAGAAATCAGGTAAGAAATGTGTGGATTACGATGACAAAGGAGTTGGAGGAGACATATATAGATGAAGATGGAAATCTACAATTTGGAGATCAATATTTAGAGGAAATAAATGAAGAGAATGCAAACAAAACACAAGATCATAATCTAAAAGAGATATTAGAAAAACTGATAGAAACAACACAAAATAAAGATAAAGAAAAAAACTTAAAGCAAATATCAGAAAAACTTTTGGTAGGAAAATTTTCAAGCAAAACCACCAATGCCAAACAGTGGATGGAAAGCTTTGAAAAAGAATGCTGTAGATTTCAAATAGATAAAAGTGAGGATAAAATTGAATTGTTGAAATTATTTTTGGACAAACCAAGTTTAGATTGGCACTCTTCTACGCTCATTAGATTAACAGTAAATGCTGATTGGTTAGAATGGAAGAAAAGATTTTTAGAATGCTTTACAGATAATGGATGGAATAATGTTACTTATGCAATATCATTTAAATATCGAGAAGGTACGCTAACTGACTATGCTTTGAAAAAAGAAAAACTTTTGATAGATTTTAATAAGGATATGGATATTAAGTCACTTATAGCATTAATAGCAGTAGGGTTACCAGAATTTATATTAAACAGAATTAATAAGTCAGAATTAAAAGATACAACAGACTTATTGAATGAATTGAGACAACTCGAATGTCTAGTAAACAAAAAAAATTTCCAAAAAAAAATCACATTAGACTCTCAAAAAAAATATGAAGAAAAGAAACCTTGTAAGACATGTGAAGATTTGGGCAAAGGTATGAGATACCACCCCAATGAAAAATGTTGGTTTATGAAAAAGGAAGAAAATAGAGAAAAAAATACCACAACAAAAAAAGTAAATAACAATTCTATTCTGGATGTAGAAATTTATGATGAAACAAAAAACGAATAAACACACCACTAATTAAATTAAACATTGTATTAGAAGATAAAATAAATATAGAAGGGATCTATGACTCAGGATCTCAAGTTTCATTAATTAATAAAAAAATTATAAAAACTATAAATGGTAATAATAAAGATAAGAACAAAGTACAATTAAAAACAATTAGTGGTGTGTCACTTACAAAGGGATTAACAAAAATAAAATTAAAAATTTTTAATATTGAAAAAGAAGTAGACGTGTTTATTGTAGAAAATGAAGATTTCCATGATTTTTTGATAGGCCTAGATATAATAAAAGAATTTAAATTAAGACAAGATGAAAATCTGAATATAAGCCAAAAACAATTGCCAAGAGAAGATATAATAGAAGTAAATTTTAATGAATATGTTATAGAAAAAGATTTTAAAATAGACTTGAATCATTTGGATGAGGAGAAAAAAATAAAAATAGAACAATTGATAAAAGAATACAAAACAATATTTGCCAAAGATAAATATGATGTAGGAACTGTTAAAGACTATGAAGCAAGAATAGATCTCTTAGTGGATAAATTTTGTAGTAAACGACCATATAGATGTACAATTGAAGACAGAAATGAAATAGAGCGGCAAGTGGCAAAACTATTGGAAAAAAATTTAATTGAAGAGTCATATAGCCCATTTGCTGCACCAGTAACTCTTGCATTAAAAAAAGATGAAGGAAAGACTAGATTATGCATTGATTTTAGAGATTTAAATAAAATTGTAACACCACAAGCTCAACCTTTTCCACTAATTGATGACCTAATAATTAAAGCTAGAAATTGTAAATATTTTACAGCACTGGACATCAATTCTGCATTTTGGTCAATACCACTTAGGATAGAAGATAGAAATAAAACAGGCTTTATAACACAAGAAGGGCACTATCAATGGACTTGCCTACCATTCGGTTTAAAAACAGCACCAGCAATCTTCCAAAGAATTTTATCAAGTATACTAAGAAAACATAATCTTAAGAAGTTCACAGAAAATTATATAGATGACTTATTGATATTCTCAGAAACTTTTGAAGATCATATCATGCATATAAAACAAGTTTTAGAAGCCATAATAAAAGAAGGATTTAGATTAAAATTAAAGAAATGCACGTTCGCATCGAACTCAATCAAATATCTCGGACATATAATAGAAAATAATACAGTAAGACCAATCAAAGACAACTTAGTATCTATACATAACTTTCCTACTCCAAAAACACAGAAGAATATTAGACAATTTTTAGGTAAAATAAATTTTTATCACGAATACATACCAAAAATTTCAACAATACTAGATCCATTACATAGACTGTTAAGAAAAGATGTAAAATTTAATTGGTCTGTAGATTGTGAAAAATCATTTAAAGAAATAAAAAAATTGTTATGTTCTCAGCCAGTGCTAGAAATATTTGATAAAAATTTGCCTATTAAGATATTTACAGATGCTTCAATAGAAGGTATGGGTGCAATACTAAAACAAACACAACAAAATGGAAAGGATAAACCAGTAGCCTATTTCTCAAAAAAATTAAATGAGACGCAAAAAAGAAAGAAAGCTATATATTTGGAATGCTTAGCGATAAAAGAGGCAGTGAAATATTGGGAACATTGGTTAATTGGAAGAAAATTTGAAGTGTATTCAGACCATAAACCTTTAGAAAACCTTAACATAAAAGCAAGAACAGACGAAGAGTTAGGTGATCTAACATATTACCTATCTCAATTTGATTTTAATATTAAATACATACCAGGGAAATTCAACACTGAAGCAGACTGTCTTAGCAGAAACCCAGTATTGGAATCAATAGATAATAGTGAAGGAGCATTAAAGGTAGTAAATGTAATCAAAATTCAAGAAATAAAAAAGGATCAAGATGAAAACATTGCATTAAGAGAACTTAAGAAAAAAACAATAGATGAACATGGTATAATTTATAAACAAAGTAAGAATAAAAAGAAGATAGTATTATCAGAGAAATTGAGCATTGAATTAATAAGAAATACACATATAGATTGGTATCATATTGGCATAAATCAATTGATAAACAGAATATGCCCATATTATACTTCAAAAAGATTAATAGAAAACATAAAAAAAATATGCAAAACATGCGATATCTGTAAAAGAAATAAATCTAGAGGTCAAGCAAAGTATGGGTTGATGTCTCAATTAGGACCAGCAACAAAGCCATTTGAGATAGTGTCGATTGATACGATCGGTGGGTTTGGTGGTCAAAGATCAACGAAAAGATACCTCCATCTTTTAGTTGATCACTATACAAGATACGCATTCATACGTACTTCAAAGACTCAGGCTGCAAATGATTTTATAAAGATAGTTCAAAACACACCAGAAGTGGATAAGATTGATACAATTTTAACAGACCAATATCCAGGGCTCAACTCTAGAGAATTTAAACAATTTTTAGAAGAAAAAAATATTAGACTTATTTACACCGCCTTAAATGCACCTTTCTCGAATGGCATAAATGAACGATTAAACCAAACAATAGTCAATAAAATAAGATGCAGAATCAATGAATCTACAGAAAAAAAAGCTTGGACGACAATAGCAAGAGAATGTATTGACAAATATAACATAACAGAACACTCCGTAACAGGTTTTACACCAAAATATCTACTAGATGGTACTAATACAAATATGCTTCCTGAAGAACTAAAAGAACATAAAAATGCAGAAGATTGGAAAAAAGATAGAAAAATAGCTCTAGATAACACTATAAAATCACACGAATATAATAAAAAACTATTTGACAAAAACAGAAAAGAACATGAATTCAATATAGGGGACTCCGTATACATTGAAAATGGAAATAAATTAAACAGAAAAAAATTAGATGAACTCAGGATTGGACCTTTTAAAATAACGGAGAAAATATCAAACACTATATTTAGGATTAAAACAGGAAAAAAGAACGAAGAAACAGGACTATTCCACATTACAAAATTAATACCAGAATAATCAAGATCTAATAAAAATTCCCATAAGAATTTTCATGGCGGGAGGGGGAGATGTAAAGAAAGTTTCTTTATTCACATTTGCCGTGCTACATAATGACGACACCAGATGAAACAGTAGATGGAAGTTGACTGACAGATTTTGAAATATTGTAGAATAATACGTCAATCAGAAAATATTTTAAAAGAGATAATAATAAACTTTAATTGTTGTTTCTTTTGTATTACAGAGAAACGAAACTGATTTGTTATTATCAATCAAAAATATAAGATTCTTATATATATATATATATATATATATATATATAATAAAATAAGAAAAAATTTTCGGGTATGCGGTCTGTTCAAATAAAATCTTAAATTATCTTAAAACTCAATATTTCGCTGTTTATTTGACAGCATCATCAGGAGTTAACTGCAAAGAAAATTTATGTAGGTACTAAGAAAAATTACACATTAAAACATATGACTTACAGAAGTTTAAAGATTTCAAGTTGACATTAAATTAAAATAATTAAAAAAGTCATATCACGTTCAAAACAGTAATTAAATAAAAAAAATAGATATATAGGTACACATATATATACATATACATACATAAACATACATACATACATACATATACATACACACATATACATACATACATATACATACATACACACATGTACATACATACATATATACATATATATATATATATATATACATATTGTAATTTATAATATTAAAAATAAACATTTGTTTGCCGCCTGTATGCTTTCATATTAGTTGTTTTAAAAACTCGATTAAACTCCATATCCTTTTCCCAGAAAGAATAACTTCTAAAACTAATAACAAAACTTTAAAACAACTTTCTAGGCTCTGCTTAAAAGAAAACTAATTTAATTTTAAAAACTAGCTTTACATAATCCCTTGATATTTGATCCACTTACAAATGTAAATAGAATGCACTTTTTAATTTAAGTAAATTACAATTTTTTTTATTGGTAAGAAACATTTAAGATTTATGTAAAAATATTTTATTTAATCAAATATTTTTTTATGTACAGTTACGAACGTTCTCAAGTAATTTTGTTAAACGATCGAAACAAAAATAGTGTTTTTTCTAAAAAATCATTTTTTTCTAAAAAATCAACAAAATTTTTTGTTTACTTTATAACTTAAAAAATCAAAAACGATATCGTTTTTTTTTACTTTATCTATACTTATAATAAATCTGTAGAGAGGTCAATTCTGTACATGAAATATATTTCCAAAATAACTATCAGGGGGTGATTAGGGATCGATACTGATACCAAAAAAGCAATCAGTAAAATTTTTGTCTGTCTGTCTGTATAACCGCTATAGAAACAAAAACTACTCGATGAATTTTAACGAAACTTTGTACAATTATTTTTCATACTCCTGTGCTGGTTATAGTATACTTTTTATCACGCTACAATTAATAGGAGCAGAGCAGTGGAGGGAAATGTTGGGAAAACGGGAGAAGTTACTCCATTTTTTAAGCTTCCGTCGCGTGTGCAACATTAATGGTTAAAGCTATACAGAAATGATCTTATTTTTATAATTTGGAGGTTAACTGTGAACGGATTTTACAATATTTCACCCACAAGGGGAGTTGCGGGGCGTGAAAAATAAAAAATAAAATAAAATTTAAAATCTATAAGTCCTAAAGGTTTAAAACTTTGGAAAATAGTTATTTTTATAATTTGTAGGTCAACTGTCAACGGATTTTACAAAATTTCACACACAGGGTGGGTTGCGGGGGCGTGAAAAATAAAAAAATAAATCAAAATTAAAATCTATGAGTCCTACAGGTTTAAAGCTTTGCAAAATAGTTATTTTTATAATTTTGAGGTCAATTGTGAACGGATTTTACGAAACTCCACTCACAAGGGAGGATGCGGGGCGTGAAAAATAATAAAAGTGAAAATCTATATGCCGTCTCAAATTTTTACATGCAAAACTGTAATAGATGCCGTGTTTTTACATCCACATGAAATTTCAGAGTTGGTTTAGCACCAAGAGAATACTAAAAACATGTTGCTTGGTAAACCAGGTAGTTGTGTGATTTTTGTGGGACCCAAATTGGTTCTTTTAAATTTTCCATCAACAGTCTGTGGGGTTAAGCCATTTTGCTCTCCATGAATTTAGTTTTGCACCTGAAGATACACTCTCTTTAAGTGCTTCGTAATCGTACACAGTTTATAATGCTCTGGTATACTGGGCTTTCTACAATTAAGTGAGGCATTGTACATTGCTAGAAGTTGGTCACCATGATCAATTAATTTGTCAATGAGGAACTAGATCTACTATTTTAAGTAAGAAAATATAATAATGCCTGTAAAGCATTGTGAGAAAGTTAAACGGCTGGAGAGACTCACCATATGGTAGAATTTATCAATGTTTCCTGACTTTATTATTTTAATATAAATTGCCAAAACGTTAATAAAAATGTAATACAATCAAAAACATTTAATTTGACCCTACACGGACCAAAATTCCAAGAAAACCCTAAATAATCGAATCTCAGTTTTTTATGCCTATTCAGCAGCACTCAACCAAATAACCTACCAATTTTCATTTTGATTAAATTGCGTTGATATATAAATTGATAACAACATTTCTTTTATTTTTTTTTTAAATTGCGTTTAATAATTCAAATGAAATTTAAATTAAAACTATCAGTAAAAAAACATAAAAGTTTAGCTAGTTCGACATAAAAATGATTGGACCATATATATTTTATGAAGCCTGAAATAGAGAATACTTTCAACGAACCATAAAAAACCTGCAACGTAAATTTCAAACAAATGAAAATAGGTTACTAGTATTGCAGTCCTTTATTACTTTTTTGAATATATATTTTTTTTAATATTAGAGAAACCAATGACATTATTTAAAACCATGTACGATTCTTACTTTACTTCAAAGATTTATCTAGATATGATACCAAAATAGATCCTTTTGAACACAGAAAAATAAGTAAATATTGTATTAGATACATTTTGGTTACCTATTTATTTATTTGTTTGTATGAAGATTGTTTGTAAATAATTTAACAGGAGGATCTACTTGTAAAAATATAAAATTTAAAAACGAAATACATATACCAGGTTTGTCTTTTTAGAAGACGCCACCAATAAAACCTTTAGACACAAATATAACATTAATTAACATAAATCCAGAGTTTTATTGCCATACAACAATTCATGTAGGCAGAGTGATTTTTTAAAATTAGCAAGTCGGTCGAAAGATGGATCTTAGCCGAGAACATTTTGGAGCAATAATCTTTGACAATTTTCGGAAAAAAATTATTTCAACAGCAATGTCTCGCTGAAATAGTTTCTGTGTTTGAGAATGTAGCACCACACCATTTAACTACGTCCCGCTGGTATTGCGAATTTCAACGTGGTTGCTCCAGTCTTAGCGACAAATCCAGCATAGATCCACCCAAAACAACAGTCATACAGCAAAACATTAATAAGGTTCGTCAGCTAATTAAGGATGACCGCCGTTTAACATACCAGAAGATAAAGGCATCTTTCGGAATTTCAAAGACCTCGATCCAAAAGAATCTTCATGAAGAACTGGGTGTTACGAAGTTGGTTTTTCGTTGGATTCCTCATTTGCTTACAGAAAAGCCAAAAGCGGTTCGCGTTAATTGGTCTCGAAAAACATAGGAACGTTTTAACAAACACGTGTCAAAGAACTTTTATAGTATTTTTAGTGACGATAAACTTGGATTTATTACTATGAACCGGAAAATAAAAGCCAATTTGCTGTGCGAGTGTTATACGATGAGTAAAAACCAACCAAGTGATTGAAGGTTTTTTTTGAATAGGGTCACAGTCCTATTTAATTAACACTAGTTATCACAACTAACCATTAATTTTGTGCTGACTTAATGACTTAAAATACTAAAGTTATCGAAGTGTATAAAAAGAAATGGTCGCAACTTTTGTGTCAAAATCTGGTTATGCGCCAACAATTGCGTTAGATTGATATGGTTTGTTTATCAGAATATATCGCCAAACGCCGACAAAGGAACACACAACGGCGAATCATCCTACATCGGGACAATGCAAGTACTTACTGATACTGTACAAAAGAAAATCGAGTTTTGGGAGCTATAAAACATTGAATTGTTAGACCATCTTCTGTACAGCCCCGACCATAGTCTCAGCTAATTCTTCATGTTACCAAAGATGATGCCTTTAAAACAGCGATTGTGTAGGTGTCAACTGAAGACTGGAATAACTGTTTTGCCAATTAGTACTTTAAGTCTATATATTTTTTGTCTTTATGGCTATATGCAAAACTAAAAAGACAATCCTCGTAAATATACATACAAGGGGTATTTTATTTAATAAACAGATTATTTTTTTGGCCTTTTTTAATAATTCTTGGAAATTATTTAATTAATTAACAACATATTAGTTATATAATAACTAGATGCGCCTTAAGTGCCCTTCTCATGCCAAAATTCTCGGTCACAATATGATAAATCGAATCTTTGGAGGTGTTTAATTCCATTTGGATGTATCTTAATAAAGATGCACTTTTTTAACAGTTTCTGGCGTAATCACAAATTTCAGCTGGTCAACATGTTCGTCGTCCACCAACGACTCAGAACCCTCTTTGAACCGTGTAAACCACTTGTGGACTCGGCTAAGATTACCACAATAAGCTTGTTTCAGAAATCGATGAGTTTTAATAAACGTTTTACAAAGTTTAAAACAGAACTTAATATTGGCTCTTTGTCCGATGCTCATTTTTTGACCGATGTTAAAAAGATACTGTCACTGAGCGCGATAACTCTGCCTGAAGTAGTTCGATTATAATGAAATTTTGACAGAACATCAATGAAAGTTGTTCCTATTAAACCCGAATAACAGATTAAGCTACCAGTATCGGATATTTTTTAAAAGCCCTGTTAGGTACTTTGCGACAGACCTAGTAGGTTTATTCTACTTTTTTATGTTTTTTTAAATTTGTCGTTACGCTACTGATGCTTTTTTCTTATAAAATAATTTACTTTTTAAACATTTGTTGCTTCATACACAACATTAAAATATTTATATCACTTTTTAAATGTTATGCAGATCTGTTAGCCAAGAAACCGTAATATGACAGTCGAGTTTATATAGCGTATTTTTCTTTTTATAAATTATTTATGACACAAAAACAAATTATTGTATGGTATAAAGGACACAATTTTGAATACGAAAATGAAAATATATTTTCTTTTTATGGCTCTAAGCTTACGATTCTTGTCGGTTCTATTCAATTTATCTTTTTGTATATCCTGGCATTAAGAATAGAATAACAGTTTAAATTTAAATTTTTAAGATATAATAGATTTTTTGTATTGTTTAATATTCTATGATTCCTAAGGTTCTTAAATTATAAAATGATACTTTCAGAAAATTTACTTGTGTAAATGGCATGTAGTAATAGTTATTTGTGTATTTTTAGTAAACGATTATTTTTTAAAATGGGATTTTTGATATGTTAAAATATTTAGAGAGTATAATAACAAGAATATATTAAACTAGCTTTTACCCGCGGCTTTGCCCGCGTGAAATAGGCTACTTGACACATAAATAATTTCATACAATAAATGAGTATTTCTTACAGTATTTAGCTTACGAAAACGAAATATATCGATTTTAATAACTAAATGCGTAAGATTAATTTAAAAATTCAATTTAAAAAATGTGTTTAATTTGAATCGCCGAAAACGCTGTCGGCCATGTTGTGACGTCATACAAATTGTAAACAAAACGAGTAATTTGACGTGGTGTTATTACAAGTATAAATATTTCGATAAAAATTCCTTATCACGTTCTTAATTTATTTTATTTATTGAAAAACAATAATAAATTCATTCTGCTCTGCCGAGCTAAGAAATGTCAAGACTTCTATGTAAGTACAGTGCATTTGTTAAATAGTAGACATAAAAAGGAAGAATGAGTATATTTATTCTTTTCAGAAGGGATTCAAAACCTACTCATTTATGTCATAAGTATCGTAATCTCTGAATAATGTAACTTAACATCTATTTGTATTCCTTGATGTGTTTTTGCATTCTCGGACGATGCAATAACGATAATTACTGTATTTTTATGGAAATTAGTTGAAATCATGTTTTTAAAGTAAAGTAAACTGGAAAATTGTCCGTGTTCATATGTCAAATGATTGTTTACAATACGTATGACGTCATAAAATGGCGGACAGCATTTTCGCACCTACATAAAGAGATGGATTTTAAATTACAGTTTTGTGGTTTCATAGGTGTTGAAAAAATATAGTAATATTTTTTTCCCTTAGTAGCACAAATATTAACTATTTAGGACCTAGTTTAAAAAAGAGTCAACTAGCCTATTGGAATATTCACAAATGATTTATTGACTATTTATTTTACATATAAAATTTTGATTTTAATCATTCTGTTGGTATATCCTTAGTAAAATAAGTCTGGCCTAACTACGTTTAATTTTTTTTTTTTTTTTTAATTTAAAATTTTATTTTTGTCAGTCAATCACGCTGCAACCAGTAAACAGATTTTGATAATAATAAATCAAACATCGTTATGACTATCTTATAATTATAGCACGTATGTATGCATACATACGTGCTAGAATACATCTGTGAATACCGCATTCGAATCGAATCAGTAGTTTTCATGTGATGCGTGCACAAACAGACAGACTGACAGACAAAAAAATCTAACTACATTTTTGGGATCTATATCGATGTATCTGCAACGTCGTTCGCGTGGCGTGTTGATTTTTGTATAAAAAGTATCCGACCCCCGTTGAATCCTTATGAAGGGGGTTGATTTCTAAAAATACAATAAACGTAAGTACACCTCCACAACCTCTAAAGAGCACACATTTTAATTTTCTAGACCCTTACTTCAATAACATAGGAATTTTATACAAATTCTTTAGTGGAAGTATAGACCCTATAAGGAACCTACCTACCAAATTTCAAGTTTGTGGGTCTTATAGTTTCTGAGATATGGTGATGAGTGACCCTTCGCTTTTATATATAGATAAGATTAAGGAGTAATTGACAAAGTTTTGAACCCGCAACCTTTGTCTCTACGCGGCAACGCTCTAACAACTATGTTATATGAATATAAGGGCCCAAAAAACTAGCTTAAAATGTTTTAATTGTTGGTTTGACAAAAATCTTTCTATCTCATTTACGTCATGCTATTATACCTAAGCGCTTCAGGAGAAAATACGTTAGTGGCACATGTGACATAAGCTGAATTTAATGATCAAAAAGCGATATGATTATTAAATATTTATAGATTAGATTGCCGCGCAGAGGCAAAGGTTGCAGGTTCGAGTCCAGCTGGATGCGAATTTTTTTAATTTCTTCTTAATATATCCTTGTTTTTAAAGTTTCTTAAATTATTAAATTCCACAAATTATTTGTGTATTATTGTCGCTTGAGATAAAAAGTTTATCAAAGGCAGCAAAGAGTTTTATACCCACTCGAATTTCACACAGGACATGTTGTCTGTATTTGCAGTCAAACTAATTGACATTTATTGACAGATTTAATATTTTATTTTTAAGCGCTTTTATTTTAATTTCATAAAATACCAAATATTAAAATAAAATAGTCAAAAGCCTAAATTTATTTTTTTTGCCATCACTAAATAAAGTGGACTTTTTCGCTAGCAATCGATAACAAAAAGTGGATATTTAATGAGGAGTGTCCCTTTAATATTTTGACATTTGTGTTGCGGTTTTTGCAAATTTAGTTTCAAGATAAGTGAAAGTTGTACAAAATATACCTCCCGAAATCAGAAATACAGGCCTGCATATTTGTTTTGTAATGTGGTGCAAGCAAAGACAATAGACAAAGGCAAATATTCTGAAAACGTATTAATTGTCTATAACAGTAACACACCCTCGAGCAATAGTGTATCACTTTTCGATCTTAATATGTATATAAATAACCATTTATAACTATAGTTTATCCAATCTTAATGTGAAAACATAACCACGCCCTTTAACCCCAACAAAGGATCCGACTTTTGAATCTAGGTTGTCAGATATATTTGCGAATATTCCTAAGTTTATATATTTTGAAAATTTTCTCTCTACTTTACTATTCAATTGTTCGTCAATGACTCTTAGAAAGATAATATAAAAATATTCTTACAAAATATATACTTAAATTAATTAACTAGATTCTTCATATTTAAACAGTTTTGACTTCTAATGATAGGTATCAATTTTGTATATATTACTTATACTGAAAGATTTTTTTAAGAAAAGGCAACATTGTATATATAGTTTGCGATTTCAAAGTCGGTGCGCACCCCTTTGATATTAATGTAAAGTAATGCCGACGGCTCTTACTAAGCGCCGCGGTACATGAAACGAAACATCAAAAAGAAAAATTGCGTGAGTTAAATACCGCGTTTGGTCTGGTTCCCCATTACAGTACACAGTAGCGTTAGTGATTTTTATTGATTTTTTATATTAGATATATTTTACGGTTGGCTTGATAGTACTTAATATAGTAAGAATTTCTCGTTTAAATATATAAGATAATATGCGCCTCCTTACGGTGGCGTTATATTATTTGATTTAGAAAGGTTTTTTTTTTATTTTTTTCGTATTTTTTCTGTTTTTAATTTTCTACTTTCTTTTAGTTTATCGTTTATTTATTTATGAATCCAAATTCAACACTATCTATTGGGTTTTCTTACAATTCAGTAATTGTTATGGACAATGCGTCGTATCATTACCGCATATTAAACAAAATACCTAATAATAACACAAAAAAGAATAAAAATTTAAGATTTATGGCAATCAAAAATATCAATGTTCCTAAAAAGGTTCCAGTAAAGAAGGAATTAATAAGAATGATCAAAAGTCAGAATTTTAAAAATGAGTACGTCATTGACACCATTTGCAGCAGATAATGGTCATACCCTTTTGCGTTTACCTCCATACTAGTGTATTTTTAATTCAATCGAAATGATTTGGAGTACTGTAAAGAAACGTTTACGAAAATATAATCAGTCACCAACTTTAAGCGCAGTTGTTTCTTGATAATATTCAAGAGGTAATTAGTGGCATTAATAGCGATGTATGAAAGAAAAAATTGCGAAGCATATGTTATAAAAATAGAAAAGGAATATCCTGTTTTACCGCCAATAGCACCATTAGTTATTCAACCTGGAAACGATTCTACTTCAGAAGACTCTGTCAATTCTTGTTATTAATTCCAACCAATTTCCTTTACAACTATCGTGATGTATCTTGAAAACTTGTTTTTAAAAACAAACTAATTTTATATTCTTACTAACATACCCAACCCTTTCCTTTCCAGGCAAGGAAGGCTTATACCTCCTCATGGTCCTTGCTGGACAAAAAATCTTTTAAGATTGTCTGATAAAATGAGTATTATTTGTAGACAATTGTTATAAAAATATTATGAGTTATGTACTATTTGAATAATGAGCCAAATGTTCTTATTTTAACTAAAATTAACAAGTTTTAATTTAAAAGAATTAAATTGTTATTTGACAATTTTCCAATTGATACAAAATTTACAAATATACAAAAACCGTTTTTCTTTTGAAATTTAAAACAAAAATTAATAAAAATTTATGAACCCTTTTTATTTAATTCCACGCCAATGGTCGGAAATGTCATCAAAGGCACTTAAAAACCGCCAAAGAGCACCGATTTTCACATTTACATTGGATAGACTATACCATGGTCGAAAGTACGTACTTTCAGCACCGGTACCGCAACAAACTTTAATTTTTATGCCTTGGTTAAACTATATGCGCGCAATCTTAAATAGCGAGAGTGAAAACTGGCAAACAATACATTACAATAACCCCTCTACAATATTACCACAAATCCAGTTCACACCGCGCCAGCCTTTAAATTGACACGCATAACCTAAAATTTTGGGTACAGTTAGTTAATACTAATATTTATTAGTAAATTCTAGCTAGAAAGTGATTGTGATGAGTGTAATAAAAATAAAAATATAAAAAATGCATGAACCATCATCTGGCGAGCCCACAGTTGAGGGAGAAATTAAAAAAAGCTTTGATGCGAAAGCACATTTCTATCTCTCTCTCTTTCTCTCTCTGTATCTACACAACCCTTCGTGGGTTCTCGCTGAATGTACGATCTGCCTCTATCTGTTTCGGTCCCTCATAATATCATCTCTCCAATTCTGTACTCCCCATACATCCAAATAGATTCTAGATTATTAGTGGGATTATTTGGTCTTGGTGATCTTTCTATACTGCGATCTTTTGCGTATACATCTATTTATAAATAAGTTTGTTCTTCGCTTAGGATGTATGTTTGTAACCTAATAAGAAGACTTATAACGGATATTTATGTCATTATCTATAGTTACAGATAATATGTTTATCTTTTTCATCTGCATGCTCACAGAATCTGCATGTTTCACAGTGCACTTTGCCCATTTTACAGAAACAGCACTTTAATGGACAATATCCTGCAAGAATTCTTGCTGTTACCCTGAGTTCAGATTTCTGAAGTTTTAAGAGTAATTTAAAGCAGCACAGTAAAGGCCTTTTTGATTAACTGGATCAAAGAATCAAAATAAATTTTAAATATATATTAATTTTAACCTTAACAAACAAGTAAATCTGTAAAAAAAACTATAATGCAAATTGTGTAATACATTTAACATATGTGAGGACATATAAGTATGTAACAAAATAACAAAAAAAAACAAAAATTGATAAATAGAAACTATGCATTTAAAAATGATCACTTTACATCTAGAAGAGCTCACTTCAATCAGTTTCTTTTTGAATCAATATATTTTTTTTGAATTTTCCTATTTTACGCATTTTTTCCAACATGACGGTTCATTACGCACAACTGTGCGTTATAGCTTACTTACCCTGAATGGTGACAATAAGTATAAATGACATTTACTGTCAAAGGAGTAGATATCAGTACAGTACGTACGACATATATTTATTTAAAGATGTCAAATATTTGGATTAAAATTAAAATATTGAGTCGCAGATTAAGCATAGTACGTAACTCGAGTGGTAAGAGGTATTACGTACTCGTGTAATTACGCACTCGCCGCTACGCGGCTTCGTGCATAACTTTTCCACTCGTACGTAATGTCCTACTTACCACTCTTGTTACGTAATATACTATTATTGTACAGTGAAATATACAACTATTAAATTAATATGTAGGGTTAAACTACCCTATCATCGTAGGTGACAATAAGCTGCAATAATAAAATACTTTCTTGTATAATTTTTATAATAATTTCCATGTAGTGTTACAGTTTTTTGATTTTTAAGATAATTTAAAAATTTATCAGCTCTTTTAAAACTTCATTGATTAATGTTTTTATACCACATTTTTAATTACACTTAAAAGTTTAGCACAAATACAGCAATATTCTGACATTTTTATTATAAAACTCAGAACAGCACTAAATAAAGTGTTTTCCAAGTACAGGAAAGTTTTAACCAATTTTACTCATTTTCAGCTTGATTAGGATGTATATATCTTTACCCTTATTAACACGCTTTTATTAACTTCACCTGTATGTATGTTTATTTCATCCTGTCCAGTAAATACACTTCCCTATAATCAATTTGGCGCCGGTAAGTAAAACATTACGGTATCAGGTACTGTAATGTGTTGCCTAGCAACGCTGCTCTGATTGCTTAAGGGAAGACAATTACTTTTAATTTTTGACATTTAAAAATACTATAATGACTATAAAATAAAAATAAAATAATTAATTACTTACTTTTACATCCATATTTACAAGGAAGTCAATGTTATTCAATTGTATATTAACAATTAAACTTTAATAATAAAAAAATTATTTGACAGTGACAGATCGCTTTCAAGGTAATTTGACATAACTAATCAAGTTACGAACTATTTTTAGTCAAGTTACGAACTACTGTTAACATTTTTATGAATTTATTAATTTATAAAAACAGGATGAAATAAAATATAATACGATACATGGTCGTTAGGTGTTATTACAGTCCTCGTTTTCATTTCCAAACTCGGCTCCTACGTCGCCTCGTCCGTAAACTAACTCGTACTGTAATAAGTCACCTACCGACCTTGTAACGTATAATACTATTGTAACTCTCCACTCCGCGGCAGCTGCCTAGTGCGCGGTTTGCGCATGTCTGCAGTTTGGGCTAATATTTCGCTCGAAAACTCGACACAGCACAAGAAGCCAGAGACTCAAGGCAGCTGTGTACTCATCTTGTTTGCTTCTTATCAAAATGATTTTAAATGTTGCAAGAAATTATTACAAAAGATATTTAATAATACAATAACATAAAAAAACAATATTTTTTTTAATCTTTAAACTATGTACCGCTTATCGCCAAATTTTATTAACTGGGTGTGTAGCTCAGATGTTAAAGCGATCGCTTAGCATGCGAAAGGTACCGGGATCGATACCTGGCAACTCCAATTTTTTTTGTTCTGATTAATTTGGTAAAGATGTGATTATTATTTTTAAATATATAAGACTACCCGTATTACATCAACTTTATCGTAAAAAAGATGACGAATAAATTCAAGGTCGCTATTTCATATGGTTTCATACAAATTTTCGAATTAGCACTTGTTTTAATGTTCATCAAATTTTATTATTATTAATTAACTTGGGTCTAGGACGTTTCGCCGTCAGTTAAGAATAAACAGTGTTCTTTAATTTTTGCATAAAAATATATTCAATGCGATATAAGTATAATACTTATAAATAAATAAAAATGTAATAATTTAAAAATTTCATATCTACGTGTTTCAATTTCTATTTTTTTTTGTTTCCTGATAAATCTAATGTTTCTTGGATTTTTGTCTTAACTGTTGTAAAGACTTAATTAAAGGGTAGATTTACTAAAAGTTTAGTGTTTAGTGGAATTTATTAAATTACAATTAAGGACAACTTAAGAAGTATTATATAAAATAATTAACCGATTTTGAATGTGGGATAAACCTTTCCTAGAATTGGCATTTACCATTTCCATAGGATTAAAGATTAAATAGGTATACCTACTCCATTAAATGACTATTATATTATAGAGTTATATAAATAAAGAAAAATTTTGAATATCTAGTATCTTGTGATTGTTCGGTTGTCGATATAACGTTTGTTTCGCAAAAGTGTGTCAGTATAAACCGAGATATTTTATCTAAAAGAGAACATGCAAAGTTCAGCTCAGATGGTTTTGTTTATCTTTTTGACGCCCATAGCAAAAAAGATAATGAAGTCAAATTTTGGAGATGTGACCAAAGGGGAATGTGCAGTGCTCGATTACATACTAGAAATGGAGAAGTAATAAAAAGAGTGAACATACACTCCCATGGCGCCTCGGCAGCAGATGTAGAGGTTGCACAAATACTAACAGCCGTTAAAAGACGCGCTGAAGGGACAACTCACAGCCCTACTCTACTAAGTGGAGTAGGGCTGTGGACAACTGAAGGAACAATTCAGGTAATTAATAATTTATTGAACATATATTATTTCCAAGATATTCACCTCTATGAAGCTGGAATAGTGCTAATAGAGATATAACTATGGTGCAAATAAAAGAAATAAATTTATTTTTAGTTAATTCGGTTTTCTAAGCAAAATTGTTCAAATCGCCAGGAATAAAGTATTTTATGCCCTACTGCCAAATAAATCACGAGCTACTTATTGCCGAATGTTCCAAATGATAAAGGATCTGAAGCCGAATCTGCAACCAGGAGCAATCCATTGTGATTTTGAGCATGCTGCTTTCACAGCCATGAAAGATTGCTTCCCGGGCGTAAAAATCAACGGATGTTTCTTCCATTTAGCCCAAAATTTAAAGAAGCACGTTGCATCTTTGAGACATATGAGGGAATATAACAACAACCCACAATTTGCCTTGAGCTGCAGGATGGTAACATCCTTGGCATTCGTTCCACTTGAACATTTGGATGACGCCATCAATGATCTGGGGAATGCTTTACCCGTGGAGCTCCAACCTCTGTTGGATTGGTTCGAGGACAATTATGTAGGCCGTATGAACAGGTAACTATAAAAATACACTTAAAAGCATATTAAATTATTTAGTAACGTAACTTGCTAATAAAATAATTATTTTTAATGCTAGATTGCGAAATGTCACTTTTTCAAAATAATTTCGCAATCGAGTATCAAACAACATTTTTTCGAAAACTGTATCCAAGTTACTAAAAATGAAGGGATAAAATTTTGAAACATATAATTTTTATTTTATTTGGCATATATGTCTGTCTTCTACAATTTGTTGCAAATACAGGGCGTTATCTATAAAGTGACACATTTTAAACGTGATTATTGCATTGTCATTATTTTCAATATCAGCATTAGATTTTCAATTTCTTAAGTAGGCATTTTCAGCATTTTTAATTTATTGTCATTTGTACACTGAACTAATTAACTTCTTGGTAACTTCTACTTATTTCAATGAATAAATGACAAAAAAATTAAAAATGCAGAAAATTTGTTTAATAAAAAATTGGCGATATTAAAATTAATGAGAATGCACCCATTTACAAAAATTCTTTAAATAAAATTCCGTATAATACATTTTGAAGTTTATATTTTTGCTAATTATTTGCAGACAAGGAAATGGTAGACGTCCACCTTTATTTGCCCATGACATGTGGAACCTTTATGAAAGGACACTAAATGAAGAAGACCGAACCAATAATTATGCTGAAGCTGCGCATAGAAGGCTTCAAATGGAGCTAGGAGTTGACCATCCATCGGTATGGAAATTCATCGACAGTCTCCGTAAAGTACAACGAGGTAGGGATGTTTATTATGAACAATTAATAGCTGGTAACCTTCCAACATGTAAATTAAAAAAATACAGGGACGCGGATGAGCGAATCTTAAGAACTGTACGACGCTTCAATGCCGAAGCAAATATTTTGGAATATCTGAGGGGACTTGCACATAATTACGATATGTAAATATAGTTTTATATTGAATTATATATATTTTTCTGTAAATATATTTTTTCCTAATTGAAGGACATAGTTTTATTTTAATATTTGTAAATAGTATACTTATAACGCATTTTTGCAAAAAATTAAAGAAGCGTGGGCGCTTGACATTCGAAAAATATGGTATGCAGCGCCCACGCTTTTTTCACAATAATACTAGTATTTTTCATTTATTTTTGTTTTAATTTTATTTTGAAAATTATTTTTAACATTTTAGTTCGATGTTTTTCAGAAACATGCTTTATAAAAGCGTGTTTTTTAGTTTTTTTAAACTATATTTATTTTTTAGTCTAATTTGAGCGAAGTATAAATACTAAAGATATTTAGTTTAGTTTAGAATGTTTTATTAATGTTTTATTAGGATTCGGAAAACAAATCCGTATTTGAGCTGGAACAGATTTAGTACGTATTCTGGATTAAAAACACGTTATTCGTTCTTAAATGGATTTATACCTTCGCAATTGCATAACAAGAAATATACGATAAGGTACAAGTTTACAGGATTATGTCAGAAGCTTTACTACCGAATTTCGGTTTTATGAACGATACTGTTCCAGCTTTAATGTTTTAATAGGTAATTCAGTTTTGCAGTAATTTAACAGAAATAACAGTTTTATTACTGGACTACAGAGTGATTTTCTGGAGAACTTGTTTAAGTTTTTGTTTTACACTCATGCTTACCCATCGGTGTCTTTAAATTGCACCTCCAATTTCTTATATTATACAAAACGTGAAAATAAGGAATTAAGCAGACACTTAAATAGCACCACTAACCGCTACAGGGGGTCGGCAGGTAGCTGCCTCTTTAGAGTAGGATTAACCTAAGGAAAACTTACGATTTTATTTTAAAAGTGAATAAATAGTAAAAATATCTGAAATTTGAATTCATTTGACTATTGTCCACGGCTGAAATTAATTATTAAATTTAGTTGAACTTGTTTTTATTGTTTGGAAAGTTATTAAACAGTCAAAATATTAGAAATTTTAAATTCATTTCATTGTTTTCCACCGCTAAAATTAACCATGGATTTCGGTAAGTTCATAACTACAACGCTTCAAATACTGTATGAATGTAAAAATTAATTTTATTTTATTTTTTTACTCTTAAGTTTCTATATCTTTTTGTATATCTGTATATTATAATCTTTATGTAAATGTTTATATTTTTAATTTTTAATAAATATTTTAATTATATATTTTTTAATATACCTGCCTATACATATATATCTAGAACTCCAAAGTATAATTAATTTAAATAGGATGGACTTAAAAGGTAAGTTTATATTATTCAATAGAAAAAGAGTGCATTATTATCGGGGGCACTCGAATTGCGGATAAATTGAACCAGGTAGAATTTTTTGTAAGGGTTGCTTTTAATCCCATACTGAATTGCGGATTGCAATATTTAATAGATTTTTAATGACCGCTTATAGATATTAAAATAATATTAAGAAAAAAGATTCAAAACAATTTCTAGAAATTATAATTGGCTAGAGCATTTGTAGGTATCGATACACCCGATAATTTATTTCATTTAGTCTTTAAATTTAAAAGTGTCCAGTTGATATTTTCGGTTATTGTGAGTAATATGGAATTTAAGCAAATGTTAAGTGAAAGAGGACAAACATTAATAATTTTTGAAAATTTTAAATTTCGGAAACATCGTGTTCTAAAAATTAGTGAAGAAGAAGTGTGGTGTTGTACAGTAAAAAGCTGTAAGGCCAAAATTTATTTGTTAAATTCTGTGATATCAAGACTAAGTGTGGAACACACTCATAGTGCAGACGTATTATTGCTTAATCGCCAAAAAATTAATAACGCTGTAAAAAGAAAAGCAGAACAAGAACTTTCTGAAAGACCTCGTAAGTTGATTAGAACTGAAATTGAATTACAAATAGATACAATTAATACAATTACAGAAACAGATATAAAATATATCCGTAATAATATTAACCATACAAGGTTAAAACAATATCCAAAATTGCCTAAAAGTGCAGCTGAAGTGCAACAAATTTTGAATACAATAGAAGTAAAAACTACCAAAAATGAAGATTTTTTATTTATTAATAATATGACGGAAAACATTGTTATATTTTCTACTAAACAAAATATAAACTTTTTATGTAAACAGGAAACTATTTTTCTGGATGGAACATTCAACTATTGTACCAAATTTTTCTTACAATTGTTTACCGTCCATGTATTTGCAAACAATATTTGTCGCATTTTGTTTGCTTCAAAATAAATTGAAATCATCATATATCAAGTGTCTCCAATTGATAAAATTGAAAATTAATGAGATAGGGTTAAATTTTACCCCAAAAACTGTCGTTATTGATTTTGAGCAAGCTATTCATGCAAGCATAGAAGAAGTATTTCCCAATGTATCGATTGTTGGATGCAGGTTTCATCTTTTTCAGGCTTGGTAAGATTACCAAAATATTTTGTTATGTGTCAACTTAAACATAAATAAGTAAATTTAATTTCTCATTTTTTTATTAATATAGGTGGCGAAAAATTCAATCACTGGGTCTCACCACTGAATATAAGGATTTAAACTCAACAATAGGGAAGTGGTTGAGACATTTTTTTGGACTCACTTACCTCACCCCCGAAGATGTTGGTGATTGTATTGTGGAGGATTTAATTTCATGCAAGCCGAATGATATTAGAACAGATCAATTTTTAGACTACCTGGTAGAAAATTATATTGATAATAGCGCACTGTTTCCACCTTCGATTTGGGCCGCTGCGGATGCTAGTTTCGCTAGAACAACAAATGGATGCGAATCGTTTCATTCAAAATTTAATTCGGAATCACAAAATCCCCATCCCAACATTTACTTATTTCTAAAGACTTTAAAAAACATGCAAACAGACACATACATAAAAATAAATTCAGTTTTAAATAACGAACATCGAATAATTCGTAAAAAGGTTTTAAAAAAACAGAAATTTATTGAAGATATAATTATTCGATATAGAGAAAAAAAGTTATGCCGAATTGATTTTGTGACATTAGTTTGCCATAAATTTAGCAATATCTTAAACACCTGTGCATAAATCAATATATTTTAAGTTTAAATTGTATCATAAAATTAATAAAGATTGTTGATTAAATAATTTTATTTTTATTTAAATACATCATAGAAAAACAGAAAATCTATTAAAATAAATATTTATTTATCAAAGAGCACAATCAAATTATTCCGCAATTCGAGTGGAGATTAAAAGGGCAATAAAAGTCCCAAATTTTTCGTCCGCAGTTCAGGAGTAGGATTAAGAGTCTAATAGATTTTATCCGCAGTTCGGGTGCACCGTTATTATCTGCAGGAGTTCCTAATCCTATATCCTAATTTTCGTGGTGCAATTTAAAGGTTGGATTTTAGACCCCCCGTAGCCGTGGTGCAATTTAATAGCGCCCTTACCCATAAGTTTTTGTATGTTTTATGTTGATAAATAGTATGTATGTTTAAAGAATATATTTTTCTGCTCCCGTAAATTTAGTATTCACACATGGAAAAAATATGAAGTCGCTCTTATTACTCAATATACGTCAACTTAAATCTAATTGCTTTTTAATTTGTAGGTAAAAAAACTAATACCTTACGTGCAGATTTTTTTATAGGTACCTACTCACGCGCGTGGTTAACAATTCTCGCCTATTTCTAATTGACATTCGGATGTATTCCGTAACTTTTCCTTTAATTTACCTAAAATTATATCACGAAAATGCTATTCTTGAAGGTTATATTTTTACGGACCAATAATTGACTAAGATATAAATCGTTTTCTCGTGGCAACAGTGTGACAAATTAAAAAAGCTTACATTAATTTCTTTTAAATAAATTCTTTTCTATAATATTACGGTACTGTTTCTTAAAATTTTCCATAACTTTTTAAATGAACGCAGTACCTAGACCTACATACTAAAAGACACATCAGGCTTATCAAGTAATATTCGGGTGCAACACTATGATTGATCAATCTGTGTCATTTCTCGCGGTGTCATTACATCTGTAACCTACGTGATAATTTTCCTATACTGCACTGGTTTGGTAAAAGAAAGAAAAACAATAAAACGAGATAAAAAGGTGTAAATATTTGCTTATAAAGGTAAAACTAGCGCAATGAGATCGTCTCCTAATGCAGTTTCAAGGTGATCATAGTATCTGTAAGTTTAGAGTAATTGTACAACAACGACATAAAAATCTGGCACAGAGCTTTTTACAGTTTAATCAAGGTACTGACGCGACGTAAGCAGATGATGGACTTCCTTCAAAGTCTAAACCTTATGGTCATAAGATAGTTTAGGTCGCAGTGTAGAAAGGTCACGTGGGCCAATCGTCCCCACTTACAATCTGCATATAATACAATCTGCAATCTGCTTGGTTCTATCTAAAAAAGTTAAAAACAGTAAACAAAACTGTGTGGAACTCGGTAAATTCAGAGGAAAGGAAAGGTGGTTATGTTATTTCATGTAATGTGAATGAGAGATGCACGGAGAGACACAACATGTTGGTTAATTCAAAGTGTTTACAACATGAGATAAAGAGACCTAGGGTAGTTCCATGACTCATTTTTGTGAGATTTTTCCATCGCAATATTTCTTGTGAACCTTATAATAAAAACTTATTTAGTAAACATATAATGTGTATTTAAATTGCTAATATTTTTTTCTTAAGAGATAAAAACACATATATCAGTTTAACAGTAGAAAATAAGAGCAAAACGACGAAGAGTCTCACCATCTGAAAATAAGAGTGCAAAAGAGAATAACACGCCATGTATATATTGTATGGAGTTGTATTTCACCTCTATCAAAGAATGGATAGCGTGCATTAATTGTGGGAAATGGGACCAAAAGAGCTGTACAGGAATCACCGATGATGATGATGAGGAAGCCATTCACATTTGCGAGTTCCATTAGCCCAATTAGATTATAATTTTTTGCCAGAATGTTTACCATCCCTGCTTACCCCCAGGAGGTACCTCATCTTACCAGTACCTAACATGGGGCAAGACGGGGAAAACGCCTTTCTTTGATTTAATTCTTTTTTTCCAAAATATAAAACTAATATTACCAAATATTAAGGGTTTAATAAATGTAAGTTTATTTTAAAATAAAAACTTTTTTAAAAAAATTAAACCGCCTTCAAAAAATTTCCTCTAAAAAGCCAGAAATAAAATCTTTATTTCTTAATAAAATTGGAACCAACTAGGCATCTGATTTCGATTTCCTTGAAGTCGGCTCCAATGGTTTATATCTTTGTAACTAACATTCGAAATCTAGTTTTAATAGCTAAGATTAAAACAGAGGGTAATTTGCCATTGGAGCCGACTTCAAGGAAATCGAAATCAGATGCCTAGTTGGTTCCAATTTCATTAAGAAATAAAGATTTTATTTCTGGCTTTTTAGAGTAAATTTTTTGAAGGCGGTTTAATTTTTTTAAAAAAGTTTTTATTTTATCATTTAAGGTCAAACTGAGACCCTTCTCCTTATTTCCTGGAATATCTTTCACATTGATGACCAGACCTTAACCAAATTTCTATGGGAC